>CM026066.1:41807964-42207964 GCA_014839685.1 Anableps anableps | reverse complement strand
CAGCTGTCTAGAACCAGGAGCTCAGGTACCGACCGTCTAGAACCAGGAGCTCAGGTACCGACCGTCTAGAACCAGGAGCTCAGGTACCAACCGTCTAGAACCGGGAGCTCAGGTACCGACAGTCTAGAACCGGGAGCTCAGGTACCAGCTGTCTAGAACCAGAACCAAGAGCTCAGGTACCAGCTGTCTAGAACCAGAACCAGGAGCTCAGGTACCAGCTGTCTAGAACCAGGAGCTCAGGTACCAGCTGTCTAGAACCAGGAGCTCAGGTACCGACCGTCTAGAACCAGGAGCTCAGGTACCAGCTGTCTAGAACCAGGAGCTCAGGTACCGACCGTCTAGAACCAGGAGCTCAGGTACCAACCGTCTAGAACCGGGAGCTCAGGTACCGACAGTCTAGAACCGGGAGCTCAGGTACCAGCTGTCTAGAACCAGAACCAAGAGCTCAGGTACCAGCTGTCTAGAACCAGAACCAGGAGCTCAGGTACCAGCTGTCTAGAACCAGGAGCTCAGGTACCAGCTGTCTAGAACCAGAACCAAGAGCTCAGGTACAAGCTGTCTAGAACCAGGAGCTCAAGTACCAGCTGTCTAGAACCAGAACCAGGAGCTCAGGTACTGACCGTCTAGAACCAGGAGCTCAGGTACCAGCTGTCTAGAACCAGGAGCTCAGGTACCAGCTGTCTAGAACCAGAACCAAGAGCTCAGGTACCAGCTGTCTAGAACCAGAACCAGGAGCTCATGTACCAGCTTTCTAGAACCAGGAGCTCAGGTACCAGCTGTCTAGAACCAGAACCAAGAGCTCAGGTACAAGCTGTCTAGAACCAGGAGCTCAGGTACCAGGTGTCTAGAACCAGAACCAAGAGCTCAGGTACCAGCTGTCTAGAACCAGGAGCTCAGGTACCAGCTGTCTAGAACCAGAACTGGGAGCTCAGGTACCAGCTGTCTAGAACCAGAACCAGGAGCTCAGGTACCAGCTGTCTAGAACCAGAACCAAGAGCTCAGGTACAAGCTGTCTAGAACCAGGAGCTCAGGTACCAGCTGTCTAGAACCAGAACCAGGAGCTCAGGTACTGACCATCTAGAACCAGGAGCTCAGGTACCAGCTGTCTAGAACCAGAACCAAGAGCTCAGGTACCAGCTGTCTAGAACCAGAACTGGGAGCTCAGGTACCAGCTGTCTAGAACCAGGAGCTCAGGTACCAGCTGTCTAGAACCAGGAGCTCAGGTACCAGCTGTCTAGAACCAGAACCAAGAGCTCAGGTACCAGCTGTCTAGAACCAGGAGCTCAGGTACTGACCATCTAGAACCGGGAGCTCAGGTACCAGCTGTCTAGAACCAGAACCAAGAGCTCAGGTACCAGCTGTCTAGAACCAGAACCGGGAGCTCAGGTACCAGCTGTCTAGAACCAGGAGCTCAGGTACCAGCTGTCTAGAACCAGAACTGGGAGCTCAGGTACTGACCGTCTAGAACCAGGAACTCAGGTACCAGCTGTCTAGAACCAGGAGCTCAGGTACCAGCTGTCTAGAACCAGAACCGGGAGCTCAGGTACCAGCTGTCTAGAACCAGGAGCTCAGGTACCAGCTGTCTAGAACCAGAACCGGGATCTCAGGTACTGACCGTCTAGAACCAGGAACTCAGGTACCAGCTGTCTAGAACCAGAACCGGGAGCTCAGGTACTAGCTGTCTAGAACCAGAACCGGGAGCTCAGGTACCAGCTGTCTAGAACCAGAACCGGGAGCTCAGGTACTGACCGTCTAGAACCAGGAGCTCAGGTACCAGCTGTCTAGAACCAGAACCAGGAGCTCAGGTACTAACCGTCCCATCTTGTTGGCCAGAAGTCCGAACAGGTTGGTTCCGATCAGGTAGGACACGCTGGCGGGGAGGAAGGCCATTCCTGCAACACAGGGAGGACATCAGCAGCTGACGACCAGCGGGGACGCTGTCGCCTCCTGACCAAAGCATCAGCTCCCAAGGCTGCGCTCTGATTGGCCAGGAAGCTCTCCTGCTGGGACGTTGCTGCCGCCGTGGAGCCCAGGCTCGGGGACCGTACCGAGCTGCCATTTCGGGGAGCACATGGTCTGCATCATCCAGATGGGCAGCGTCGGCTCCAGGATGGCCACGCCCATGTTGGCGAAGCACAGAGACCCTTCGGGAGGACAGAGGGACAGTTGGACAGAGTCCTGCAGACGGACAGAGGGACGCACCGGAGCGTTCGGTACCTGCGCTGACGAGGATGTACGGATCCTTCAGCAGCGTCAGCAGCGGCGTCCCCTCCACGCTCTGCAACACAGGCCACGGCGCTCAGCGGACGCTAGCAGCTGGCACCCGTCCTCTCGTCTGTCCCCCACCTCGTCCCCCACCCCGTCCCCCAGCCTGTCCCCCACCCTGTCCTCTCGTCTGTCCCCCAGCCTGTCCTCTCGTCTGTCCCCCACCCCGTCCCCCAGCCTGTCCCCCACCCTGTCCTCTCGTCTGTCCCCCACCCCGTCCTCTCGTCTGTCCTCCACCTCGTCCCCCACCCCGTCCCCCAGCCTGTCCCCCACCCTGTCCTCTCGTCTGTCCCCCACCCCGTCCTCTCGTCTGTCCTCCACCTCGTCCCCCACCCCGTCCCCCAGCCTGTCCCCCACCCCGTCCCCCAGCCTGTCCCCCACCCTGTCCTCTCGTCTGTCCCCCACCCCGTCCTCTCGTCTGTCCTCCACCTCGTCCCCCACCCCGTCCCCCAGCCTGTCCCCCACCCTGTCCTCTCGTCCGTCCCCCACCCCGTCCTCCAGCCTGTCCTCTCGTCTGTCCCCCACCCCGTCCTCTCGTCTGTCCCCCAGCCCGTCCCCCACCTCGTCCCCCACCCCGTCCCCCACCCCGTCCCCCACCCCGTCCCCCAGCCTGTCCCCCAGCCCGTCCCCCACCTCGTCCCCCAGCCCGTCCTCTCGTCTGTCCCCCACCCCGTCCTCTCGTCTGTCCCCCAGCCCGTCCCCCACCTCGTCCCCCAGCCCGTCCTCTCGTCTGTCCTCCACCCCGTCCCCCAGCCTGTCCCCCACCTTGTCCCCCACCCCGTCCCCCACCCCGTCCCCCAGCCTGTCCCCCACCTTGTCCCCCACCCCGTCCCTGAACATTTTAACCCTGGAATTAAACATCTGCTCCGGATCCTGCAGACCTTCCAGATTATCTCTAAGATGCTGTTCCTTTCTAAAGTTCTGCAGAAGGTTGTTTATTTCTGGACCAGCAGAACATTCCAGAGGTTCTCGTTTGGTTTTAAACGTGACACAAGACTAAATCAGCTTTTTTTAAGGTTTTCTCTGATATATTTTTAGCTGCTGCCTGGATTTCCAGAACCCTCCTACCCGGGTGCCAGTAGAAGGGAGCAGGACTCACCCCAGGACAGACCTTAGCGGGCTGCAGGATGCACAGCTGCAACGCTGCAACACAGAGAAACACCTGCATCAGGACCTCCTCCACCTGCAGGGGGCTCCACTCGTACGTCTACGACTTCTTACCTCCGTCAAACACGGCCAGGAAGGCCAGAATCAGGAAGGGGGCGCTCTTCCCCACGAAGTCGTACATCACGCTGCCAAACGGAGCTCCGACTGAAACACAGCAGAGTAAACCTGCAGGCTGCTGGGGGGGCTTCCTATGGTCCTCTCACCTCAGCAATGTTGGATTGAGGAGCTGATGTCTAACTGGTAAACTGCCCCCCCCTGCTGACGTACTTTGGTAACTGCAGTATTTGTGATGAAATGTAAAATGGAGGAACATCGTTGACGATCTGATTTTCACCCGTCGCACTGCTGCATGTCTGACTTTCGCCTCAACGACGTAGGAAACCATGACGGCGGGCCGGCGTGGACTTCCCACACGGCTAACGTCGTAGCGAGATGATCGGATCGCCAGCTGAGCCAGTGATCTGCTGCATGAGAACCGCAGCAAGGCATCACTGCTGCATCACTGCTGCAGCTGAAACTGAAATATCTCAGCAACAGCGATCTAACGAGACATAATGCAGATGCTCCCTTCGCCTTCGCACGATGGAAGCTTGAAGCTGACAGTGAAAGTGACGACCTGACCTACTTTCTGATTAATCTGGCGATATGTCACTTCCTGAGGGTCAGCTGGTCCTTTAACAGGAAGGGAAAACGAATGGAGACACTGCAGGCTTTATATTTCAGCACTCGAAGTGGGAATATCGGAGAACTACGACACAAAAACGAACAAAAAATTGAGATGAGGAATGTGGAGCATCTTGTACTTTAGGTCTAAGTTTACCGAGATAACATTTAATTCTTCATAAAAATATTTTTAACACATCAGCATCAAATTATTATCAGTGCAGGACTTTGAAGCGATCGTGCAAGCGACTGTCTCGAAGACGAGGACCAGACGACCTGAGCCGCTCATGTCGGACCTGCACTCTATCCAAGCTCTTCTCATTGAAACGACGTTTCTCTCGTGATTTTAAGAAGCTTTTTCTGGCAAAATTGTGTTTTTATTCTGATAATATTCCAATTATATTCTTGTAATTAAAACTGAAATTTTTGTAAGCTGGCTCTGATCCTCCGTCGTACGTAAGGGACGATTGAGATAAAAATCACTTTTTGGACAATATTTTCTCTCATTTCTAATTTATTTTTTAGAAAGAAAGCTACAAAAAAAACTGATTAAAATCGGATCCAGTATGAAAAGAATCTGTGATTTTATTTTGAAGCCATATGGCCCCGGCCTGGTTGGACCTAAAACCGACCCTGTGGCACTCCGTTTCTGATTGCTGCAGCTCTGCGCTCGGTCAGGGTCGCGACCACAATCGGCTCCGGAGACTTAATGTTTCCGCCCAGGCCTGCGAGAAATACCGTACAGAGTGCGTGTGTGTGCTCGTGCGTGCGTGCGTGCGTGCGCGCGCGCGTGTGTGTGTGCGTGTGTGCGTGTGTGTGTGCGCTCTCACTCAGGACTCCCATGGCGAGTCCTCCCAGGGCGACGCCCATGGCCACGCCGCGCTCGTCGTCGTCGGTGTAGACGCTGGCCAGCATCCCGAGACCTGGACACAGAAGCGCCGGGGTCAGAGGTCACCGCTGAGCCTTCTGTCATCAAACCCTTCCCAGGCTGTCAGCTGGTGGCCACCCGGTGGCGCTAAACGCCGTGGCGGGAGGAAGATGAGGCTGAGAGGTCAGAAGCCCTGACGACCTGCGACCTCTGACCTCTGGGTCCGGACCCCCGAAGGACCTTTTTCTGTTTGAACGTTCCCAGAAAACTCCTCAACCCCGTTTAAACGTGACATCTTTAACTTTACAAAAGTATTCACACCTTCACACATTTCCTCTGTCTCAGATTTTGTCCCAATTAGATGTTTCAAGATCATCAAACGATGTCGGACAAAAACAACGAGGATTCATGACGGACGCAAAACTCCCAACCAACCCGGACCGATGACAAAAAGTAATCACCCCCTTGTTACAGCAGCTGTACAGCGGCTGGAACACACCCGATCACTGCCGGACCTGCAGAGCCAGAACTCACTGAAACAGAACCTGCTGACAACATGACAGAACCTCAGCAGAACCTGGATCCCCTCCTGGACCATGGAGAACCTTCCAGAACCATCTCCAAGGTTCTGGTTCGCCACGGAACCTCAGCAGAACCATTTCTACAGGTCAGAGGTCATGGTTCAACAATCAGAAGGAGATAAATTGGCCTCCATGGGAGAGCTCCAGAACCAGAACCTCTGCTGATTGTTCTGCAGCAGAACCATGATGTGAAGCTCCCCAGCAGGTCCACCTCTAACTGGACAAGAGATTGAAGTGGCCTAGTCAAAGTCGAGAATCCGAGACGAACAGGTCGTTCAAAGGTCAGCCATGACTCGGTTCCAGTTATTGGGGTTGGGGGTGTGATTACTTTTTCCCACAGGCTCGGGGTGGTTTGGACAGATTTCCTCGGGTTACCGCTGACATTAACGTTTCTGTGATGATCTGAAACGTTTTGATGAAAACAGCAGAAATCTGTAGGGGGTGAAGACTTTTACCGTTTTACTTCGACCAGTTTCTGGTGACGTTCGCTCCAACTTTACTCAGGTAAAAATGATTTCGAGGTGGGGTTCTGTGGGCAGATTAGAAGCGGTCAGTATCTTACCTCCTGCAGGAAGTTCAGAACATCCTGGCTTTGGCTGAGAAGCTGTGATCGGGCCGATGAGCAACGTTATTCCTGCATCATGTCATCATTCCCACAGATTTAAAGTTAAATGTTTTAATAAATTATGAGATCTGCTGGAAAAATTCCTCATTAGACTCGACATCAGCAGTGATCGTCTTTCAAGGTGGCAGATTATCCGATATTGTTCCTTTTATTTCGTTTTGCTAACGGGAAACCGAGGCAGGTGGGAGTTTTCAGTCGTCAGCAGATAATCTGGAGCTGAGGAGAACCGAACGGACCAAACCAAATGGATAAACTGCTGAGGTAAGACGTTTACTACTCCATCTGTCCCCACAGAACCCCACGGCACTGATTAGTTTTCCCAGAACCAGAACCAGTGAAACCATCCTGGGTTCTGCTGGTCTCAGGCGATGTTTTTATAATTCCCTGTTTTTGGTCATTTTCCACTGAGCCGATCTTTCCCGTGGGACACAGCTAAACCCTCCGTGTTGACTGCAGGTGTGATTACAGGTTCTGTCAGGAAGTGTTTGTTGTTGCGGTTCTGACCCGCCACAGACGAGAAGGAGGAGCCGATCCCCTGCAGCGAGCGGGCGAAGAACAGCAGAGCGTACGTCCCTGAGAAAGCAAACACTGACAGGGACACGGAGTCAGAGACACTCGGGAAACACTCGGCAGGAGGTCTGAGTCTGCGAGGAAGAACTTACTGATGGTGGAAACAAACATGATGATGAATCCTGCAAACATCGGGATGTGATATCCGATCCTGCAGACACAAACAATTATTAGAAAACACTGATTCTCACTTTTATTCAATCTGAACACAAATTCAGAGCAAAGGCCGGGAGGTTTTTACAGAAAGGCAGATAAACGGCTAATAAACGGATCATAAACAGCCGACAAACGGCTAATAAATGGCTAATAAACGGCTAATAAACAGCTAATAGATGATAAACAGCAGATAAACGGCTAATAAATGGCTAATAAACGGCTAATAAACAGCTAATAGATGATAAACAGCAGCTAAACGGCTAATAAATGGCTAATAAACGGCTAATAAACAGCTAATAGATGATAAACAGCAGATAAACGGCTAATAAACGAATGATAAACGCTAAAACAGCTAATAAACAGATGAGAAACGGATGAGAAACGGATGAGAAACGACTACTAAACAGCTAATAAATGGCTAATAAACAGCTAATAAATGGATGATAAACAGCTAATAAATGGATGATAAACAGCTAATAAATGGATGATAAACGGCTAATAAACAGCTAATAAATGGCTAATAAACAGCTAATAAAGAACTAATAAATGGCTAATAAACGGATGATAAACAGCTAACAAATGGATGATAGACAGATGATGAATAAACGGACAAATAACAGGTGGAAAAGCTTTCTCGAGCTCATGAAGGGTTAATGATTGTGATGATGATACCTGTTGGTGAGTGGACCGACAAAGGGGTTGACGAGCAGCTGGACCAGAGCTTTAGAGGCAAACAATAAACCAACCCGGACATTTTCCTCCTCCAGGAAAACACTGTCCTGAAGACAGGAGGAGCCCTGCAGGGGAAGGAGGAAGCAGGCTGTGGGTGGTCCAGATGGACGTCAGTCAATCAGTGAAGCTTTATTTGTAAAGCACGTTTCACAGACAACAGGAACGACACCAAACGCCTCACAGATCCAAACCCGAAGTGATGGAAGCAAAGAAAAACCCCAAGACGATGACACCCAAAGTTCACTGGGGTTGATGCGACAGGAATAACCGAGTCACCGATGAGAACGTCTTCTTTTTAATCTAATAAGGAAATACTCATTAATCGCAGCAATGAAACCCTAAATAAATACGTGTTGTATATAAAAGTGATTTAAAATCAACAAAGCGTCAGTTCTGAACGAAGCTCGGGCGCTGAAGGCGACGACGGCCGCCTGTGAACAGCTGAGAACTGGACCTGAAGGTTCCTTCCTGGTTTTTACCGCAGGATTACAGCCGCTCTGGAACCGGCCGCTCCTCCGGTTTATCCTTCAGGATCGTTCTGAGTGTTTGAAGGTTTAATTTTTGGAAAATCTGGATTTTCTCCACCAATGCTCTGCTCATGTTTCCATGGTTCAGAGTGATGTCATCGCGCCCAGGCGGCCATCTTGCTTGACAAGCGCGTTCTACAGGCTACGATTTCTTTGAATGAAAATGAAGTCATAACGCTACAAGAATGCGGTCGTAGCAGGAGAATAACGTCAGACAGTAAAGTCGAAACAATGCGAGAATAAAGTCGTAATATCAGGACGAAGTATTAATCTGATGAGAACTCCACACAAAAAAGTACCAGCAGATGAATTATCCAAGCTCTTTTCACGTCTCTGTTTTGCTAATATTATGACTTTATTCTCATTAATAAACAAAAATCTTCCAGACTGGCTTTGATCAAATTTGATTTGAAAATACTTTCAGTCATGTGTAATTTCTTTTTTAGTAAAGAAAGCGTTCCTGACGACCGCTGCACCTACCGTGGCGTTGGCGGTCTGGTTGGCGCGCCGCAGCTCTGCCGTCGGATCAGAGTCCGGGCCCGCCTCGGCTCGCCTCTCCCGCAGGTTAAAGGTCACGTTGTCAAACAGAGACACCAGCGGAGGCCGGGGGGCCCGCCGCGGCCCCGGGGCCGGAGCCCGGCCGCCCCCCGGGGCCGGAGCCCGGCCGCCGGGGGGCCGGGGGCTCGCGGCGGCCGGGGTGGTCGGCGGTTCCGGGCTGGGATGCTCCATGGCGTACAGGAAGGTCGGGATGATGGGCACTGAAAGCAGAAGAAGACTGGCTGCGGAGTTCTGATGATCTGAGAGGTCCAACAGAACCAGCAGCAGCAGAGACAGAGGGGACCAGTCGGACCCGCAGGTCCGGACCCGCAGGTCCAGACCCGCAGGTCCAGGTCTGGGTCCAGACCCGCAGGTCCGGGTCCAGACCCGCAGGTCCAGGTCCGGACCTGGTGCAGAGTTCCTGACCTGCGAACTACACACGGTTCTGATGGAGAAACAGGACGGGTTCTTCAGAAAACATCTGGACTCATGCGGAAACAACCCTGAGGAGACCTTCTGAGTCATCCTCCAGATCCTTCCTCTAACTGCTCCTGCTCTCCAGACGGATCAGGTTCTCCTCTTCATGGCGCTCCAGAGTCAGAACGTCAGCATCAAGGAGACCAAGGAGCCCAGCAGCAGGTCAGAGAGGAGGTTCTGGAGGAGCCTGGGCTCGAGAACAACATCTCAGAGCTCCGATCAGTCCATCATCTGGACCTGGAGACGGGATGGTCCACCTGGAGACCTACCAAGACGTGGACGTCCACCTGGACTGGCAGGAGAACATCGGCCAGAGCAGCAGCCTCCACGGTGACTCTGGAGGAGCTGCACAAATCTGACCTTTGTGGATGAAAGACCTGGTTCCTCGAGGCTTGTAGGAGACCCAGGAGACCCCTATGTGTGGAGGAAACATGGTGGTGGCAGCATCATGCTGTTGGAACCAGGTCAGAGGTGATGTGGAGACGGAGGAGGAAACCTGCTGGAGGCAGCAGAAGAGCTGAGGCTGGGAGAAGCTCCGCCTCCCAGCAGGACGACCAGCCAGAGATAGTATGGGATGGCTTAGATCAAAGAACGGCCTAGTCAAAGTCCAGACCAGAATCTGACTGAGCATCCTGTCGCTCCGACTCAGGGAGCTGAGCGCGTGCCACCCCTTCCCTTTCACCTTTGACCCCTGCCGCCGAGTGTCCAGAGTGGTGCGTTTCCTCACCGACCACGGTGAGCAGCATGTTGTCGAGCAGCAGAGCCACGCAGACCACCGCCAGCACCAGCCTGGGGGACCCGCGGCGCCGGAGGAGCCACGCCATCCTGCACACACAGAAGCAGCCATCAGGACGCCGCCGCCGCCGCCGCCAACTCTGACCCCGCCCCCGCTCCCGGCTCCGCCCACGTCTCTCCTTCCCTCGTGAGAACCGGAGAAAACCTGACCGCAGGCGGCGGCGGCGGCGGCGGCGTCCTCAACCAGAGGAGAGCGGCGGCGGCGGCGGCGGCGGCGGCGGCGGCGCCATCAGCATATTTATACATATACGCTATAAATATAGTCACCAAATATATAAAATAAGGTGTTATTCTGGCGCTGGTCCCTTATGCAGAGTACTACTGGGTACTACTGGGTACCACTGGGTACTACTGGGTACTACTGGGTACCACTGGGTACTACTGATTATTTCCGTGTTTTATCATTGAGTACTACTGAGTATTACTGAGTACTACTGAGTACTACGGAGTGCTACTGAGTACTACGGAGTACTACTGAGTACTACGGAGTGCTACTGAGTACTAATGAGTACTACTGAGTATTACTGAGTACTACTGAGTACTACTGAGTGCTACTGAGTATTACTGAGTACTACTGAGTATTACTGAGTACTACTGAGTGCTACGGAGTACTACTGAGTATTACTGAGTACTACTGAGTGCTACTGGGTACTACTGGGTACCACTGGGTACCACTGGGTACTACTGGGTACTACTGGGTACTACTGATTATTTCCGTGTTTTATCATTGAGTACTACTGAGTATTACTGAGTACTACTGAGTACTACGGAGTGCTACTGAGTACTACGGAGTACTACTGAGTACTACGGAGTGCTACTGAGTACTAATGAGTACTACTGAGTATTACTGAGTACTACTGAGTACTACTGAGTGCTACTGAGTATTACTGAGTACTACTGAGTATTACTGAGTACTACTGAGTGCTACGGAGTACTACTGAGTATTACTGAGTACTACTGAGTACTACGGAGTGCTACTGAGTACTATGGAGTACTACAGAGTGCAACGGAGTACTACTGAGTATTACGGAGTGCTACTGAGTACTACTGAGTACTACTGAGTATTACGGAGTACTACTGAGTGCTACGGAGTACTACTGAGTACTACGGAGTACTACTGAGTGCTACTGAGTACTACGGAGTACTACGGAGTACTACTGAGTGCTACTGAGTGCTACGGAGTACTACTGAGTACTACGTAGTGCTACTGAGTACTACTGAGTATTACTGAGTACTACTGAGTACTATGGAGTACTACAGAGTGCAGCTGAGTACTACTGAGTACTACTGAGTATTACTGAGTACTACTGAGTATTACTGAGTGCTACTGAGTATTACTGAGTACTACTGAGTATTACGGAGTGCTACTGAGTACTACTGAGTATTACGGAGTGCTACTGAGTGCTACGGAGTACTACTGAGTACTACTGAGTACTATGGAGTACTACAGAGTGCAGCTGAGTACTACTGAGTACTACTGAGTATTACTGAGTACTACTGAGTATTACTGAGTGTTACTGAGTACTACGGAGTACTACTGAGTACTACGGAGTGCTACTGAGTACTACGGAGTACTACTGAGTGCTACTGAGTGCTACTGAGTACTACGGAGTACTACTGAGTGCTACTGAGTGCTACGGAGTACTACTGAGTACTACGTAGTGCTACTGAGTACTACTGAGTATTACTGAGTACTACTGAGTACTATGGAGTACTACAGAGTGCAGCTGAGTACTACTGAGTACTACTGAGTACTACTGAGTATTACTGAGTACTACTGAGTATTACTGAGTGCTACTGAGTATTACTGAGTACTACTGAGTATTACGGAGTGCTACTGAGTACTACTGAGTATTACGGAGTGCTACTGAGTGCTACGGAGTACTACTGAGTACTACTGAGTACTATGGAGTACTACAGAGTGCAGCTGAGTACTACTGAGTACTACTGAGTATTACTGAGTGCTACTGAGTATTACTGAGTACTACTGAGTACTACTGAGTATTACTGAGTACTACTGAGTATTACTGAGTGCTACTGAGTACTACTGAGTATTACTGAGTACTATGGAGTGCTACTGAGTATTATTGAGTGCTACTGAGTACTACGGAGTACTACTGAGTGCTACGGAGTGCTACTGAGTACTACTGAGTACTACGGAGTGCTACTGAGTACTACTGAGTATTACTGAGTGCTACGGAGTACTACGGAGTACTACTGAGTGCTACGGAGTACTACTGAGTATTACTGAGTACTACTGAGTACTACGGAGTGCTACTGAGTACTACTGAGTACTACTGAGTACTACGGAGTGCTACTGAGTACTAATGAGTACTACTGAGTATTACTGAGTACTACTGAGTACTACTGAGTGCTACTGAGTATTACTGAGTACTACTGAGTATTACTGAGTACTACTGAGTGCTACGGAGTACTACTGAGTATTACTGAGTACTACTGAGTACTACGGAGTGCTACTGAGTACTACTGAGTATTACTGAGTACTACTGAGTGCTACTGAGTACTACAGAGTACTACTGAGTACTACGGAGTACTCCGTAGTACTACTGAGTACTATGGAGTACTACAGAGTGCAACGGAGTACTACTGAGTATTACGGAGTGCTACTGAGTACTACTGAGTATTACGGAGTACTACTGAGTGCTACGGAGTACTACTGAGTACTACGGAGTACTACTGAGTGCTACTGAGTACTACGGAGTACTACGGAGTACTACTGAGTGCTACTGAGTGCTACGGAGTACTACTGAGTACTACGTAGTGCTACTGAGTACTACTGAGTATTACTGAGTACTACTGAGTACTATGGAGTACTACAGAGTGCAGCTGAGTACTACTGAGTACTACTGAGTACTACTGAGTATTACTGAGTACTACTGAGTATTACTGAGTGCTACTGAGTATTACTGAGTACTACTGAGTATTACGGAGTGCTACTGAGTACTACTGAGTATTACGGAGTGCTACTGAGTACTACTGAGTATTACGGAGTGCTACTGAGTGCTACGGAGTACTACTGAGTACTACTGAGTACTACGGAGTATTACTGAGTATTACGGAGTGCTACTGAGTGCTACGGAGTACTACTGAGTACTACTGAGTACTATGGAGTACTACAGAGTGCAGCTGAGTACTACTGAGTACTACTGAGTATTACTGAGTACTACTGAGTACTACGGAGTGCTACTGAGTACTAATGAGTACTACTGAGTACTACGGAGTGCTACTGAGTACTACTGAGTATTACTGAGTGCTACGGAGTACTACGGAGTACTACTGAGTGCTACGGAGTACTACTGAGTATTACTGAGTACTACTGAGTACTACGGAGTGCTACTGAGTACTACGGAGTACTACTGAGTACTACGGAGTGCTACTGAGTACTAATGAGTACTACTGAGTATTACTGAGTACTACTGAGTGCTACTGAGTATTACTGAGTACTACTGAGTATTACGGAGTGCTACTGAGTGCTACGGAGTACTACTGAGTACTATGGAGTACTACAGAGTGCAGCTGAGTACTACTGAGTATTACTGAGTACTACTGAGTATTACTGAGTGTTACTGAGTGCAGCTGAGTACTACTGAGTACTACTGAGTATTACTGAGTACTACTGAGTACTACGGAGTACTACGGAGTGCATCAGCAGCTGGAAGCCCAGAACCGGCGGGCGGCGGCGTGGAGCCTGGGCGCTGCTCCGTGTCACGTCTGATCTTTAATAAAGCGGCCGGCGTCGCCGCGTTCGAGGCCGAGCCTCCGGCCGGACGCCGCTCGCCGGCGAGAGACCCGCACGCTGCTGTCTCTCCGCGGGCCGGACTCATTTCCCGCCTCCTCTGCCGTGTCCCTCCGTGCGCCGCCGTCCGCCGCTCCTCTTCGCTCGGCCGAGTCGTCTCACCTGCTCCTTGCGCCAGGAGTCGCTGCTTCCTGCGCGGCGTCTCTCCTGCGTCTTTCAGTCACCAAACTGAAGCGATTTCATGATCTGGGTGCTTTTATGGACCAGCGGGGGGGTGTCACTGAAACTAAGGCCCAAAGGCAGCAGAGCAGTTATTTCACGTCATCTGAAGATGACAGACCCTCAACACGCCTGCAGGGCGCGGTTTCTTCGTGCTCTGCGGAGTAAACCTGTTCGTGGCAGGAAGACAACCAGCATCTGAACAGCAGGAAGGACCTCAAGGTTTTAAAATACTCCTGTAAACTTTGAGAGGAGTACTACTGAGTACTCCTTCAGATTCTCACATCTGGGCGTTAATCTGAACGCGACTCGTTCTCCAGAACCAGCCTGGAGATTTATTAAAACCATTTCAACTCACTGTCAAGCCAAAAATGTTCCGTTAAAAAGGTGAAAGCATGAACATGACCAGTGTGATTCCAAAGAGAAACAGGAAAATCAGCTTTGAACCAGCAGTTACTGGGAGTTTCTACTCAACCAGCTGCTCCCCAGCTGTCCCCACGGACCCGACTCCTCCGGCTCGGCTCACGTCACGGATGAGGAAATGATTTAAAATCTGCTAAAAGCAGAAATTAAACTTCTTTAACTGACTGTAAAGCCAGGAGGGGAAGATTTGAATGTGTTCCTAGGATGATCTCACTTCCTGTTAAAATAATGCCATCAGGTTGGCCGAGTTTCGGGTCAGCATCACCGACGGCCTGCTGCTGCTTCCTGCCTCCGTAACATAATTATCCCACATCCACACGCCGCCGCCTTCTCTTATCGTCCGCCATCTTATTTGTTCATCTCTACCTCCGCTCTCCTGTTTTGGGAACAAAATTGATCTAAAATTTCATTTTGCTTTTCCATTATTAGTTCAGCACAGCTGAAAAGAAGCAGCAGATGATCTGCAGGAGTTTTCAGAAACTAAAGATTTTCTGGAAATGAAACTTCATACAAACCTTTTCTTTCATGAAAACGTCTGAGCAACCGATTAATAAATAACACCAACAAATTTCATTTTAAAATTAAAATAAATTACTAGAAAATATTTACAGGAATATATTGAAAATAAATTATGAAATGCAAATAAAAATATATATATTTTTTACAATAACATGAAGAAAATTTAAAAACTAGCAAACTCAAAATGAAAAAAAAAAAAAAAAAAAAAAAAAAAGGCAATTTTTTCTTTTTTAAATAAATTTTAATATAAATTTAAATTTAAAGTAAAAATAGTTGCTTGAAATAAAATAATCAACAATGAATTTTTAAAACTATCAAAATGAAACTTGAATGTCTGAAGAATTTTTAAATCATAAGATCCTTATGAGCATAATGCTAAAACGTACTGCAGTCTGTGAACTCCATGCATTTATAGCTTTAAGGTAAAAACAGAGTCAGTAGCAGACAGGTGGGTCCTACCTGAAGCTGAGATGCTCTTTTATTCTCCGTCCAGTTGCTGAGCGTCCAGCTATAAACCCAGCCTGAGGGGAGGAGAGATGGAGCTGACGGGGGGGGGGGGGCGCTTCCTCCTTTCTTCTGATCAGGATGAAATCAGACATCATGGAGACAAACAGCCACGACCTCTGAGCGCCGCCTGTTCTGGTCTTCATGTCTCTGTGGGGACCTGGAGCTTCACGCCGCTTGCGGGGACTCTGTGGATAGTGGGGACATTCAGGATGTTTAATGCTTCAGGGTCCATTTCAGGTTCAGATCAGAACCACGTTTGACTGGCAGACGTGTGTGTGTGTGTGTGTGTGTGTGTGTGCTGGTAATTGCGAGCGTCTGCTCCTCTCTTATTGAAGTCCTGGAACAACCTGCAGGCAGCAGATCTTATCAGCGACACACATCTCAACACGCTGCGGCTCTGTTTACACGGCAGCAGGACGTGCTTCATGTATGTTTGCCCCACGTGTTGCCGCAGCCTGCACATGTGAGCAGGAGATAAACCAGGCGAAGCAGCATGTTGAAGGTCAGATGTGAACCAGATGATGAGTGTGTCTCTGTTTTCACGTCAGCGCTGATTATTTTCCAGATCATCCACCTCTGCTCGTCCTTCCAGGCAGCTGCTGGTTTCAGGTCACTGTTGCAAGGCTGGAGATAATGTCAGGAGGCCCCAGGGCACCTGGGGGCCCCAGCAGCCTGGCAGGGGGGCAGGGAAGGGGCCTACAGCTGCGTTACCCTGCAGTCTGACAATGAAACTGCTCTGAGCGGCTGATAAGGTCGGTCCTGGCTGACTGGGTCAGAAGTGGACCCATTAAATCCCGGGGTGAGCGGGTCAGTGTCAGAGCCGGTCCCCGAAGAACGTATTAGTTTGTAAAGCAGCAATTTATTTTGTTTCCTGTTCTTGAAATGTAAATTTAGCCAAATAAAGCTAATCTAATCACGAGTACGTCTGCGGACGAAGTGGCGGTGTCCAAGGGATGGAAAGTACGTCTGTCATTCGACTTTTTCTTTTCAAAAACATCGCCAGCTTACTTCTCTGGAACCAGACTTTCATTCATTCCTTTAGTTTCAGCAGCGAGATGTTGAGACGCATGAAGCACTGAGATATGACAACGGGAAGCAGGTTGTGTTGGCGGGTCCAACATTAGCCGTGTCTACGTAGCTTCTCCTCCCGCCACAGAGGATGTGCGGCTACATTTCAAAGTAAGAGCATCGACACGAATCGCACTGTTTAATAACTAAATGTCGAGATGTTTCAGAGGTGCTGATCCGGAGGGAGGGATAAATGTTGAAACCTCGCTGCGACATTAAACAGCAAATTCTGTTTCAGTGACTGAAATAACGTGAAACTGACATAAGTAGCTAAAAACAAATAAGAACATTAAAATAAAAATATCACACAAAACATAACGTTACGTAAACTGGCCTTGAGACAAAGGATGGTACCTTAACACATTATGAGTTTCAGCTTTTTATAGCAACACAGATGAGAGATTTCTGCTGCTGGAGCCAATCAGAGCTTGAAACGTCCACTTTGAGTCTGGAGAAGATCCTCTGGATCACACCGGACGGACGGACGGTTGGATGGACGGACGGACGGACGGATGTTCAGCTCCCCCTCTGGGACCTCGGTGCCGGTTGCGGGTCCTAATCCAGGGCGTTTGTGTCTCAGCCGGGATTACAGGCTGTAATCCCGGCTGAGCTGCGCTCCTTTCTTCTTCTCTGCCGGCTGAAGCCGCTGAGCTTCGGCTGCTCAGCCTGTCTTCATCATCAGCTAGCGGCGCTTTAATCGCCTGCAAACATCCGCCGCCAGAGAGACGCAGCTCCAGCCTGCCGAGGCTTCCCGGTGACCTCTGGGCCCACATGAAGGGAAACCACACACACCTTCAAACGGCGCGCTGACAGCTCCGCCCGGCTCGCCGCTCCAGGTGTGCTTAATCTCTGCGGTCTCCGTGGTGTCGGCTTTCAAACGGCCCGCCTCACCTGAGGCCTTCCAGGAAGGAAGGGAAGGCGGCGCTGGCCCGCCGACTGATGCGGTCGGGCTTCAAACGCAGCCCCCAGACTTCTGAGGCTCAGCCGGCGGAGCGGGGGGGGGGGGCGGCGCTATAAAAGCAGAGGCTCCTGAAGGCAGCAGGACTCCAAACCACAGCTGGGGAGCGCCGTCCGGCCGGTGACGCTGGGGAGGCTTCTGCTGCAGAGCGAGGGGAAGCCGCCGAGGAAGAAGAGCTCGCAGAGGAAGGCTGGACTGACGGGTCACAGGATGTGGATCTATCGGAGCTTCCTGTGCGCGTCGCTGGTGTGTGGTCTGGCCCTGGACTCCAACACCATCAGGTCCTCCAAAGAGGCCACGCTGCAGAGCTCCGAGCAGCCGGTGAGAGCAGCTGCCTCTTCCTCAGCCCTGGAACGCTCACCCTGCTCCTCTTCCTCAGCCTCACCCTGCTCCTCTTCCTCAGCCTCACCCTGCTCCTCTTCCTCAGCCTCACCCTGCTCCTCTTCCTCAGCCTCACCCTGTTCCTCTTCCTCAGCCTCACCCTGCTCCTCTTCCTCAGCCTCACCCTGCTCCTCTTCCTCAGCCTCACCCTGCTCCTCTTCCTCAGCCAGAACCCCTCACCCTGCTCCTCTTCCTCAGCCTCACCCTGCTCCTCTTCCTCAGCCTCACCCTGCTCCTCTTCCTCAGCCTCACCCTGCTCCTCTTCCTCAGCCCTGGAACCCCTCACCCTGCTCCTCTTCCTCAGCCAGAACCCCTCACCCTGCTCCTCTTCCTCAGCCTCACCCTGCTCCTCTTCCTCAGCCAGAACCCCTCACCCTGCTCCTCTTCCTCAGCCTCACCCTGCTCCTCTTCCTCAGCCAGAACCCCTCACCCTGCTCCTCTTCCTCAGCCTCACCCTGCTCCTCTTCCTCAACCTCACCCTGCTCCTCTTCCTCAGCCAGAACCCCTCACCCTGCTCCTCTTCCTCAGCCTCACCCTGCTCCTCTTCCTCAGCCTCACCCTGCTCCTCTTCCTCAGCCTCACCCTGCTCCTCTTCCTCAGCCTCACCCTGCTCCTCTTCCTCAACCTCACCCTGCTCCTCTTCCTCAGCCAGAACCCCTCATCCTGCTCCTCTTCCTCAGCCTCACCCTGCTCCTCTTCCTCAGCCTCACCCTGCTCCTCTTCCTCAGCCCTGCCGCCCCAGCTCGCTTCTTGCCTTTGTCCTGCTCGTGATCAGGTCCACTGCGGAGATATTTTAAAGTGGTCCAATGCGATTTGTAAAAATGGAGATGTGTCAAGCATGAAAAAGTATGATTAGTGTAAAAAATAGATTTTTAAAAGTTATTACCTGAGAGACGCATCCTTCGTGTGGCCCGTTGGTTTCCTGGGCTAGCTCGCGTTTGTCGTGGATTCAGGCAGAAAAAGCTGCTAAACGCAGAGGATGAACCAGCTTTTGGTCGATTCTTGAGCAAAGATCCAGTTTTAAAATGAAATTTTAGTCTCTGTCACAAAGACGCCTTCCTTAGCTGAATCGAGATCAGGGGTGTCCAAACTTTTTGTCACTTGGTCCAAAGTCATCAGCTCAAAAGTTCTTACGGGCCAAAAAAAAATCATTTTTGAAAACTAAAATCAGCAAATTTTTTTTTTTTTTTTTTTACCTACTCAGCAACAAACTAAACATTTTAATGAACAAATAATCAGAAGGTTTTTGGTTTTGTTTTTGTAGGAATGGGATCGTAGATCCAAACTGGTTTTTCCTTGTTAAAGGAAGGCGTCCAGTCTGCTTATTATTCTGGGCTCCACTGAAGAAAACTGAAAACATGTTTCATCTGTTCTCAGCAATAAAAACAGGATGTGGGTCGGTGTTCATCTGGAAGCACTTCCTGTCTTCAGCCAAGTTTTAATCCAGCAGTTCAGTGCAGATCCGGCTGCACCGAGCTGGACTTTAGGGGACAAGCCAATGAGTGGACGTGCTCCTGGTTACCATGACGACAGAAGCTTAGCCAGCATTTTAAATGTTGATTTTTTTAAAGCACTTGTTTCCAATCATGGACCCAATGTTAAAAACACTTTCAACCAAATTATTCTAATTAAGCCTCTTAACTCTTGTTTTGAGTTTTCTCTGTTTAGTTTAGCTTAACATGTCTTAGCTAAGATTAGCTTAGCTGAATATATCTTAGCTTCATCTGCTTTTTTCAGTTTATCCTTTTCCTTTCTCAGCTTAGCTTAGCTTAGCTTGTTAGCTTAGTGTTTCCTACTTCATGTTTTCTATAGCTTCATTTAGTTTCATCATTGCTTCGCTAAGCTAAGCTTAGTTTATTTACGTTAAACTGACCTTTGGTTTTCCTAGTGTAGCTTTTTTAGCTCCAGTTTATCTCCTTTCAGTTTATTTCTATTTGACATGATTTAAGGACTTCCAGAACCTTTGCTCTATTCGGCTGTTTTTTGTTTGGGTTTCACTGAGGGTTCTGAACACTTCCTCCTCCAGACAAAAACCCAATATGAATGGGATTAAAGTGTGTGAAATGAGACATAGATGGCATTAATCTGAGATTGTTTCATAGTTGTTCTACTTTAACAACATAAAGGATAAAGTATCTTTAAAAGGCTCTGATGACATCATGTCTCAGTCTCCGTTGGAGAAGAAGCAGAAGTCTACGCCTCCCTATTTAAATATTTTCACAAAGGTTGTAGGATTTTATTCATGTATTTGTGTGATACCTCGCCTGAGTGGCGAGGCTTAAAGGTTCTGTTTGCTAACAAAAATACAGAAGTCTTGTCCTGTAATTTAAAGTTAACAGAAAATATGACCTGCAGAGGAAGAGATGACTGAAACAAAATGTTTGGGATGAGTCAGTGAGAAATGTTTAGCATCCTCCCACCATGAAGCTCCACCTTTAAAAACTTCCCTGGTTCCTGAAAAGGTTCCTGCAGTGGAAATGCACCACTAGCTAAATTTAGTTTAATTTAGTTATCATACTTTGGGTTAGCCTAGTTAGCCCAGTTTAGCCTACCTTAGCGCTTTATAACTTGATTTAATTTTCCTGATTTAGAATATCTTAATTTTTCTAATTTAGCTGTTTTTCCTAAATTAGCTAAATTCAGTAGGGTTCAGTTAGCTAACCGTTATTAGCCTGGTCAGCCCAGTGCTTTGCCTACCTTTGCTTTTCAGATCTTTGTTCAGTTTGGTCTATTTTAGCTCCCCACCCCTTCTCGTTTTAGCATACCTTACCTTTATTATCTTCATTTAGATTTAGATTAGCTCAGATTATTTTTGCTTTCATTAGCTCAATTTAGCCTACTTTAGCTCTTGCTAACTTGATTTAGTTTGCCTTATTTATATGATCTTAGTTTTCCTAATTTTGTTTTTTCTTCTAGATTAGATAAATTCAGTTGGGTTTAGTTAGCTACCTGCAAATAGCCCAGTATTTAGCCTTCTTCTGCTTTTTAGATCTTTATTTAGTTTGGTCTATTTTAGCTTCCCCCCTAGTTTAACATACTTTATTACCTTCATTTAGATTAGCTCAGATTATTGCTGCTTCCTTTAGCTTAGTATAACCTATTTTATCTTATCTTAGCTCAGTCTGGCTACTTTTTCTCATGTTAATAACAGAGTTTATTTGGTTTTAGCAACTAATCGGCTGATTCAAATAAAAACCAGAGTGTTAATCGGTGATCTGCTGAAGCCTGGAGGGAAGTGTCTCCATCATCAGTCGATATGCTGATGACACGTTTCTGTTCTTCAGAGGGACGGCTGCAGCAACAGAGCTCAGAGGAGACACTCCAACACCGACAGACAGCTGGACCGACACCGAGTCAAAGACACAATCACCGACAGCCTCAACAGAACCAAAGGTGAGAGACTGCACTCCAACTCCCAGCGTGCCTTGCGGCCGCCCCCGGCCTAACGCCTGGACTGTGTTTCAGCTCCAGAGATGTCCAGCTGCGTCCGCTCCGGTGACTGCGCCGCCGGTCTCTGCTGCGTCCGCTACCTGACCGGGAAACGGTGCCAGAGGATCCCGCTGGAGGGCGAGGCCTGCCTCCTCCGGGGCGCCAGCAAGCTGCGCAGGAACCTGGGCCGCTGCGACTGCGCCGCCGGGCTGTCCTGCGCCGCGGCGGGCGGGCCGGATCAGGGCAAGAACAAGCGGCAGGGCGTGTGCGTGGTCCGGCCCAGACAGGCCCAGAGGAAGACCAGGCACTCTGGGAAGAAGAAGAAGAGGACGGCTGAGCGGAGCTGCTGAAGGAACCCGGAGAGGAGCCGGGGGGGTCCAAACTGAGGCCTGGGGCCCCCACCGGGCCCTGCGCTCCACCTGAGAGACACTTTCTTCTCCTCCTGCTTTCTTTAGGAACCGCGCAGTAAATGTTAATGTGGGCTGCAGAGCTGGGAAATAGCCACACAGGATCCGGACTCAGGGTGGAGCCAAACACCCGGTCCGGTTCTGCTTTCACCGTCTTTGCCTCGCCGCAACGGCTGAAGCTGTCCAGATCCACCTTTCCGAACAGAACCAGAACCTTTTCAGCTTCTAGAGATGCTAAAGATGAGCTGGAGCCTCTGAAAACTCGCATTCTTCTGTTTTGGGTCGAAGAGAACTAGAATCATTTTGTTCTTGTTCTGATTTGGATCGAACCCGATTGTTCTAGACGGAACCGATCCGAAAATGAACCCTGTCTCCTGTTTTCGTTCTTGCAGTAATGAGAGACTGACGGCTGGAGGTTCTGGATATGACCCAGATTAATCAGACATATTTACGCTGAGTGGTTCTGGTTCTGATCAGTTCTAGAATAAACAGCTCCAGTGTTCTGCAGCACGGCCTCCGGTTCCAGGTGGGTTCCATGACCCGTTTTCCCCATAAAACAAACACCGGACGAGCTGCAGCTTGGTTCTGATTCTGCACTCAGAAAGGTTCTGGGACAAACGGATCCAGAACTTTCACCTGCAGCTCCTTTTTCTTATTTATGTTCTGAACCTGCCGGTCGGACCCAGACAGGAACCCAGCTCCAGAACCAGGGCCCAGTTTAAAACCCAGTGCTCCCTGAGGGTTTATCTGGTGGAAGCTCACTGGAAATCTGGAAAGTTCTGATCCAAACCTGGAAACTCATCCCATTCTGTCAGCAGACTCGCCAGAATGGGACCACGGGACCAGGGACACTTTCTTCTGTCATTCATCTTTAAAGCAGGCCATCTTCTGTAAATATATAGACGGGCGTCATATTACCCCTCCTTGTTGAAAATGTTTGATATGTTTCTGATTTCAAGCTCATTAAAAGTCAAATATGTCATAAATGTTCATATCCGACCTTTTCTCGCAGCTCTGGGTAAGGCTGCCCCCTGGTGGCGGCGGGGAGTAGCTGCTGCATTTACTTGGACGGATTCATGTTTTCAGCCGTTATTTCTGTTATGATGATGATTTTCTGCTTGCAGCCAATGAAAACATCCGACCTCTGAAAACCTGTGGGCTGAATACGAACTGTTTGACATCTGCAGAAACGCAGTTATTTACAGGACCTTTTGATCTGACAGCCTCATCAGAGCCAGATTCTAGTTTATTGAATATGATTTTAGTCCTGGGTTGGGAACACAAAGCACTGGTGATTCGATGACGATAACAGAGGCCGTCTGCATCCGTTTACTGACTTTCCCTCAAACTTTCACGCTCTAATCGGTCTTTAATTATTACACTTATAGAACGCCTAAAGAAAGTACTCACACCCTTGGATGTTTTATCTTTTTATTGCTTTGCAAATCAATCAAGAAAAACAATTTTGACTTGTCAAAAAAAAACAAAAAACAAAAAAAAACCTTTAATGTCAAAGTGAAAACCGATTTCTTCCAAATTATGACAAATAAAGTACATATAAAATAAGTGATTGCATAAATATACCCCCCCCTTTCCACTCAGTATCTAGCAGCTGCACCTCTGTCCCAGCAGGGAGTCTGTGTGAACAGGTCTTGACTTTGACTAGGCCACTCCAGAACCTCCACCTTGTCATCTTCAGACCGTTTCTGTGTGGCTTCAGCTTCTGGTCGTCGTCCTGCTGGACAACAAATGTTCTCAAAAGCCATAAATACTGACTGGAAGGGGGTGAATATTTATGCAATCACTTATTTTATATTATGTACTTTTCTTTCTTCGTCACAATTTGGAAGAAATCAGTTTTCAGAAAACCTTCAGTAACGATTGTATGAAAACCTGAGGAAACGAAGAGATCGTGGAACCACCCTGGACCCGTTTCAGCTGGAATCAACGCTGGACTGGGCCGGTTCTTCAGAACCTGAAGGTCTCGAGCCGAAACGCCGACACCAGTACCCATCCCATGCGGGACTGGGGCCAGTTTAGTCTCAAGCATTAAGGTCTGAAAGGGATCCACGACTAGTTGAACATGTTGACCTAAATATGTTCATTTCCTATTAACCTAAAAGTTGTGACATGTAAAAACTCATATTTACTTCAAAGATTGGATACGTCTATTATATTTTTCACCTATGGAGGTCACCGTTTTTTCACCTGCGCAATGCATGCTGGGCCTGTGACACAGGCAGGTTGGAGTGGACTGGAGTCGATAAAACTCGAGAAAGTCAAGCCCACAAAACGTCTGGATGGATGAAAACTTCCTGAAAGCTGTCTGGCCTGTTGTGCACGACATCTCTGTGGAAACAAGCCAACACCATCGGCTTCTGGTCTGGACTGTTTACGCCATTAGCAGGAGCTAACACCATTAGCAGGAGCTAACGCCAATAGCTAGAGCTAACGCCAATAGCTAGAGCTAACACCATTAGCAGGAGCTAACACCATTAGCAGGAGCTAACGCCAATAGCTAGAGCTAACGCCAATAGCTAGAGCTAACGCCATTAGCAGGAGCTAACGCCATTAGCTAGAGCTAACGCCATTAGCAGGAGCTAACGCCAATAGCTAGAGCTAACACCATTAGCAGGAGCTAACGCCATTAGCAGGAGCTAACGCCAATAGCTAGAGCTAACGTCAATAGCTAGAGCTAACGCCATTAGCAGGAGCTAACGCCATTAGCTAGAGCTAACGCCATTAGCAGGAGCTAACGCTAATAGCTAGAGCTAACACCAATAGCTAGAGCTAACGCCATTAGCAGGAGCTAACGCTAATAGCTAGAGCTAACACCAATAGCTAGAGCTAACGCCATTAGCAGGAGCTAACACTAATAGCTAGAGCTAACACCAATAGCTAGAGCTAACGCCATTAGCAGGAGCTAACACTAATAGCTAGAGCTAACGCCAATAGCAGGAGCTAACACTAATAGCTAGAGCTAACACCAATAGCTAGAGCTAACACCAAGAGAGCTTACATCAGCAGGACGTAACGCAAAATCGAAACAAATGTGACGATAACGGTTGGTTAAACTTACAATGAAGCATCTTTAAGTCTTTGTAACATGATATATTTGAGAAAAAGTTTTGACTCCGATGCTAACCGTAAACATCTTGAGTTGTCAACTGCAGCTCTTTGCGTCTCTACGCTGCAGCTTTTTTTGGCAGAACATCTCTTCCTCCGTTTGGTTCTCCTCTTCATCTCCTCTTCATCTCCTCATTTCTGCATGACCTTCTACGTCAAAGGTCTCCGGTTCAAATCCAAAGGGCTGAACGTAACTTATTGCGCAAAAATCATAGACGGATTTGACGGAGCTGGCGCTGTAGCACCTTGGATACGTCATCTACCCAGGATGCATTGCAGCATAAACAATATGGCGACATCCGTGAGACAGCGTTTTAAACTTATTAGAACTGAACAGCCTGCAGTACTTTCAGTTTTTAAAACGTTTCTCATTCTGTTACAACTAAACGTGATCATTTTAAAGAAACTACCGTTTTCCTGTTCAGATTGAGGCGAACTGAGCAGATTAATCCTTGTCAAACTAAAGGCCCAGGGGCCAAATCTGGCCCACCATAAGTTTGTCTGTGGCCCTCTGGACTCATAAGTAGAAATTTCCAGATTATAGTTCAGTGCTCAACTATTTTAATCAGCTTAGAGCAGTTTTTATCTGCATTCTGCCAAATTACTTCAGTTTGTGAAGATGTCCAATATTTAATTTCAAGAAGTACTCATCCACTGCAGAGACAACTATTTGATATTTTTAAGTGTTAATGGGTAGTTTTGTGAATACTTTCTCCCATTACCGGCCCTTTAAGGACGTTTGTAATCTTAACATGGCCCCAAATGAAGATGAGTTTGACACCCCGGCTTTAGAGGACCAACTCCGACCAACTCAGCCGGTCTGGACTCAAACTATGAAGAACCAAAACAGGCATTAAAAACTAAAAGTATATAAATGGCCCAATAAATACTTATAATGCACAAATTTAAAGAACTTTACCTCACATTTCATAAAATTGACCTTCAAATTTTCAGTTTAGTGCCAACAAATTTAAGCTGATTTTAAATTTGACTTGAAATTTAAATCAAAATGTATGTTTTGCTCCTTCCCCCCAAAAAGTCCTTTCCTTGCATTTTTACTTACCATAAGCATTTCTGCCTCATTATGCAAATGAGGGGCGGGGCTTAAAGCTTTAACTTCTGCCTATTGGCTGGCTGGCGTTACACAGTTTATGGCTCCAGCCACAAAGATGGCGGCCTACGATCAGCTCAGCGAGCTGCAGCTCAGCTTGGAAACTGCAACTCCTGACATCAGCGCAACATTTGGATACAAATGTAGTTAATTTTCCAAATTAAAACCAGAGAACCCGTCCAGCAAAGTTACCAGAACCACGAGCGCTTCAGAGCCAGTTTCAGTTAACAGCCAGCAGGTGGCAGCACTGCTGCATCAGAGCACACCAGGAAATGCCAGTCACACCCCAACGAGGCGCATGTCAGCATCTACTGTTGAAACCTTGGAGATAAACCCAGAGACTGATTTAATTATCAAGGCATCTTTTATTTCCTTATTTCATTTGATTTAACAAAAAAACCGTCAGGACTGTGGAAAAACGTTAATGCAAAAGAAACTTCAGAAAGGCAAAGTCACAGATGCAGCAACATTATTGAGTCGACTGAACACAAAAAGGACGAAATCTGCTGAATCTCCATCAATAGGAATGTAGATTTATGGAGGGGGCGGAGCCTAAAGGGGGCCAGACTACAGGATCAGCAGGGGGTTGGATGGTGTGTGTGTTGGGGGGGGGGGTTCCTGTGGAGCTCAGAGCTTCCCGCAGTTGGTGATGACGATCTTGGCCTTGGGTTTCCCTGAAGTGCTGCCCTGGTCCTCCATCTTGCTCACCACGGCCATCCCCTCCACCACCTTGCCGAACACCACGTGCTTCCCGTCCAGCCTGCAGGCAGACCGCAGGGATTAGCTTAACCCACACCTACCTCAGCAGCAAGCCAGAACCTCTCAGCCCTACAGCTGGGCCACCAGCTTAAATCTGGCATGTTGGGGAAAAAGTGGGATTTTTTTCCCACCAATGACCTGCTTGGGTTTCCGTAGTTCAGGGCGGCCATGTTGTCTGACAAGCGTGTTTCACAGCTTGTTTATTTGGACTGAATTCAGGCGGACTGACAGCATCAGGGCCAGGCTACTGAGATGTTTATGCAGATAGTCGGGACGTAACAGAACAGCTGGAAGAGCATCAGAATAAAGCGCCACACTGGAATACAGTCGGAATATCAGGACAACGCAGTTTTATGAGAACTCAATATTCAAGCTCTCATCCAAATGATTTTTCCTCTTAATTTTACAACTTTCTGGTAAAACTATGTCTTTTCTGCTAATATCATGACTTTACTCTAAAAAAAAAAAATTTCTTGTAGCCTGACCCAGATACTCAAATTTGATAATATTTTGTCGTCATATGAAACTTCTTTTTTCCCCCCTTTCCTAGAGATTGGATCTGGTATGACAATAGTTTTAATCTGTAGGCCGTATGGCCCAGCGGCCCGAGCCAATCAGAAGCCAGGCTTCGTACCATGTGGTCTTCTCTGTGCAGATGAAGAACTGCGAGCCGTTGGTGTTGGGGCCGGCGTTGGCCATGGACAGGATGCCGGGCCCGGTGTGCTTCAGGGTGAAGTTCTCGTCGGCGAACTTGTTGCCGTAGATGGACTTCCCCCCGGTTCCGTTGTGGTTGGTGAAGTCGCCGCCCTGCAGGCCAAACGCAGGAATGAACGCTCTGATCGTGACGGAACCATCGGTTCACCTGGGGGAGCGCGGGCTCACCTGGCACATGAACTTGGGGATGACGCGGTGGAAGCTGGAGCCCTTGTAGCCGAAGCCCTTCTCGCCGGTGCACAGGGCCCGGAAGTTCTCGGCCGTCTTGGGAACCACTTCGTCGTTGAGCTGCGGAGAAGCGGGCGCAGTTAGGAGCAGCTGTCCAGGCCGCAGCAACGCCACAGGCCGGATGTGGCAGAAAGCTCGAAACCACCCAATGAACTGAAATATCAACGCTTTCTCTGCATTTGATCAGAACTGCCAGAGATGTAATATTTCACATGGAAGCAAGATGGCAGTACACAGTTAACTGGCTTTCAGGGGCCACCAGGGGGCGCCTCTGAGCGGGAAGATGAGAAAAACATGCCAATACACGAGCCGTTTTTTATTTTAGCATGAATGCTAATCTGCTTTTCAGCTGTACAATACAAGCTGACCAGCTTATCGGAACCGTATTCGCCATGCTCATCTCTCTGACTGGCGGCCAGCTGCTTTGCTCCTCAGGCGAGCGTAGCAAACGCCACATGGAGAGTTTGGGACTGAAGGAAGCATTCATGCTAAATTCACGGAATCAATTTCAAATCGTGAATAAAAGCAAAAACACACCCTAAAAGTTGATGTTTCGTTCCATATTTTGTAGCTTTGTTACCTAATGCTGTTTGGGGAGGGTCGCGGCTTGGGAACCCCTGCTCCACAGGCCCGCAGAAAGGGCTGTGGCGGGCCAGATTTGGCCCACAGGTCTTTGGTTTGACAACTGTGACCTGACCTAGAGGAGCCATCTAATCATGGACGTCCAGCGGAGCCAGAAGCCTCACATCTGATTCCTGGTCTCCAACAGCAGAGCAGCTCTCCACCCTGGGGAGGCCAGGCTTCACCCCCAGCGCTGCCACTTCCTTTAAACGCCAAGCTTCATCTTCATGACCGTTCTGAATCAGAAGCCAGCTTCATGACCCACCACATTAACACCTGCGGGACTGCAGCTGCAGAACATCAGAGGTTTCCTGGACACACAGGAAGTTGGCTTCTGATTCAGGAAATGGCTAAAAGGCGATTCCGCCTAATTTTTTTTGTTTTAAACCACCTTCAGTCTTTAATCTGCACCAGTTTAACAACTAAAAACACTTCAAACCTGGTCTAGATTACGCTACATCAACAGTTAAAAGCACATTTGTGATTTGTTAAACTAAAGAGCAACTTCAGCACTTTTAATGCAGCTGGACCACATTAGAAAGGCTCCAGCTCCAAAACCAACATCTAGAACCCTCCAACCAGGCTGGATTACTCTATGACAGCTGCACATTTAAAACTGTGTGTGTGATTAGTGAAACTTGAACAACAGGGCCTTATTAGTGGGTTCTTTCATCTGGAGCACACAAGAACTACTTAAGCTAACAAACTTCTGATGCATACAAAGCACCAAAATTGCCTTTTATTCAAGTTGCACTAATCAAACCGTTTTAAACAGTCTGCTGTTGTGTAGAATAAAATAGTCCAAATTTCAAGAGCCTGTGTTCATCTCTGGAGCCTTTCTCATGTAATCCAGATGCATAAAAAGTGCTTTAATTGCCTTTTGTTTATGTATAACAAATCAAATAAAGGCTTCATAAATCACAGACTTGGTTTTCCATATTCTGCCGTCAGTGTAGAACAAGCCAGACCAGGTCGGAAGAGCCTGGCTGTTTCTAAACTGGAGCAGGTTAAAGATGCTCAAGGTGGTGACAGATTAGGTGGATTTGCCCTTTAGCGAAGCAGAAGCCAACTTCAGCTCCGCAGTCAGGGGTTCAGGATGCGCTGCAGCAGCACCGCCGCATGGCTGCAGCTGCACTGCTGCAGCGGGCCGGTCTGCGGTGCTGCATGCTGAGACCAGCCCAGGAGGGTTAACCGGAGACCTCGCGGTAAGAGCGGAGGTCTCACCAGGATGCAAGGTTCAACTCCGGGAACGCCCATGAGCCTGGCTCAACAGCAGCGGAACTCATGAGTCAGACGAGCTGAACAGGAACGTTCCTGAACGGTAGAACCGGTCCCGTCAAACAGACCCCCCGGGAGGGGGAGGGGGGGTTAACTGGGTGTTTCTACCTACATCCGCATTTTGCGCGTTAAGACGGCGCCCCTCCCCCTCCGCGCCAGCTCAGTGGAACTTTCCAGAACCGGACCAGGCCCCGCACTGGCCGCGCCTGCCACCCGCACACACCGCGTGTCACACCGGGCTGCGCCAGAGGTCCCGCCCAGACTACAAGCGGGAAAAAAAAAAAATAAATAAATAAATAAATTACCGCAGCGGGCCGTCGCGTGCTCCCGCAGCGCCAGCCGCGGGAAGTAGGCCGCGCGGCCCCTGCAACAAAGGCTCGCGCGCATCGTGAGGCTCCGCGTGACAGCGTCAGGTCCCACTACAGCCGCGGGTCCGTCAGGACCGCTACCCGGAACGGAGCGCCCACATCGGCGGCTGGAGCCGCTGCAGACTCTGCTCCTGGTTCGGGTCAACCGGCCAGAGGCGGCTGGAAAACGGCGTGAAGCCGAGCGACCCCCAGTTCACCACCAGTATCACCCACGCACATCAGCCAATGCTAAGCGCCGGCTTTGAGCCGTCTTACCTCCATGACGATGCGGCCCGCAGGGGTACCGCCAATGCTGATGTCGAAGAAGACGTTGGGCTTGGTCATGATGTCTACAGACTAGCGTGGAGCAGCTGGACTGAGGAGTTTTCCGGCGAAAGGACGAGGCAGGCCACAGGGAACCGAAAAAGATGGCCGAGCTCCGATCTAATTTATATAATACTCTGGTGGGCGGGGCTCAGTTGCAGCCAGCCAATCAGTGAAGCGACGTAGTGAGCGACACTTATTTAAGCTAATCGGCATCAACAGCAGCAGACGCAGCCATTTTACTAGCGACGCACGTTCATGACTGTTTCATTCTTTCTACAGCGTACACCGGCTCGGAGACGAGATAATGTTTAAAAAAAAAAAGTCTGTTTAACCCCGCCCCGCCTAAACGTCCCGTTTAGAGAGTTAAACTCACAGCAGAGCGGGGAATGCGCGCCAAACATCACAGATGTGTAACGCAGAGACCCGCAGTAAAGGCGCGCGCCCGGTGCCAGGGTTAAAATGTGGCTGCGCGGTCCCGCGCTCGGGGTGCGGTCGGTGGGTCCGGTTGATTCAGAACAAGGTTAGAGCGCGTGTCCCGGTTTTACCGGGGATCAAAGGACCAGGACCAGTTCCTTTTTATTGCATACATTTCTATTTAAATTAACACAAACTAATTAGTAGTTTACAAAAAAAAAATCTGTGCTGCATCTGGAGATTAGCTCTGGCTACAATCTCGCATATTTACTGTGTTCATTCGTATTCATGTCCCCTTTACAAATAAATAAAATACTAAATATAAGGTGACGTTCAAATTAATCCCTGCAGCTGCACACAGTTTGTTTCTTTGTGGTGAAAAATAACTCAGTTCAGCTCAAAATACCAAACAGCACTGTTTGGTATTTATGAACAACATTTGTCTAGAAGAAATATTGAAGTCAAGTTTATTAGTATAGAACTTTTCAGCAGCAAAGCAGTTCAAAGAGCTTTACATCGTAAAAACATCAAGTATACAGCAAAATCATCATCATGCAAATATAATTCGAAAATACTGATCAATGTTCCAGTTATTATGAATCAAAGGCAGCTCTTAACAGGCAGGTTTCAGCCTTGATTTAAAGGAACTCAGTGTTTCGGCTGTTTTGCAGTTTTCTGGGCGTTTGTTCCAGATTAGTAGAGCATAGAAGCTGAAAGCTGCTTCTCCATGTTTGGTTCTGGTTCTGGGGATGCAGAGCAGACCAGAACCAGAAGACCTGAGTGGTCTGGAAGGTTGAACATAATAATCAGCATACAGAGAATACGGGGATTAAATAAAAACTCAAAGTATCCGCTTTGTTTTCTAAAACTTGTCATGAAAAAAAGCAAAACTTTATGGAACTGAAAAAGAAAAAACATATATTTACCAGTAAAAATTCCAAAAACCTTTAATATCAAAGTAAGAATTTATTTATTAAAAATATAATACTATAATATCAGGAAAACCCAGAGTACATATAGTTTATCTGCCAGAGAACTACAGCTTCAGAGAACACAAGCATCCTGCTGAAGCTACACAAAGATGGTCTGAAGACAACAAGGTGGAGGTTCTGGAATGGCCTAGTCAAAGCCCAGACCTGTTCACAGCTGATCCCCACCAACCTGAGAGAACTAGCGAGTGGTATTCATAAATATTAGGTATTTTAAGCTGAGCTGAGTTGTTTTTCCCACCACAAAAGACAAACTAAATGTTTCCAGTTGAAGGGATTCATTTGAACGTCACCTGAAGTCTTGGATAGAAAAGCTATAAAGTTTAGAGTCTTCATCTAGAACCGCTGTAGATCAGTCAGGTCAACACACCTTAGGTGTGCTCCATAGACGTAACATATTTTTGGCACTAATGGAACCCTGTACATCAGCGGGTTCCTCTGGTCTAAGGCAACAGAAGTTCAGGCAATCAGTTCATTTCATACCTTCTGCTTTGAATCGGACCTCAGGGATGATCTGAGCATGCTCAGAGAGAACTACCTTACTCCCAGTTCACCACCAGAGGGCGCTACAGGCCCAGCAGCTCCTGTAGACGAGGTTCTGTTTGATCCAGCGATCTTCAGAAATGTTCTTGCTGCCTGATGAAAGTGAAGAGTAAACTCATATTGACTCACATCCAGATGGTCTGGTGGAAGGAAGACCTTTTTAAACACTTCATAGCCTGAATTTATCCTTAAATGACTTTAAAAAGAGGAAATAAATGATGTAAATAAGCAGTTTTCTCTGACTGGAAACCAGTTCTCCCAATCCTGTTTCCCAATCCTCCCAGTGATCAGACCTCCTCAGTGTCTCAGGTTCCAGTCACGTGACACCAGGTTCTGGTGTCTTTCACAGGACGTCAGAATTAAAATCAGGGTGTTTAAGCCATAATTCAAACATATTGCTGATCTTTGGAAACCAGCTTTTGAACTTGCTTCACCAAAATATGACCCAACTTTACTAATTAACAACATAATATGTAGAATGATACAATATTTCCTTTCAAATCCAAAATCCAGTGCGACATTAAATGTAACTCACTGCTGTTGATGCTGATGGCTGTGGGCAGGATCTCCTTGAGCCGTCTGTGTTACAGCACACCTGAAGAAGCCTCTGACTTGAGTCATTTATTAATAATTAGTAAAGAGAAATTCAGCTCATCCTTCATTCAGACGAAGCTTAACCTGTGGCTTCAGCTGGCGCAGGTTAACCACGCACTCAAGGGGAAACTGATCATTCGGGCGATCTGTGGACTATTTTTCCACCAGAGAGCAGCGGACAAAGAACGTAGATGAAGAATTTAAAGAGACCTTGAAGTCCTGCTGCTGCGCCCTTTGACCTTTAACCTGTAAACTAAAGCCGCAGGAGGTTTGATGGAAACAGCAGCTGAGGAAACACTAAAAGCAGGAAAACTTTTTTCTGGGGTTTTCAGATGCCATCAGTTGGAAATGATGATAAATCTTAGTGACATTTGTCACACTGACCGGGAACTCAGCCTGACCTGGTCTACTGCGGCGCTGCGTTAACTTCCTGTCGCCTTACAGCAGATCAGCACCAGAGTTCTGGATCGCCGCAGGAACCCTTTCACCATGTTAACAAACGGAGACGGACGATCCGCTGCGGCGCCGCCTGAAAGGAAAACCCAGAGAACATTTCAACGCTTCATTTTTCCTCCTGCCCCCCCCCCAGAACCCGCTCCCAGTCTCCCTTTAGACCCCCCCCCCGGCCCCTCCCTGGCGATGACCTTTGACTTGCAGACAAGCACCCGTCAGGTTTCCAGCGTGTTTATTAAATTACAAAGGTTATGAACTCGTCTCATTATTATTCATGTTAATATTGTTACTGGATCACGGGCTCAGAGACACGGCTGTTGCCCCCGGCAACACAAAGACGTCACGACAGTCTGGACCCGACCGGCGCTGAACAACAAACAGAACCATGAGGAGGGCGAAGGCGGGTCGGCCAACCAGCTCTCAGAGCAGTCACTGGCGGTTCCTCTGGCCCAGTTAGACGCTGGTGCTGAGATGGAGCGGGTCCATGGTACCGGGCTCAGTGGAACCAGCGTCAGAACCAGTTAAACCAGCTCAGAACTGGAACCAGAACCTGGATAGAATAACTGCAGGTGAAGAATGAAGAACTTCACTGTTAATTTTGATTCTACAGCTCCTTGGGTCAGAACCAGAACCTGCTCAGCCTCAGCTCCAGAACCAGAACCAGTCCACGGCACTGCAGCAGTCCCAGAAGCCGGTCCAACGGGTCAGAATTCAGAAGATAAAACCAGTAAAACAAGAACGACTTCAGTTACACACAGAACCAGGTCCAAACGGTTTAAAGTTCTGCACTCTGTCTGGTTTCGGCTGCAGAGAGGAACAGTTCCTCAGGTCCAGTCCGGTCCGGTTCTGGAGCTCATCAGTTGTTCTCAAACAGAGACAGCAGGTCGTCGTTGTTGTTGGGAAGGTCCGGAGGTCCGAGGTAGGACAGCAGCTCATCCGGGTTAGTCAGTTCTGGAAGCAGCTGCAGAGAAACGGGTCAGAGAACGGTTCAACACAGATGGTCCAGAACCAGGATAACCAGAACCTCACAAGTACCAGGATCTGATCTAGAACCAGAACCCTAACAGAACCAGGATCTGATCTACAACCAGAACCAGGTCCAGAACCCTAACAGAGCCAGGATCTGACACCAGAACCAGAAACTGAGTTCTGATCAGATCTGTATTTATTCATAGTAAAAGGAGGTTCTGATCCGAAGCCCATCAGTCAAACCTTTGATGTTCAGGATAAAAACTCTGGCCCGCAATGTTTCGGACCGACTCGGTTCTACTCACATCCAGAGAAGGTTCTGGAACATCTGTAGACCCTCCGAGCCCAAAGGAGCTGTCGCCTTGGAGACGAGGGTTCTGGTTGCTGCGCTGCACCATCTGACCGTTGCCATGGAGACCCTGCTGCTGCTGGGAGAGCGAGGCTCCATGGGAAGTGGAGTCCATACGGCCCGACATCTGAGGGGAGGGAGAGGAGAGGAAGTCAGACCCAAATCAGTAACTGGTTCTGATGAAGCTGCGGTACCAGTCGTACCAGTGGGCCCAGTGGTACCTGCGGCGGGCCCAGCTGGTGAGGTGGGGGCTTGTCCGGGGTCAGCAGGGCGCTGGACAGCTCCGGCTGGTAGGAGAGAGGGGGCGGTCCGGGGGAGGAGAAGTTCCGGATACTGGGAGAACTGGGACCGCCGAAGTCCGAGAAGGCTGCAGACGGAGCAGGGAAGGACGGCGCTGAGGGAGGAGAAGCACGGGTCAGAACCGGAGAGCAGCTGGAACCGGATCTTAACCTGGAACGGACCGGGTCACGTGACCAACCTGCTGCAGGGAAGTCCGGTGTGTTGCTGCCGTTGTTGCCGGCCCCCGAAGGCAGTGAGGGGTAGGGCATCGGTGAGGAGGAGGAGGCAGGAGGCGCAGACATGGCGGAGGAAGAGGAGGGGGCGGGGCCTAGTGATGCAATCATCTCCATGACGCTGGGCAGGACCATGTGACTCGGGCTGAGCGTCCGGCAGCGCTTCAGGACCGGACCGTCAGACTCCTCCTTCACGTGGATGTCGGGCTTCACCGGAACCGGCTTCCAGCTGCAGACCGGGTCGATGGTGATCTCCTCATAGTCGGAGCTGAGGGAGGAGGAGGAGGAGAGAGGAAGAGTGAGGTTCTGCTTCTCCGTTTCACAGGTTCTGTAAATCTGGCAGATCCTAACAGAACCTGGTACCGGATCCTAACTGTTGAACTTCCAGCCATGAAAGACTGAACACAAGCTGGCGGAAGGACTATTAATCCCACAATGCATTTGGGTTGAAATGCATTGTGGGATTAATAGTTCGGTTAATAGATCGGTGACTGAACTGCATCGATCGACCAAAGGAACAAACCTTCCCGGTTTGTTCAGAAGTTCAAGGTTCCCCAAGATCACCGCTGACAACCGACGCTAGCTGCCCCCCTGCCAAGGCAGAAGCATAGCAGCTGATGACCGTGCGGGAGCTGGGCAACGCAGCTTTACGGTCGCTGGACGCCCGCAGTCGCCGGATCCAGAGCTGAGGACACCACGTTCGGAGCTAACGCGAGCTAACTGGCAACACACTGTTAGCTACAGCAGCTAACTGTTAGCTACAGCAGCTAACTGCTAGCGACGAGACGTAGCCACACGGTTCCTGCCGGTTTCACCAACTCAAATTTAAGACCATTATGAATGAAGTTTAAGACCTGTATCACGACAGAAATGTACAAAAGAAAATCGCATCTTTTCAATAGTTGTGCCGAGCATTTTCACACAGCATGCACCTCGCATCGTATGGGTTGGCAACAGAAGTGAGCCAGTGGTGGAAACGAACGCTGTCCAGCCAACTGCCGTTAATTTACACTGACCCAGGACAGATGCAAAAAAGCTAGCAAGCTAGCAAGGGCTAGTCAGTGGTAGCTGCAACCACCTCACAGAACGTAACGAAGACGTCTGCGTGCAACTCAAACGTCCAGCGAAAAAATTAATCTACATCGAATATATGAGACTAAATCGTCCTGTCACAACAAAATTTAAGACCTGGCTAGTGTATTTAAGGCCAACTTACATTATTTAAGACAAAACCTCACTTCAGGGAGGGTTTTTAATCATTTCTAGTCCAGTAGGGTTGAGCTTATCTCTTTTATGGATATTTTCTTTCCCTTTCATGCCACTAAGTTACATTCAATAGCCCTAAAATCGTTTCTAAAATGTCCCGTTTTCTTAGAGCTAATGGGAGCTAAGCTACATGTAGCTAAGGCTACTTACGGTTTCCTGCTCCTGTGGTCAACTGTCCCGGACCACTGATGCTCATAAACAATTAAATATTGATATTTACAATGTTTCGGACTTAAGACATAAGATTCTTTGTGTCCATTTAAGCCAGTTATTCCAGTTATTACATTATTGGTAACTGCAAACATGTTAAGAATCAACACTCCAAAAGGTTTTTGATTTCTAAAGGCTGTAGCCATTTCATTCAGAATTAATAAAGCATTACTTTCTCAAAATAAAGTTTTATCTTTGCATTGTGAAATGTTTGGAATGCACACCAAGTTGTCAATTTGAAAAACTAATGCTTATATTCATTAAGAGCTAATTGGCTTCAACAAACCAAACTCTTCAACACAGTCTTTGGTCTTGAAGCACATATGTTCATACTGGACTGTGATATTACTCGCAATCATTCTTGGAGTTTCAGGTTTTATCCGTTACATGTTCCTGGATTTGCTGTGAGAAGAATAAACAGCATATTTAGCTCTGAACAAATCTGAATTGGTTAAAACTGATAAACACACTTCAAATTACTTATTATGAAATAAATCTAGTTTCTCAATATTCATAATTCGTACTAAACAGTGATGACATTGCATCAGTTTATAGATTTTATTTATTTAAATCTATTTTTATGTTTTTATCGTTAGTAGTTTTAGTTTCAGCATCATTTTATCTTTTTCTCAGTAGTTTCAGTGTTACTAGCCCAGCGAGTTGACTGAATCAAGTATTTGACTGTAAAGGCTGGAGTTAAGAAACGCTTGGATACTGGAGAGAAGTTGTCTTATACACTTATGCCCTCATCTATTATTCCAAAAGCTACGCCTCATCAGGCAGGTATTTACAGACGATAACTGAGGCCTGGTCCTCCCGTAGCCGGATATCAGGGAAAATTAATACATTTTTATGTGTTTTGGTCTTTTATCCACACAAAAACTCTGTTGAATATTTCTAAAAATGATTATTTATAAAAACTCCAGCTAAAGTGGAGATTTAAAAAAAAACCTTTGCGTGTGTTCCTGGGAAAACGGAGATTTGGGGTTTGGTGCATTCCAGTCTGCGGTAAACTGTGCGCCAGTATATCCACATACTTGCTTGGACACGATTCCCAGTCGACATCGTCTCGTGTTTTATTAACTTTATATTCTAATACGCTGCTTAAAAGTAGTTCCACCTATAAACGAACCTGGCGCCATGTTTAACTCCTAACAGGAAGTCGTGGTTGTTTTGACGCAATCTGATTGGCTGACAGGTTTTAGCTTAGCGCTACGCTGCCCCCTACGGGTTTGGTGTGTTTAAAACAACGCTCAGGGGTGAAAACTTTCCTGAAACCGATCTGTGTGTACGATATTATTTATTAAAACGATGTGGCGGAGATACTGGTTTTTATAAAGACCCGGCTACATGTGCACAGGGTCTGAGACTGGACGATTTGGCTTTTTTCTTGACAGAGTGGTGCCCTGACTTGGTAATTTTGATCTAAACTACTAGTTTTAATTAATAATTGCCCAAAGCAATTATTTATAGTTATTCATAACAGGCCTGTCACAATAAATTTTGCTGTATGATAAAATGTCCCAGAAATTATTGCAATAAACGATAATATTGTTGTTTTGAGACTATTTTCAAAGACCAATAAACTTTAATTTCGTAAAGAACACTTACCATTATCACTATTATTTAATTTTCCATTTTATTTCCAATCTTATGGTTTTATTATTTGCCTTTATTTCATTATTTATTCTAATTTTTTGCATTTTTTTAATCATATATATATATATATATATATATATATATATATATATATATATATATATATATATATATATATATATATTTACTAAGATATTTTAAATGTCCAAAATAAAACATGACACCAAGAACAACACATAAAACTGAAATAAAATAGACATACAACTGAAACCAAAAATAAACCAAAAATAAAATGGATTATGTCTCTGTGAACAAAATTACCCTTAAAAAAATATTAATCATCATAAAGGAAATTTTGTAATAATTCATAGCCAAAACATGACTCCTTCAGCACAACATAACAGAACCTGGAACTGGATCCTGACAGAACCTGGAACTGGATCGTCTGCTGCTACCAGACAAACAGGAGAAGAAGAAAAAGTCTCACTTCTGGACGTAGATGAGGATTCCCAGCATGTACTGGTCCACTTCCAGTCCCTCCAGCAGAGCCGTTTTACTGCGAACACAGACAGGGTCAGGTGGGTCACCAGAACTCTGGACGGGTTCTACGGTACCGAGCTGCAGGCGGGGCTCCTTACTTGCACACCGGACACCTCCAGGTTCCCCTCTCGCAGTTGAGTTGCAGGTACGACTCCAGGTCGAAGCACTGCGGAAACAAACAGCTGCAGGTGGGCACGCTATGACATCATAGCACACCGAGAGCTCTGATTGGCCGCCGCACTCACCTGTATGTGTCTGCAGTCGTGGCCTCTGGCGGGCAGCTGGATCCGTCTGAAGGTGATCGGACATTTCAGCGACACCTTGATGGCCGTCTGCTCCACGCCGTCCTCTCCGTTCAACCCGGGGGTCCCGGGAATCGAACCGCTGCTGAAGTTCCTCTTAACTGAGAGAAGAAGGGGTCAGAGGTCAGGAGGATGCTGATGTTCTCAGTGACCAGGCGAGGAAGGTGGACTCACTCTTGGTGACGCAGTGCTCGGCGGGCAGCAGCCTCTTCTTCATCAGACCCTGCAGAACCGAGCGGACGGTGGGACGGTGGACCAGCTGGAGGACGAACAGGTGAGACTGCGGACAGAGAGGGACGGTTAGACCAGGGTTCTGCCGGGTTCTGAGCTGAAGCTGGACCAAGGCAGCAGATTTCAGCTCAGATGATCAAAGTTATTTCAAATGAGATTTAACTGTTTAAACCTGCTAACTGTTCTTTTGCTGCGAATCTCCATTAGGAAATGGGTTGTTTTCAAATGTAAATTTAATTTAACTCTTAGAATTAAAATGCACGAAAACAATTTGCTCTTTAATTAACTTGTAAAAATGTTCTCTTACATTCGGCTATCTTGCCTCAAAGATTTTTGTTTGCATTTATTGTATTTTGACTTGTTTGTGATAAATGTGCTAACTGGAAGTAGGAGTTTGGGAATGTAACTGCACAGTTAAATGAATGTGTTTTCCTATGGAACACTGTATTAATGCTGAACTACATGTTTGGTTGCTCAAAGAGTGTTTTAATATTTACAGGTAAACTCACTGAATTATTATGGATTATTGTTCTTGCCCTTTACAGCTCAGGTCCCCCCCGCCATGTTCCAGCCTCCTAGCTTTCCTGTTGCCATGGTTACTCATCAATAATCTGGTTGGGGGGGTCTTTGCAAGATAAAAAAGGCAACATTTCCTGTTTGAAGGTGGATTTAAACGTGCAGTAACTTTTATGAGAAATATGTTTTTTCCATATTTGCTGAAACTGTCATCATGTCATGACAGTATAAGACAGATAATCTGTGAAAACCTCAAGCTCCTCTGCCTTCTCCCAGTGCTCCCAATACTAATTGCAGAAATCCACCAATCAGTCAGAAACAACCAATCAGAGCCAGGAGGAGGGGCTTAGCGCTGCCAATCACCCTCACGTGCTCGCCACTCACACACTCCCCCTCCCTCCCCCTGCTCTCTGCTACGCTGCAGCTTGTTCACCACAGCATAGCCTGCTGCTGCTAATGCTAGTTAGCATGGCCAACAATGGCAGCGGATAAACAGTTTTCCTGGAACGGTGAGTTTTTTCTCCACCATCAGCACATTGAGCAGCGCGAACACGAGGGTGATTGGCAGCGCTAAGCCCCTCCTCCTGGCTCTGATTGGCTGTTTCAGGTCGGGGGCGGGGCATTTCTTTAGACCAATAGGAGCTCAGGGAGGAGGAGGAGCTCCATCTGTTCACAGATTATCTGCCTCAGACCGAACTGTCCCAGCATGGAGACGGTTTTAAATTACACGCTGCAGCTTTAAACAGTCTGAAGGAGAATATTTTAGATTTTAATCCTCGTCTCATTTTTTCAACCTTTAACTAAACAACGTTTCAAACATCATGTTTCTGTGAGTAAAATATAACTTTAAATTCTGGGATCAATATTTCATGGAGAAGTCATTTAGTGAAAAAGGGAATTTCTGTCCAATCTGAAACCCGACCAGAACCAGAACTTGATCCGGGTTCTGGTTCCACTTCAGTCAGACTTCCTTTACTTCTTTGAAACAGCAGGGCTCCCTCTGGGTGTGTGGCCATGTCTGCCCTTTGACCCTGGGTGTGTGGCTCTTACGCAGCAGCAGGCGGTGACGGTGATCTGGATGGTGTTCCGGCCCGGCTGGCACACGTGCTTCAGGTAGAGGGGCTTGTGGGACGTCTTGTTGTCTCCTCGCTTGATGGTGAGCGGCGTGGCGTTGACGCTGACCTGAGGAGGACAGAGACTGGGGTTAACCTTTGACCTGCCGCATCAGGTCCGGATGGACGGCAGAACCGGCAGGTTCTGGTGGAGCTCTAAGGAAGGAGGCTGGTGGGACCTGGACGGAGGCGGGCCAGTTGGTGTTCATCTGCCGGTCCTCGTGGTGGTAACACTTGAACTGGAGCTCCAGGTCGGGTCTGGACACAGAACCGGGTCAGAACTGGGTTAGAAACGGGTCGGGTTCTGCTCGGGTCGAGTTAGCGGACTCGTTACCTCATGATGAGCGTCTTGTAGACGGAGTCGCGCAGCTGGAACACGTGGTTGCTGACGGCCAGGTTGTGCTCCAGCCGGAACGGCTCCAGAACCACGCCGTCCCTCACCGGGAAGGTCAGCCGCAGGTCGTCGCTGGGGTTACCTGAGGACAGGAAGTCACACCTGAACACTTCCTGTGACATCATCACATCAGAACCTCGCCTGTCTGACCTCTGAGCGTACCTGTAGGTGGCGCCAGGGCAGCCATGTTGGGCTTGATGTCCGGCAGGAAGGAGGAGGGCATCGGCTTGACGTCGGTGTTGCCGGGCGACATGTAGGGCGGAGCCATGGAGCTGCTGGGGGTGATGGGCGGAGTCGGGTTTCCAGGGACGGGGGAGGACGGGTAGCCGGGTAAACCTCGGCCCGGCTGGAGGAGGGAAGACAGTTTCTGGGTTAGTCCCGCAGAGGTCAGCTCATCCAGTCCGGGTTTTAGGGGTGTTCCTGGAGCTTCTCTAAAACCCGGACTGGATGGCGCATCAGCAGCCGGGACTGGACTCAGTTCTACGGGTCACGTCTCGAGCCGGATCAAATCTGGTGCGACAGAAATCAGTCCCTCCAGGATTTCACGATTGTTTTTGTGATTTTTTACACTCAAAATCACTGATTTTGAGCTACTTTAGAAACATTTGTTGGGAATTTTGTAATAACTTCCCCCCTGGCATGGAGAACAGAGAGATTTCTCGGTCTTTGTGCTTATTCAAGACAGTAAATGTGACTTTTTGTCACTCTCCGTGCCGATCACGGTCGATAACTTGACATCAAGCCAGGCCGAGGGAGCAGAGCAGAGGGAGGAAATACTGCCACCTGCAGCTGGGAGTGCTTTTTTTTTGTGGAAAATTGGCAATAATCTCAAAATTAGGCACTAACGTGAAAAATTGCAGCAGTCTTGATTTTGCGAGAATTTCTGTGAAAAACCGGAGGGACTGATAAAAGAAAGTTTTACTAACTTAAATTAAAACCAAACCAACCAAATCCAAGTTCAGAGTTCACTCAGGAGAACAACAACATGGACCCAAAACAAGCAGAAATTAATAAAAAACAACAAAAGCAGAGAGAGAATGAGAATAAACAGAAGACCCAACGAGACATCAGCTGATCTCAGGCCCGACCGGCTCTGATCCGCCACTCTGAAACCAAAAATCGGATCTTTTCTATGATCAGTGAACGCACCACCCTCTCTGCCATGTCAGCTGTTACCAAGACGACAGCAGGAAACAGGAAGCTGTTTACCCAGTTCTATCTGTCAGGGCAGGGGTTCCCAAAGTGGGGGTCCTGGCCCCCACTTTGGGTCACAAAATGATTTTCAGAATCATAGTGATGTGACCTCTGAGGTGTATGGAGGGCCAAAAGGGACAAAATTAAATAAATAAAAATATCATGACATAAATAAACGTCTCATTAAATCATGTAATAAACATTTAAATGATTAAATTAAATACAATTAATTAATTAATTGCGTTAAACGAGTCCAGACCTGCAGAACGGACTGAACCGGACTCTGACAGCTTTAGACCTGCAGGGTCTGCTCAGAGACAGGACCGCTCTCGCTCCAAGGCAGGACCGCTTCGAGGCGGGTCCGGAGCGGGTCCGCTCTGAGACGGGACCGCTCCGAGGTGGTCAGAACCTGAAACAGGTTTGGTTTGTTCCTTGAGGTCAACAGGAAGCTTCTCACCCCTGATTGTTGGTTGAAGGAGTTGTAGCTGCCGCCAGCGCCCCCTGCTGTCAGGGAGTTCAGGTTCCCACTCTGGCCGTTGAACTGGTCCTGCTGAACAGAACCAAACATGAACCACGAGGTCCGGGTCTGAAGGCTACATCTGAGGCTCAAACCTGGAGCTCACCTTGTAGAACTGAGAGTTTGGACCTCCAGAGGGCGGGTACTGTGGGAGGGGCATCTTATGGCTCTGATAGGAGGGGGAGGAGCCAGAGCACTGGGGGGCGGAGCCTGGACCACCAGGACCTGCAGGAGAAAGTTGAACAGTTTAGTTTTTAACTTCATCTTGATGATCTTTTTTCTACTTTGGTCCAAAAAACAATTCTGGATCTTCGGTACCTGGGTGGTACTGCATGTTAGGTCCAGAGTACGGCCCGGGCCCCGTGGGACCGGCTCCCCCTGAGCCCGGCATGGAACCCCCTGCTCCTCCAGGACCACTCATCACGTTCACGCCGGAGCCAACGGGAACGCCGTACTGCTGAGACATTCCCGGGAACGACTGAGGACAGAACCGCAGGGTCCGGACCGGTTATCCGACAGAACCACCAACATGCCTCATCATTTGGATCTAAGCTCACCTCAGAGTTGTAGGGCCGCTTCAGGCCCTGCGGGGGCCTCATGTGTCCCTGCTGGGAGCCGGCGCCGTAGTTTGGGTGCTGGGGGACCCTCTGCTGGACCCCTCCAGGGCCGTACATGGAACCCATAGAGGGCGCCCCCCTGGTGGGGGCAGGACCTGGACCCATACCTCCAGGGGCCATGCCAGGAGGACCACGGGGGCCCGAGAGGCCCATAAACTGGTTGTTGTAGCCGGGCCCCCCCATCTGAGAGAAAACACATGAAGCGGCTTTAATACGCAAAATAAAAACCTTCCAGGACCTTCCAGGACCAACAGGTCCGGAGCTAATCTGCTGAACTTCTGATCTACAGTCCAGCAGTAACCCGAGGTGTCCAGCAGGGGGCCCCCCGGCCCCGGCTCACCTGTCCATAGCTCATCTCCTGGTTCTGTTTCTCCTGGATGGCGGCAACGGTTGCCGTGGCAGTGGCGGTCGCCGTGGCAGCGGCAGCAGCAGCCACGGCGGCGGCAGCGGCGGCCTGGGTGAACTCAGCGGAGCCTCTGGAGCCTCCGGGGTTCGGGGGGTAGCTGAGGAAGAGAAAACCAGAGCGGCGGGATTATTTCTGGCCTGGAACCAAAAATAAATGAATAAAAATCAGGAACCCACCTGCCCGAGTAGCCCCCCGGCCCCCCGGCATACCCCCCACTATTCCGGCCGTACATCCCCTGGTTCATGTAGCCCTTCCCGGGTTCCCCATAGCCCGGCTGGCCCATGTAGCCGCCGTGGCCCCCGGACATGCCTGGCCCCCCGTGGCCCTGCATCATGGGGCCCCCACCCGGGTTGGCCCCGTGCCCCATCCCTCCTCCACCCAGGCCCTGGCAGAGACAGAAACACAGCTCAGACCGGATCCCGACCTGGAAAACACCTGGGTGATGATGTCACAGAACACCTGACTGATGATGTCATACCTGGCTGGCGGAGGGGTTGGTGACCCCCCACACTGTGGTGACCACTGACAGGGACCCTGTGGGCTGGTTGGGGGGCTGCTGCCAGCTGGACGGGTCATAGGGGTACGACCCGTCGCTGTGGAGACACAGAGGGTTGTCATAGCAACCAGAGTGTATCGCTTTAAACGGGTCTGGGCTCAGATGTGGACCAGAACCAGAACTCTGAGTGAGCGTACCTGTGGGGGTTGCTGCCCAGTCCGCTCTTCATCTGGTTCAGGGGGTTCATGGTAGACGGAACCGGGGGTCCAATTCCACACAGAATCCTGGCAGACACAGAAACAGTCCGTGTGTTAAACTACGTTTCCCATCAGCCCCTTGGCGTCTCTGCTCAGCAGCACCCAGAACTAGTTTGTGTTACAATAGAAACATTTTTAAACCTTCGTAGAACCACAGAACAGAACTGATCCGAGTTTCTCCATCAGAACTCTCCAGATCTCAGGATTACGGGATGAGAGGGGCGGCTCATAACTGGTCGAGTCGTTATTTGACTGACTGGAAACCATTTGTTCAACTAGAAAATGAAAAATCAGATCTTCAAATAATTAAATGTGGAGTCCCCCAAGGCTCAGTGCTGGGACCAAAGCTTTTTATTTTGTATATTAAATGTCTAAATTGTTACAGTTCCCCCTGTCCATAGATGACACAAATATATTTTATTCTGGAAATGATTTAAAAAATATTATACAACATAGTGCTTGTGCGATGTCTATAGGGCTGGGCATTTATTGTATCATTTATTGTGATAATAACTTTGATTTATTGTTGTCACGATAAATTTCAATTCACGATGTTTAAAACACCCCAAAACTGTCAATACTGTAGGGATTGTTAGCTTTACCATTTTCTCCACTGTTTGTTCAATGAAAGTATCAATAAATATCAATACATTTGAAAATATGATGAAATGCAGTAACATGTGCAGCTTCATGACACAAATCACACATCTTTTTGTGACGGGTGTCCTAAAGTAGCGTATTACAAATGTGAATGTTCTCCAGAGCAGTATTTGTTTGTGGGGCTATAATTGCTGTGACACAGTAAAAGCCATGCAGTTACCTGAAGAAGAAGCAATAGATGGTTCTTAGTGTCACTTCTATCGTGATCACAATCGTACCACAAGATATCATGAGAAAACTTTAACTCCATATCGCCCACCGCTAGAGGTCGAAACTTAATGAGTGGTTTAGAGACAATCAGGTCTCGATAAATTAGAACAAAACTAAATTCATGATTTATGGTAACAGAAAAATAGATGACTCTGTTATAATGTCCATAGATGAAAATTTTAGGGGTTGCTTTGGATCATTAACTTAGCTGGAACTCTCATTGAATATATAAAACAAAAACTGTGTAAAAGTATTGGACTTCTAAATAAAGTAAAGACGTTTTAGAACAATCAACACTCCAGACATTATATTATCTTTTAATTTGTTGTTTCATGTCTGATCTACTGCTTACAGGCCTGGGGCAACACGTATAAAACCAACAGTAAGCTGCTGTTTGTGACACAAAATAAAGCTATGAGAATCTGATATAAAGTGAATTTAGAGAACATAATAATAAATTGTTTACTGAATCAAATATGTTGAAACGAGGGGACTTGGTTAATTTAAAAATTCTATTATTCTGCATTTTCTTTACTGAAGTTCTTTGTTGTAAAATCGAGTGACAGAAACAACAGAATGAAGTATGATTTTAAAAGTACAACTGTGCGTCCTACTTTGAAGTAAATGTGAATTTCAGTGCTTGGAGTGAAACTGGAAACACTTAGATGAGCTGAAAAAATGCTCTCCTATCAACAACGATCAATTCTCTGTACGTCTGAGTTAATAATGATACTTAAATTCATACCATGAACATTTATTTGGTGATTACAGAGGGGGGAGCAGGTTTATACCAGGTTTTCAACAATAATATTAAATGTCAGAGTGTGACTTGATGATGATGATGATTGAATAAACGGATTCATTCGCCGAGAACTCAACTCCGTCAGTTTCTGTCCACGTCTCCCATCCTGATGGTTAAACTGGTGCCAGACTGGAGGAACTGGAAGCAAACCAACACCCCTGAGCTTCAAACCCTCCTGGACCGATGATGGTGAATGCTGCTCTGAGCAGCTCGCTGGTCTCCCAGTTCTAAGGACTGGTTTAACTGGTATGGGAGCATCAATTTATAACAAGAGAAACGACCAAATAACACTGGTTACCAGGTTTATACTGGTTTATGAGCAGCTGGACTGGTTTATGTGAGCAGAACATCAGCAGGAGGTTCTGGGCTGCTTCCTGTAACGATGCATCGCCATGGCAACCGATGCTGCTGTTCTCCTTCACTCAGTTTCAGGGGAACGTTCTCAGGTATCCTGATCCGGTTCTTCCAGTTTCTCTTCCTGTGATCCAGACGTTCCTGGAGCCGTCTGACCGGGTCTGGATCGGCGGTTCTGCAGGATCCCGCAGGTCCCCTCCGGCAGCCTGACACGAGGAAGTGATGACGGTTCCCCCCGATGCTGGAAAGGCTCGTTAAAGGGACATTTCACGGTGGTTCTCCTGCTGAGCAGCTGAGAGGAGCAGCTCAGAGCCACATGGCTCCACAGCAGCAGAACCGACTGCTGCTCTCATGAAGTTCTGGACCGGTTCTCCTCCTGGTCCGACCACATCACAGCTGAGGGTCAGCTGATGCTTCCCACACAGAACCAGGTCCGCTGAGGTCCTGCTGGGCTCTGCTCTCAGTCACACAGCAGGTCGACCAGAACTATCAGGTTCTGAACCGACCTGGAGGTTCCAGTGTGATGGTGACCCACGACTGAGGCAGAACCACAAGAAGAGTCTGGCCCAGTTTGCTCTCAGCTGCTGGTTCTGAGGTTCTGTTCTCTGGATCAGCAGAACGTCCAGCGGAGGAACAGGCCTGCAGGGAAGCACGGCGGTGGCTCAGTGGTGCTCTGGGCTGAAGGGAGAAGAGCGTTTCCCTCGCTGTGACCGGTGAAGGATGGAAACGCAGCCGGTCCGTCGGCTGTGACGGCTCGGGGGCGTGTCAGTCGTCCAGCTCGACCAGCGGGCTCCTGACGACGTGCCGCGGCGTTCGCAACGCCTGACCGGAGAGCGGAAGCGTCGATGCTCTGCAGCGAAACTGCGATTCTCATCTCGTGGCAAAAACAATGATTCGCTGGGAAAACCATCCAGGGTCTGTGGGGAGAGCCCAGGTGGGAAGACCAGAGAAACTTCTGCTGCTACACGAGGAGCCAGAACGGCTCACTCTGGAGCTTCATCTGGACTTCCATCAACCAGCAGTTCTCCAAAACTGCGGCGCTCCAGTTTTCTTGTTTTGCCCAGTAACGGTCAGAAGCTGCGCTGAGGTTTGCTTCAGGTTCCAAACGATGCTTTCTCCGAGGTTTTCCTTGAGTGACCCTCCATTTGATACCAGAACCGTTCAGGTCGTCCAGCAGCTCCTGAGGCTTTTGTCGTTTTTGAGCAGAGCTCTCAGCTTCACCTGCAGGGCCCAGGCTGGAGGTCAGAGGTCGGTCCCAGAGGCGTTCTGCTGCAGCAGGAAGTAAACAAGGATTTTACAGCTGAGGCTCCGCCCCCAGGAAGTCCCTGATCCCTCTGAGTCAGAGCTCAGCTGAAAGCTGCCCTGCAGGATGTTTTCAGGTGGAGTCGGATCAGAACCAAGCCGGTTTGGCTGCATTTCCTGCTGGGCAGGAGGAGTGAGACCTCCTCTCTCTGAGGATCTTTGATGCTCTCTGTCTGCAGGCGTCTGATTGGCTCTCCCATCGGTCCAGTCCAATCATCTTTATATTCCTCAGGGAGGTTCTGAGTGGAGTAGCGACCCGTTTACCAAACCGGTCCAACAACAGAACCGGCTCCTGCTTGACACTCCCGGCTCACACCTGCAGCCGACCCACCTGAGCCATGTGACCCGGCCTGCTCAACCTGCTGTCAGTTTCACCCTCGGGACCAAACGGGTCCAAGCCGGTCACAGTTCTGCTGGGGAGGGGAAGCAGGAAGTGGTTCTGATAAAAACAAGACGTCTTCCTGGTTCTCCTGTCGTAAAACAAACCTACCCAGCGACCCGGTCCAAATGTAGTTAACACCCAGCATACAGTCAGACTTCTGATCAGAACCACTCTGACAAATCAACACCAGTTCCCCGGGCCTTCTGAGGTTCTTTCAGTCCAGAACCAGAACATTTTCAGATGAAGGTTTGTTTGTTTAGGACTACCTAAAGGAATATTCAGGGAAAAGTCCAGTAAAACAGGACGAGTGTCAGTAGAACCAGGAAGTGACGGGCCTTAACAGAACCTCCAGCAGAACCTCCCTCCAGCTGACCCGTTTTTACTGAAACTCCATCAGAACCTTCTCAGAGGTAGAAGCACAGGGAGGTGATGAATCTGAACCTGGGTCATTCGGGTCAACAAGCGGACCTCCAGCAGGTCCGACAGAACCCCAGGAACGGACTCTGGGAACGCTCACTCGGACCAGAACCTGACCGGTTCCAACTTAAGGAACGTTTCCATAGCAACACTGGAAGGCTGCACTGCAGGAATGTCTAACCATGACTGTAGGTTAGTGGTCTTTTCCTAGTTTCCATGGCGACAGATTAGTGGTTGTTCGTTTCCATGGCTACAGGTTAATGGTGCTAACTAATTTCCACAGCTACAAGTCAGTGGTTGGCTCCTGGTTTCCATGGTTACAGGTTAGTGGCCTTTAACTGGTTTCCATGGCTACAGGTTAGTGTTCTCTAACTAACTAACAGGTTAGTGGTTGGTAGCTGGTTTCCATGGCTACAAATTAGTGGTCATTAGCTAGTTTCCATGGCTACAGGTTGGTTGTCTTTAACTGGTTTCCATGGTTATAGGTTAGTGGTTGTTCATTTCCATGGCTACAGGTTAATGGTGCTAACTAATTTCCACAGCTACAAGTTAGTGGTTGGTAGCTGGTTTTCATGGCTACACTTTAGTGGGTGCTTACTCGTTTCCATGGCAACAGATTAGTAGTTGTTAACTGGTTTCCATGGCTACAGGTTAATGGTTGCTTACTTGGTTCCTGCTGGGTAATCAGGGCTTCCTCGCCAGGAAATACTCGACATGTTTCACTGTAAAGGTCAGAGGTCAATATTAATCTGTGAAACAGCAAAAAGACAGCAGACCGTGGGTGGGAGCTGAGACTTCCCACCCCCAGGAGTGTCTGAGTGTGTTACCACGCGTGGGCTGTTTCACCACGTCGTAACTGAGAATATATTCTGAATTCAGTTTATTTCTGCTCTGCTCTCTGGGCTGCGGTCAGGACGGGTTTTAAACTACCAACCCCACAGTCAGCGTGAACGTGACACATGCACGCGCTTAGCAACATTAATGTTTCCAGTAATAACAGTACGATTAATAGTTTAAAAGGAAAGCGTCCAAAGCGGGCCGTGTCTCCCCGGTGAGCCGCCCCTCTGCCTCCGGCTCCCCGCACGAACAATGACGGCCACCGAAGACATTTTGAGAGAAGCTAAGGCTAGCATGCTAACATTAGCATGCTAACAGAAAAACAACAACAACCGGAAGTTCCACAGCGATAAACGCTCCATAAAATGAAATGGTTTAAATATCCGCAATAAAACATCCATTTCTGTGTTGAACATGACATGTTTTACAAACAGTTATGACCTTTTTACAGTTAGCATGTTAGCCTAGCTAGCGGTGACAATGGGATGCTAACAGGTTAGCAGCAACAGCTTCTCCAGCATGAAACCTTCAGCTGGTGGTTTCCCAGTTAGTCTCCACCGAGCAGATCACCAAATACACACCGCACACACACACACACACACACACACACACACACACACACACACACACAATAGCCGGCAGAACTCCTCTCACACAGCGGACATACCTCCTCTAATTCCCCGGTGTCCGAGCCCTACTCCGGGGCTCCGCAGTCTGAGCTCCCCGGGGCCTCCGAGGCATCAAGAACCGAGAGCCTGAAGAGCCTTCACGGTCACACAGACTGAAGATCCGCGGCGTCCTAAAAGATCCAGAAACCTTCAGAGAATAGATCCAGTAAAGAGGCCGAGATTGAGAGATTCAGCTCCGACCAGTTCACACTGCCTCCAACCGGTTTCTGCGACTGATAATCCGGCCTCAGAGAGGGAACCGCAATCCGCTGGAGCTCCGGCAGAGTTCACACTGAAATCCAGAGAAATGAACCGGAACAACGAGGGTTAACTACAGAGAGGAGGTTACCCAGCAGCTCCGAGTGTTTCCTTCTCTGCATCACTGCTCACGGTGAGGAGGAGGTGTGGGTTCATTCCCTAGCAGTCTGCTGGAGGAAGATCCGGTTACAAGCAGCAGGGGAGGTGTTCCTCCTGTTTAACATTGGCACGATTAATCAGAACAGTCAAAAATAATGGAATTAACTTCTTAAAACCTGCTGGTAACTGGTTGTTATTCAGCAAATTCAATCAGTTTACAACACAATTAATCTTGGTTTTGAAACTGGATCAGAGCGGCGTACAAACCCCGCCCACCAGGCGCACCGTCTGCCTCGCCGGTGTGTAAATGGAGCAGAGTCAGTAAATTTTAGAAGTTTTCTGGTTTTAGAGGACATTTATCTCGTGTGGCGCAATAAAAAAGTAAACAAAATATATTTAGCACTTCTTAATTTTTAACTTTTACTCACAAAAGTTGTGATTTTTAATATCACAACTTCTGTAATACTTAAGAACAGAGCCTTAAGTTTTTTATTGCAACCAACCAGGACTCTGAAAACATGCCAATCAGTCTGTTTGTGTCTAAACTTGGAGTTTAACAGTCAACATGGTCATGTCAGTTAAATACTTCCTAAAATATGGAGATGCTTATTCATGCATTCATGGACAGACATCCGTTGACCTCATCTGGATCCATACATCCTGCTCAGATCCAGTAATCAGAACCCGCTGAATGGTTCCCACACAGACCTGAAGACCCCTCCAGGACCAGACCTGCCGATGGTTTGGACCATCGCTTATAGGTGGTTCTGGTGTTACCGGTCTTCATCCTTTATCCCTCCCCGTTTTACTTGGTCAGACTGATTCTCTGTTTCCGGCGTTTTACGTCTTTTACAGTTAAACTTTGTGATTTCGTGTGTTAAAGTTTGTTTGTTTGTTTTTTTTTTTAATAAATGAAACTTCTCACTATAAATTGATCCTCTGATGTTTTTCTTTTGCCTCCAATAAACAAACTTTTATTTGGTTTTTTTACTTAAACAGATGGAGCAGGTTCTCCAGAAGGATGGTTCTGGATTCCAGTCTGATAAAGTGAAGATGAGCTGAGAAGATAAATCAGGAGGTACACGATCTTATTAATAAATGAAAACACTGCCTTATACACTGTTAATGAAATCTAAATTTGTACAATGTGTTTGAGATGACTTACTGAAAGCTGATCAAGCTTCATTTAATCTTTAGTTAACTAGTTTGTAATTTAATAAAGAGAATAAACGATAATATTGGGGTCACCAAACATGTCATCAGTTCTGCTCACAGACCCTTAAATATGACGTCAGAGATCCTGGAGGATGATTTTTTTTTTTTTTAAATCTCAGGATATAAACACAGAAACCCAGAAATACCAGAATCATGTGGAAGCAACAGGGTTTTGGTTCTGCTCGATAGTTTGTTTTTACTGCTCCGGTACTGTACGTCCTGTTGTTGCTGTTTCCTGTTCTTGCCACTAGATGTCCTCACTAACCTTTGCTTTAGCTCCAGATCAGGGGCGTCCAAACGTTTTTATGGAGTTGATTTCCTTAACTCCATAGGTCTATGCATGGTTTATGCTAACCAACCAACCAATAGGAAGAAGCTGAAGCATTAAGACTCCGCCTTCTCATTTGCATAAAGAGGCAGAAATGCACGAGATAAAAACTAAAAACCAGGAAAGAAAAAGGTAAAAAGAACACATGTAAATGAAAAAGCTTGAGAAAAAAAAAAAAACCCTTAGAAGCAGATAAAAAAAAAAAAAAAAAAATTAACAGACAAATGCGTCTAAGTAAAAGGAAAAATTAAAAAATAATTTTAAAAACAGTAAAATTATGTTATGTTCTTAAACATAATAGTTGTTGGAACTAAAGTGAAAAAATAAATATGAAGGTCAATTAGATTAGAAAACATGAGGTAAAGACCTCTTTTTAAATTAATTGGTGCATTTTAAGTATATTGATTTAAATTATTGGACCATTTATACATTTCTACTTTTATTTTTAATTATGTCAGTTTGTGTCCTCCATATTTCCCTGTCACATACTTGTTAATTTTTCTTTTAAATGTGATGTTTAAAATGTTACGATGTTTATCTTGTAATTAACTTGCTAACTTGGATCACCACTTTTATCGAAGTAACTTTCCATCTTTCATCTGCAGAGAACACAGTGTACAGGCAGACTGTTTCTCAGGGTTACTCACAATGGAAGGTGGTGTCCCTCAGGGTTCAGTTGTAGGACCACTTTTCATTATTATTTACATCAATATTATTAGGAGTAACATCAAGGTTTCCTTTTTATGCTGATGATGCAGTTATGTAGCTCAGCATCTACACCTAATCTAACTCTTACTAAGCTGCAACAGGCTTTTAACATTACAGAGGCTGATTTCAGTGTTTTAAATAAAGCCATTTGCTGAAAAAAATAACATATTCAAAGCAGAAATTAAGCTGAAACTGTGCAAATACACATTTTGCATTTAAGATAAACCACTACTGTAAATATGTTTTAGCCAAAACTCCTCAAGTGTCAGTTTTAGCTTCACCTGGTTAACATTCACTAAACAAATGCTATGTTATTGCAATTTTCTTATTTAAAAAAGGAATTTATTTATTTGAATCTTTTAATGTATTACTAATATTGTATAAAAAAGGCTCAGGTGGTTAAATGAAAAATCTTTAGAATGTGAATTTTTTTTCAACTGATTAATCAATTATTCATCAGAATATTCAATAGACTAATTAATCACTAAAATAATTATTAGTTGCAGCCCTATCGTTCCAAACTGGGTTTGACCACAAAACATATCAAACCACAACCTACAGAGAAGTTAACTAAATTTAACCTGTTTTATCTTTGATTTTGTTATGGTTAGAATACTTAAGAAAATATGAAGGGTAAAAAGCCGTATTATGATGGTGTGAAGATTTTGGGTTGAAATTAGTGGCGTCCCAGTACCGATACTGGTATCAGTCGATACCAGCGTTAAGTACTCGTTAAAGCAAACCGATACGACGTTTCTGCTGGATTTTCCTCCTGAGCTGCGCTCAGTGGCTAAACCTAACTTTATACCAGGTGGTGGTAGTTATACACCAATAACTTATTTATTGATCCTCAAAACAAACAAAAACAGATGAAGATGGGAGAAGTTAGATGGCTGGAGGGGTGAAAATGTCCGTAGTCTGGAATAGAGGTCGCGCTTGACTTTTTCTGTTGGCCGTCATTTTGACTAACTGTGTCAAAAAAGCTTGACAATCTGTTTCTACCCATCAGTTTTTAAAAAGCCTGTTGTCACTGACATGGTTGAATTTAGCATGTTAGCATTAGCTTCTGCTAAAGAGCATGTTGGTATAGCATTTTAGCGTTAGCAGAGCTAATGTTTATGATTAGTGCTTTAGGGATAGCGCAACTAACTTTTCACTTAGCAGTGTCCACCACTGGTTAATGGTCTTCATGTGACTGATGGCAGCCAGATCCGTTTATTTAGCTAAATTATTAATGGTTAAATGTTGCTGTTGAGGGGCACAAGCAAACACATCACAAAAAAAAAAAGAGAAAAAAAAAAAAAGAAAGAAAGAAAGCACGTGTCTGCTTCTGGTATTCTCACTGAAATTAAAACATTTAAATTAAAAATGAAAGTCCTTCCGCTGGCTCCCTGGAGCTCAGAGAACAGACTTTAAAATCCTTCTGCTAGTTTATAAATCACTGAACGGCCTAAAGACCTGTTGTCGTTGTATCAACCTTCTAGACCACTCAGGTCCTCTGGTTCTGGTTCTGCTCTGCATCCCCAGAACCAGAACCAAACATGGAGAAGCAGCTTTCAGTTTTTATGCTCCTCTAATCTGGAACAAACTTCCAGAAAACTGCAAAACAGCCGAAACACTGAGCTCCTTTAAATCAAGGCTGAAACCCGCCTGGTTAGAGCTGCCTCTAATTCATAATAACTGGAACATAAAAACATAACACAGTAACCACTTATCATGTGAAGCACTTTGAACTGCCCTGTTGCTATAAACTTGACCCAAAGTGGCTTACGTCAATCTGAACGGCTTCAAAATCATGGCGTTTCCTCCTGGTGGCCACTAGGGGTCTCAGGCTGCAGAGAGAGTTGATAATAGAATCTGATAGGAAACATTTTATAAAACCATCAAGTAGGAACAGGAGATCTGTACAGCATGTATAAACAACAGCTAGAAAATGAAAGAGGCTAAAAAAAAAGCAGGAAAAAGAGCTTAAATAAAGAGCTGATGTCTGAGGAGTCAGCCTTCAACGAGTTGTTCTCTGCTCAGATCTCCAGATGTCGGCTGTTTTAAGATTTCGCTTAAAAGTGAACGAAGATCAACCGAGATCAAATCTGTCGTTTAAAGATTGAAATCGTCAGAAGTTTAATTTAAAAGAGCATCATAATGAGAAGTTAGTGAAGACAGGAAACCGGGCCGAGTCTCTTCAGTACAGATTTCTTTATTGAATGAAGCAAAACAATGCAGCAGACTTCAATCTCCTAATACGAAAATAAATAAATGATTTTTAATCTTTGTCTCTCAGAAGCTCGGACCTCCACCTGCAGCCGACTTCCTCCTCTGCCGATGTTTCTTTAGGTTTCCTGTCGACAGTTCAGCTGCGACGCAGAAAGAAAAAATAAAAACTGAAAAACGTGACGTGCTGCTGCAGCGGCGCAATTTGGCACGAGATGAACGCTCACCGTGGAAGGGAGGGGGCGGGGCTAAAATGATTCTTCAGCAGCGCGTGTGGTTGGTTCATCCCAAGTATACCCTCACAATAATATATGATAAAATCTCAGAGATAGGCGTTACCATGGCGACTAATTACAAAGTCTTCTTACTGAAGAGAAGCACCTCCACCTGTGTCTGTGACTGAACTCCCTTTGATCTCTGCTAACGATGCTAACGAGCTTTAAAGCTAAAATAAAACGAGGAAGAAGAGAAGAAGAAGCAGCTGAGATCCCATGACTGAGTGGAGGAAACAGGAGGCGTCACTCTGACTGTTATCTGAGTGTGTGGACGGAGGGAGGTGTGTGCGCGGTCGACGTTGTGACGGAGCCGCCGTGAAGTCAGCCGGTTTCAGAGGAACCTACGGTCGGAGCGTCGCAGATTCAACCTTCAGACCGAGACGATCACGACGTCTGACGTTTCTGCTTCCTTCAGCTCCCAGATTCTGAACTTTAACTCAACGCTGAATGAATTTAATGGATAAATCTGATGAAATCTGGATGAAACCTGCTGTAGAGTCGGAGTGAGACATTAATGATCTGAAGAACCTTGTAGTATCGCTGCTGTGTGTGTGTGTGTGAGAGTGTGTGTGTGAGTCCAGGTGCAGCGGCCGTCTACTCCTGGTCTTTGAACGCGTCCATGTCGAAGGCTGTGTCCAGGAAGCGCCGCAGCTCCATCAGGTGGGTGTTCTTGTTTCCTGTCGCCGGGGCTGCAGCCGGTTCTCTGCCGGCGTACCTGAGACACAAAGAGGGCGGAGTCAGAGGCCGCGGTTCGCCGCCGAGCCGTACCTGAAGGTCGGTGGCGTCGCTCCTGGTTACCCGACGTTCTTGGCCTTGTTGATGGTGGTCCTGATGCGAGGCTTCACGTAGTCGTAGTAACCCTGGTTCTTGTGCTCCTCCTGACACCACACCAGGTCGGCGTTGGGGAAACGCTCAAACTCCGCCTTCACCTGGTCGAACGGGAACGGGGAGAGCTGCAGGAGGGAGGGAGAGAGAGGAGGCGGGGCTAAAGATCTGAGCTGTCACAATGATATCATGTTTTACTGCTTAAGTTTTTACTCAAACTATTTAAAAACCATTAAAATAAAGTTATTCATTAACATTCTTATTTTCAGATTGCTTTAAATGAGATCTGATCAAAAGAAAATATACTCATGACATATGCTGCCCCCTGCTGGTACAATCAGGAAACAGACGCATGAAGCAGCAAAACGGGGGAATGATCAGTTTAATAAGATCAGGAAAATCATGAGTTCACAGGGCTGATGGTGGAAAACAACCCTGAGCAGGAACGTTTTTCCATGGCAGAACACACACACACACACACACACACACACATCTGCATGCAACTCAAACTTTTGCCCGGCAGAGAAGTCTCATGAGAAAAACGAACTCCATCGAACATACGAGATCAAATCGTCCTGCCACGGCAAACTTTAAAACCTTAACTTTAGAAACAAGACTAAGACTTTTAAGGCTGTGAGGAGACCCTGCCCCGGAGCTGGAGATCATCCGGGCCCAGGTCACGGTTGTAACCGGGTGGGTTCTGATGATGTCAGCGGGCCGGTACCTGCTCCATGCGGCTAATGGCCACCGTGTCCTCCAGGCCCCTCTTCTTCCTCTCTTTGGTCAGCTCGTAGTAAACCTTCCCGGTGCAGAAGATCAGCCTCTTCACCGCCTCGGGGCGCTCCGCTGCCGGGCCGTCGTCCGGGATCAGCCTCTGGAAGTGGGTTCCTGCACACAGGGAGGAGGAGGAGGAGCGATGAAGGTGAGGCTGGGAAACCTCTGCTCGCATCAGAACCGGCGGCGGCGGCGGCGTTACCAGGCAGCATGCCGTCGAAGCTGGACCGGGCATCAGGGTGGCGCAGCAGAGACTTGGGAGTGAAAACGATCAGCTGAGGAAACAGGAAGTTCAACAGAACCAGGTCAATTTTCAAAATAAAAGCCCAAACATATGAACAGGAAGTGGAGGTTCTGCGTGGTACCGGCTTCCTGAAGGGCAGCAGGATCTGTCGTCTCAGAACGTGGAAGTAGTTCCCAGGACTGGAGCAGTTCACCACGATCCAGTTACAGTCGTAGAGCTGCCGGACCGCAAAGTCCTCCGTGATGTTCTGGGGGACGGAACCACAGTTAGAACCCGCCGACCCGATCCAACCCCTGGTTCTGGCACCAGAACCCAATCCCACGCTGCGGTTCTGGTTCTAACAGAGTCTTACAGGCATGACGTCCGGGTCATCGTTGCACATCTGGAGGAACCTCTCTGGCCGGGCCGAGGAATGTTCGGGACCCTGCAGACATGAGCAGACCGCGACGTTAGAGGAGATGTTCTGAAGCCCAGACCCGGTTCTGGTTCTGGCGCCTCACCATGCCCTCCATGCCGTGCGGCAGCAGCAGAACAATGCCGTTCTGTCGGACCCACTTGGCCTGACCCGGGCAGATGAACTGGTCGATGATGCACTGGGCCGTGTTGTGGAAGTCTCCGAACTGGGCCTCCCACAGGATCAGAGCGTTGGGGCTCGCCATGGCGAAGCCCAGCTCGAAGCCTGCAGCGAAGGAGAACCGGGTCAGTACCTCACTGAGACGGACGGTACCGCAGCATCTCAGCTACAGAACCTCAGAGGAACATTCAGACAGCAGAACCTTTAGAAGACTGTTCCAACGACAACCCCGAGGAACGTTTTACCTACAGAACCTCAACTGGTCCTCGTACAGAACCTGAAATGATCCACCTGTAGAACCTCAAATGTTTCGCCTACAGAACCTCAGACAGATGGGAGAACGTCAGGCGGCAGACTCACCCAGGACTCCGTACTCGGACAGCGAGCTGTTGCAGACGGTGTAGGGCGCCTGGTCTGGTGCCAGGTGGTTCATGGGGATGCAGGTTCTCTTGTCCACGTTCTGGTCATGGAGGACATGGTGACGGTGGCTGAGAGGGGACAAGAAGGTTAGAGAACTCATCGAACTCGTAGCTTTAAAGAACCTGGACTGGTCCAGAACCGAAGGAGAATGTCCAAGCCTCGAGAGTCCCTCCAGAAGAGGAGCAAAACCATGACGTTCTGTCTCAATCATCAGTTTATCCTCCTCTGTCTTATCTAAAATGATATTTTATGAACTAATGTTCTGTCAGCCACAGACCGGTTCAGGTCTTGGTTCTGACTCAGAGCAGGTCAAAAGGTTCCTCCAGAGCTTCCTCCCTCCAGGTTTACCTGAACGTTCCTCTCTCCACATCCTGTCCAGACAGTCGGACGTGGATCCCCTCCTTCAGCAGGGACCCCAGGGCCATGTACTCAGCCAGGGCCCAGTCCACGGTCCGGTTCCGGACCATCTCCCCCCGGCCCTTCAGGATACGACTCAGACCTGGTCCAACAACAACACAGAGTCGGTTTATCAGCTGCTTCTGCTCAGGAAAAGCTGCTCTGATCATTCTGAGGGGGGCCCAGACCTCCGTGGATGGTGAAGTCCTCCACGGGGACAGAGGACGCCACCCCTCCGATGTGGTTCAGGTTCTCCTCAGAGATCCCGGTGGTGGGACAGCTCATGGACTTGGGCTGTCCGTCCAGAGTGAAAAAACCTGAGGAGGAGATTCAAGACGTCAGCAGCTGAAGGAAAGGCTTCTGGTTCTGGTTTCTGCACCACCGACCGACCTCAGACAGACCCAGACCCCCCACCCCTCAAGAGCTCACCGGGCCATGGAGAGTCCAGCCAGTGCTTGATGTGCAGGATCTTCTCGTCTTTGGAGCGAGCGTATGCCTCCTCGCAGATCTTATCGTACTTGGCGATCTCCTCCTGCGTTCAGACACACAACAGATCAGAGGTTCTGCAGAATCAGTCATTTATGTTGGGCCAAGAAAACCAGGAGAACCACGGATCCTCTGGTTCTGGACAGGACTTCAGTTTCACCTCGTACTCCTGCCGGCTCACGGCTCCTTCCGCGATCAGCTTCTCGGCGTATTTCTGCAGAACCGGCTTCTGCTTCTTGATCTGCTTGTACATCAGCGGCTGAGTGAACATCGGCTCGTCCATCTCGTTGTGACCCATCCGGCGGTAGCACACCTGTGCGGAGGTACGCGTGATGACGGGATCAGAGTTGAGGCTGAAGCTCAGCGTTACAGGCTGCAGCAGCATGTCTACTCACCAGGTCAACCACCACGTCTTTGTGGAAGGTGGCTCTCCACTCTGCAGCCACCTTGCAGACGTAGATGACGGCTTCGGGGTCGTCGGCGTTGACGTGGAAGATGGGGGCGTTGACGACCCGAGCGACGTCCGTTGGGTACGGAGACGAGCGGGCCACGCGAGGGTCGGTGGTGAAGCCGATCTGCAGACAGAGACGGGACGGTTAGCCTCTAAGAAGTTCACCTCGTTCAGCGCTTCCTGTTGGTCGGCAGAGGTTACCTGGTTGTTGACCACCACGTGCACGGTGCCGTGGGTGGTGTAGGACGGCAGGTCAGACAAGTGGAAGGTCTCATAGACGATCCCCTGACCTGCGAAGGCTGCGTCTCCGTGCAGCAGGATAGACATCACCTGGACACAGAACATGCAGGTTAGATCTGTTAGGGTTTCTGTCAGGGATTCAGGTACTTCCTGGATGAGCGTTTCGTCTCACACTTACTCTGTTTCCATCGGTGTCTCCGCAGTAAAACTGCTCCGCTTTGGTTTTTCCCTGAACCACAGGGTCCACGGCCTCCAGGTGGGACGGGTTGGCCACCAGAGACAGGGTGATGTTCCGGTCAGTCACTCGGTTGATCCGACGATGGTACATCCCTAGGTGGTACTTCACGTCTCCGGAGCCCTAAGGAGGAGAACCACAGCAGGTCCAGTGTTCACAAACAGCTTCATTTCGCTTCTTAGCAGGTCAACAGAACCAACAAAGTCCAGCTGAGGAGCTGAAAATACTTCAATCTCCATAAATGTAAGATGAGGTAGCATCTCTTTCTAAGCACAGCATAATGAACCAAACGTCAAAACAATCCATCAAACCACTGAAGCTCAACACAAAACTGAAATTGTGGGAATTTAACAAAAATTATTCCATGAATTTCACCCCTACTATAAACTGGAACCATTAAAGTACCTCATCAGCAGCCTCCAGTCTGGAGTCAAACTGGCAGAAGATCTGCTCCAGTTCTTTACGGATCACATTCGCCAAAACATTCAGTCGACCCCTGAAATAGAGCGATGGTAAAGATTGAGGAGCAGCGGAGAGTTTCTGCTTTTTAAACCATTTTAACATTCATGTTGACACTGAAACTGATAGTCTAAATGTAGCCTTTAATTCTGTCTTTGATTCTATTGGCTTAGTTCAAAGAATCCACAGTCCTACCCACTCCTGTCTTCATATTCTAGACCTTGTGCTGACATATGGTTGAGTGTGAAGAAATAACTTTACTTCCCCATAACCCTGTTCTGTCTAACCATTTTTAATCACCTTTGAGTTCATTTTAACTCCAAAGCTGAGTTTGGAATACTCCATCAAACCTGAGTTATCAAAAATATTAGCTTCTTCCAAACTTTCGACTTGCATGTTTGACCCCATCTCAGCCAGATTATTTAAAGAGGTTTTCCTTTTGATTACTGCCTCCATTTTAGATATGATTAATCTGTCCTTAGTTAATGGACCTGTACCACAGGCTTTTAAGGTAGCTTTCAAGGTAAACGTTCAGAAAACTTCTCTCAATCAAGATGACTTAATAAATTACAGACCTATACCTAATCTTCCTTTCTGATCTAAAATCCTGGAGAAAATAGTTGCTAATCAAGTGTGTGAGCATCTAAAAAGTAATGACCTGTTTGAAGAGTTTCAGTCAGATTTCAGAGCTCATCATAGCACTGAAACAGCTCTGCTGAAAGTTACTAATGATATTCTCTCCAAGATGAAGCCACTAAGGGAGCTACTGCTGCCATTAAGTCTCTTTTTCTTTAACATACAAAGTACTCCTGGATTCTTATTTAGAAAACCTTTTTTTTTAACCCATTTGAACAATAAACTGAACTTGACTCTATTGTTTTATAATTTGGATCCATCTGAATGAATATAATTGACTTTATAAGTTTGGTTTTTGTTGAATTTAAAAACAATCGGCCGTGTTCCTGTCTGTCTGAACGCAGAACGTTTTTTAGCCTCTAAGTGCTTCCAGTGATGTGTGTGTTTGGAGATGTGTGTGTTACCTGTGAGGCATGCCCATGATGACGTTCTCCACTCCATTCTCCGAGGATTTATCGATGATGGTTTTCAGAGCTGGGATCAGAGACTCGCATCCCTCCAGTCCGAATCGTTTCTCTGCAGACCACTTCTTCTGCAGGAACTCCTCAAACCTGAACACGCACCCAGAGGATCAGGTCACCATCAGGTCACGCCCTGCTGCTCCTCGAGGCTGCAGGTGGGGCCTACCTGGTGGAGCGGACCATCCGAGCCAGCAGCGTCCTCTTCTCCTCCAGAGTGAACTGCATCACTCCTGGAGTCTCAAACTTCTGCCGGATCCACTGACACTGCTCCAGGTCGTTGATGAACATGAACTCCACGCCGATGTGCTGACAGTACGCCATCTGCAGCCACACACACACCTCTGAGTGAGCAGGTCAGATGTTTTCATACCCCTCGAGTGCTCAGACTGTCACAGGCTGACATGTCCCTCTTTACCTCCAGGCGGCGGATGATCTCCTTCAGCGGCAGCGCCGCCTCCGAGCCGCCGATGAAGGTGGTGGTGGGCAGCCGGAACACCTTGTCCAAGTCCGACTCTTCCAAACCGTAGAAGCCTACATGTCCCATGATGCAAAGCAGGACAGGAAGGAAGGAAGGAAGGAGAGGGATGATGCAGAGGAGAAACGAGAGGAAGGAAGTGAGGAAACAGAAGATTGAAGATGAAAGAAAATGAGTTAGAGATGAAAACCAGACAGACGAGGGGGAAAAGGAGCAGAGGTGACAGAAGATTAGAGCCAATCAGCTGCTCAACATGAAGCAGATCTTCACACACACGTGAGGAACAAGCGTTTCTTCTCCTCTGCTGATCAGATCCATAAAGTTTCAGACTTTAACTCTGCAGACGTCTTTGTTTCTCTCCAGGCTTCTGATTCCAGACCTCCATCATGTTCAGGACTGAGCAGCCATGACACCAGCAGCGATCAGGATCTTCTCCAGAACCTCTCCCGCAGCTCCTGGTTGTTATGGGTGAATTGTTCCTTCAAGATTCTCCTTCAGCGAATGGATTTAAACCAGCTGCCTGGTTGGGATGCTCCAGGATTCTGTTTTAGAGATCCTCCCATGTTCCCTCAGCAGGATGTTTGAGATCAGAACCAGAACCTTGATCAGCAGACATCTAACAACAGATCAGAGGTTTGCTGTCCTGCTCAATCTTCAGTTAAGATCAGCCACACAGGCCCACACCATAATACCTCCACCACCATGCTCAACAGATGAATAATCTGTATCTCTACCACTTCTTCTCCATTCTCTCTCCAGTGGTGGGCACACTTCCGCTAAGCTGCTAATGTGATAATAGCAGAGCTAACTTTTCGTTTAGCCCTTTAGCTAACTTTGAAAATGTTTAGCACCCGTAGCTTCCCCTCAAGTAATTTTTCTGGATGAATTCTAAAGCATTAATTTACTTTGCTGTTTTGTAAACTTTCAGTTGAATAAAGTTCAACATCTGTGTTGAAGTTTTGGTTCTCAACGGTTAAGAATCCTTCAAGCAGTTATCCTTTTATATTCATGTGCTTATTTTGAAGCGTTGCAGCAAATGACGTTTATTCTGTACCCAGAATGCATTGCTGTAGAACAGCAAACAGTTTAACATCTACTGATGCCCTGCGTGCTTTCTGAACGAAGCCCTGCTGTGGTCAATTAGGCAAAATCAGCAGCAGAGTTAGCAAACTCAACAACTATAAAACTGAAACCGTGAGTGAAAGATCTGATCCGAAGAATCATTTCCTTAAATGTAAATTATACAGGGAAGAGTGTAATGACAGCTTTGGCCCTTAAGAGGGTGATATACGATGTTGTAGCACATGTTTCATTAGCTATGTTTCCATCCAATTGCCATGCGAATTTTAGTGAACTTTTAAAATGTCGCAAACAAAAAACCCCCAAAAAAGCGAATTATTCGTGTTTCCATCTACTGGTTTGGAACAAATTAACCAGGTGACATAAGGCTTAATTTTGTCAGATGTTGACGCATGGCTGTAATAAACAGGAAGTAGAGGTTGCTAACTAGCATGGACCACATCTCAGAAAAATGGAGAGAGGTTTTCAGGAGTTTCTATCAGGCAAGTTGTAACTGTTCTGCCATGTCAACTAGTGTTGCCAATGTTACATGACGGCAACTGCGGAAACAGCTGCTCAGTCATGTGAGTTAAATCTTCGCTACATCAGAATTTAGTCGGCAAATGTGTTTCCATCTCCCATCAACTGTTTCGACAAAAAGCCAAAAACCACCTTTAGTGAGCATAAAAAAATAAATAAAAAATCTTTTTAGCGAAATTGAGGACATTTCCATTAACCTTTTCTAATGCGTACTTCAAAATGCTCATAAAAAACGATGAAAAGACTATCATTGACACATGGTGGGTATCAACATGGCTGAAGTTAGCCCTTTAGCATTAGCTTCTGCTAAATGCAGTGTTAGTATGGCGCTTTAGCATTAGGTTCCACTAAATACTATGTTGGTATAGTGTTTTAGTAATAGCATCTGCTAAACATGATGTTGGTATAGCGCTTTAGCATTAGCGTCTGCTAAACATGATGTTGGTGTAGTGCTTTAGCATAAGCAGAACTAATATTTATGATTAGTGCCTTAGGGTTAGCACAGCTAGCTTTGGTTAGTGGTGCCCATCACTGCTCTGCTCCAGGTTCATCTAGGTCTCATTTGTCCAGGACTCTCCTGGAAGGAGACCTTCAACATCTGAACTGTGTGGTTGGATGTTTCGTAGACTGGCCAGCCAAGGGAGAACTCTGCCATGATGGAGGACCTGGAGGTATTCATGGGAGGCAGGTGAGTGAAGGTTGGAGGACGTTTCTCAACCAAAAGAACCTCCATGTTTCTTCTCAAATAAGACTAATCTGACAGGAAGAAAATCTGTGATGCAGCAACAAACTGGAACCTTTCAGCAGAAACAAAGACTCAAGTCTGGAAGCTTCTCCAACCTGCAGATCAGGGTTTGTCCTCGTCTCACTGCAGCTGGAGGACCTGTACCTCCTCAGGTTCTGTGATCAGGAGGTCCATATGGTGTCAAGACACCCTTCAGAAACGTCCTCACTGCTGCAGCATCTGGAGGCAGCAAGACGAACACAACCCAGACAGAAGTTCGTCTCAGAGGGACAGCACATGTCTTCCGAGGACAGATGAGTTCAAAGTTCAGCTGGACCATCCAGGATGTTGTCAGTGATTGGACGATGGTCCTTCATCCTGATGCAGACGTCTGTCGGTTGAACAACCGGGTCAGCAGGTGTTTGGGTTCTGCAGAGACCCGTTAGGGAGGCATTACTGTAACCCCGGAGGACGCCGTCCCCTGTGGACCAGGGTCAGGACAACCTTCTGCTGACTCCATCTGCAGCTTCCATCTTCATGTTGAGTGTTTCTGACTGAATCTTCGGCCATGTTGGTGTTTCTCCTGAGGTGGACCATTGATGTTTCCAAGAGCTTCAGGTGAGTTTTAGGATCTGATTCGGAAATTTTAACGACAACACAAAACAAGTTGAGACCAGAGCTGAGAAGAAACCAGAGGAGCGAACTAAGAAAATATTGGATTAACTGCAAATTAAAACCCACAATCAAAAGGCTGATGTGTTGCCATGGTTACAGTAAGGAGTGGTTTCTCTGGCTATTTTAATTAGTGAATCGAAACTCTGATGTTTTCTAGCTCTGGTCTGCCAGAGAGGACGTGTTCACATCTGGTTCTGACGATAAAAACACGTCGCTTCACTGCAGATGATGAACTGATGACATGAACGTGTTGTTATGGCTGGGTGAGGCATTATGATGGAGACAGGTGAGACAGGAGGACCTGGGATGTGGGTTCATCTCAGTAATAAAACCACCGGAGCCGGATTGCCCAATCAGAGAGCCCACACAGACTTGGCCAAACAGGATGCTCTAAGGCCTGCAGACAGGAAGCCAATCACAGCCCAGACAACACCAGGAGGACCTGCAGAAGATCTCAGAACTGATCTTCTGCAGAACCAGTGAGTATCTCCATCACGGTACCAAGAGAAGCTCTGAGGCATCTGATGAAGACAGAGTCTGGAAGGTGCTTCCAAGAACATAATAAAACAAACCTAGAGGACCTCAAACACCTTCTACACCAATACTTCACTGATGAAGAAACAACAGAGTAATGCCAAGTTCGCATGACAAAATGTTTATGCCGATTTCCTCTTTACGACAACCTTAAGGACAAATCGATTATTGGGATGGCTCTAAGATTTCCCGTCAGACATCTTAAGGGTGGTTGGGTGAAATCGGTTCATGTGTCGAGTGTTGGTTCGACACAACACCCCGTACGACCAAACTTGCTATACCTAGGATTTTTTATCGTCACATGGGGTCTCTCGGGTTTTAAAAATCAGCCGACCATTTTAAAATCTTGCTGTGCGAAACAGGCATCGGGAGGCTCATGAGGTTCTTCCTTGTTGTTCTGGTCTCCAGTCAGGTGTCTCTGGGTGGTCCAAGGTCGTCTCGGTCGGACTGTCTTTCTGTCTGTGGAGTCCTGGTCTCTCTTTTGGACATCATGTGCCCCACACGATCTATTCTCCTCCGTCTGTCATTTAAATTCTTCTACTAAAGAAACTTTTGACCCCTCTTTCTGCTGTTTCCATAGAAGCCGACTCGGACTGGGTTATGAACACTTTTTACCCCCAGGTGTCAGACTCGAGTCGTGGAGGGACGGCGCCCTGCAACCTTTAGACGCGGCTCTGTAGCAGGGCTCTGAGGAGGTTCTGGATACGCTGGACTCAGGCGTGTTGGACCTGGGACACAGAGGTTGACGACCCTGCTAAGTTTTTGGGTTTCAGTCGGAACCGCTCGTCTTGAATTGGATCAAGGAACCGCTACTTCCTGTTTGCTCAGATAGGTTTGATAAGTTCTGGTCATTGTTTCAGTCAGAACCAGTGCCATTAAGAAGAACACAGGTGTGAAAGGCTCCTATGGTGCCATATTTTCAGAACTGAACCAAGTACCTGCAGAAGATATGTCCAAACTGTTCTGGTTCTGACCCAGTTAAAAACCAGTTCTGACTTCTCCTCACATATCTACACAGAGCAGGAGGCTACCAGCAACTACAAGCTTCAGAAACACTGAAGGGAGGGAGAACAGGACCTGAAGATGTTCTGGTCCGAATGTTTCCTTCAGGAAAAAAAAAAAAAACAAAAAAAAACACTTGAGATCTAACGGTTCCAGAACCAGATCCAAGTTTTAATGTGGATCAAAGTTTTCATTTTAACTTGCAGGAAAAGAACTGGGTCTCTGAAGACAGGTCTGTGGTGACCCATCCAGAATAAAACCCAGAACCAGTACAGCTTCAAGTCTGCAAAGACATCAAAGGGAAGTTATATATATCATAAAAAATATACAGAGCCTGTAAAAAGTATTCACTCCCTTGAATGTTTTACCCTTTAATTGCTTTTACTGATCAATCCTGGTCAACAAAATTTGGCGTTTTGACAATAACACAATAAAACCCTTTAATGTCAAACGAGCACAGGTGAGAGAGGGTGTGTGCCGGCGGCACAGATCATGAAACTAAGGAAAATGAACGGCTGATTGTCCCATTTTCGTTCCAACATCCGTGCGCTCCGAAACGCCTTGACAAAAAAAACCCATCACCTCTAGAGCAATTCTGAAAATATTCTATGAAAGCCGACAGACGGGGCCATAGCATGACTGTATATCATGACAATAGAGTGAAATTTGTAGTTGTGAGGGCGAGTTAAACAATCTTCATCAGTGGGAAAAAAATGTCTTCCTCACTCCAACAGTTACACTCTGAAATCCGAGTTTTCCCTCAAAGTTTGGGGCGCTTAGAGGCAAGTTGTTTAAAAACCGTAAGAGGTATCAACATACCATCTTCATTCTGAACAGAGCACGGATTTCTCTCCAAACTGAAAGTTAAATGGCGTTTCTAACTGAAACTATGATGATAAATCCTCAAAAACAGTGGATTTTCATGATTTCTGCGACACGTCACATTAGTCGTTCCTATGGTGTTTTAAAGGCATGGTTTTAAGCTAATAATATTGTCATGGTAACTCCAATTGCCATTAAAAATAATAGCCCACATCTTGAGATCGAGCCGCATGTTGCGATAAATATATTATCGGGGTGCACATGACAGTTCGGGCCACATTAACAGTGACAAATAAAAACAGTCTGATTTAGAGGTGGGGACGAACAGGTGCCTCCATTCTGCCTCCTTGCATTGCTACAGCAGAAATTTAAAAGGGGCCTGACAAAGTGTCTGTGGTTCTCAAATTCAAGGTTGTGATGCAGAGTTAGATCCAGCAGGAATCAGATCTAATCATTAAAAAAAGCCTAAAACAAAAGATTTGCGGTTTGCGTCTGTCATGTCATGGTTCAATGTCATAAAAATTCCAATGTTTTTCATATTTAGAAAATAAATTTAGAAATATACTTCCATAAATATTCACCCCCTTCATGTCAACATTTAGTAGCTGCAGTCCCAGCAGCGAGTCTGGAGACTCACCCACTGCACTCAGCCGATCTCCATTCCTCTCCAGTGTTAGACTACTGGCACCAGTTGGCTGGACCTCCGTTGAGTTAGGTCAGTCACTTTAAAGGGGGTGAATATTTATGCAATCCTTTATTTTAATGTTACACGCTGCAAAAACATTGATATTGATGAAAAAGTTCTAGTTATAAGTGAAATAATCTGCCAGTAGGACAAGACATTTTAACTAATAATATGGGAAAATATTTTGTTCCACTTGCAGATTATTTCACTTATAATTAGAATTTTTTTTTTAATCAATATTAAGGAATTACTGACTTAAAATAAGCTGAAAAGTTATCTGATAAAAAGTTACTGTAAATTAGCTTTGTCTTATTTCAAGTGTATTCAAGATATTTGCACTGGAAACTCAACCAAAAATAAGATTTTGTGTTTTTGCCGTGTATATTGTTATTTGTAAATATTTTGTAGAAATCAGTTTTTTCTTTGACCTTAAAGGATTTTTTTTTTTTTTTTTTTTGTTGAAAAAGCCAAATTTTGCTGATCCTGACTGATTAAAAGCAATAAGCGAGTAAAACATCGAAGGGGTTGAATACTTTTCTAGGACTGTAGATAACTAGAATTAAAAACTGGGCAGAACTTAACAAAGAAGCGAAGCACTGAACCAGAGGACATTCTGCTTCACGGTCCCTGGTGACCGTCGGCCTGGGACAGAGGACAGCTGCAGTCTGATGGACTGGGTCGGAACCAGCAGACAGCAGGACCTGCTTTTGAGTCCAGAACCTCAGCAGACGTTACTACAGCAGTGAACTAAAGCCGAGCTACACAGCAGCAGCAGAGCTTCTCCTACCTCCTACCGTTAGGAACCTCAGCCTCTCCTTGAACACAGCCACGTCTGGAGGAGTCACCAGCAGGGGGCAGCGATAGGGAGAAACACCCAGACAACATTAATGAACTTCAGCCTGTTCGACCACCACATCAACCACCCATCAGACCAGGAGCATCTCTGCATCTCCACCGCAGCTCTGGTTCGGTTCTGGAGAACCTCTGAGCTGCAGTGATGGAGATGAGAGAGGAAGGGAACACCATGCTGGGGTTAGTAAGTCCTCGACCCAATCATCACCACAACAGGAAGCCATTCTGCCGGGACGGGACTAATTCCTGGTTCCACCACAAACCTCACACAGAAACCAGAACCGGAATCGTTTTATTACGTCACAGACCCTCAGACCCGTTCCGTCCCACTTCAGAGGACCTCCAGTGCCCACCAGGCACACCTGACTGCAGAACTCCGGATCGGACCGGGTCCAGAATCCGCGGACAGTCGGACTAAAGGTCAGTAAGCAGGAAGTTCAGCAGCTCAAGAGGATCTTTGAGGGTTTAGATCTGAAGTTTCCTCATCAACCTTCAGGAACCTAGAAGCTGGACCTGAAGATCCGGTTAAATCCTCAGGACGCCTCGGACCCGACCAGAACCCGGCAGCAGAGAACATCCGGACAGTTTACCAGATCATTATCGACCCGTCATTAGAAATTAACACAACAAATAAAAGCTGAACTGAAATTATTCCAACTTCAGTCGTTTTTTCACTCCAGAACCGGGTCCAAATTCGGTTCTAACTCGGGTTGAACAGGATTGTGTGCATCTGAATCCGATCCAGTTAGTTCTGCTCATTTCTGGGTGTCTTGTAATGCGTCTCGACCCGTTGTGGACCGGTTTCATGTGTCTGGTTCATAACGTTTCTTCTTCTGTGGTTATTTAAAGGTGTGGCCGTTTTCCAGAGTTCTGGTAGAACACTGCTGCTCTAGAAGAGTTCAAACTGGACCTTTACTTCTTTATTAAAAAGTATCTGTATTTCTCCACCTTTATTCTTCTTCACTGCTCGCGGATCAGAACCGTCTGAGGCCCAGTCTGTTCAGGCGAATGTACCAACATCATGTGACCCGGTTCACGGCTGGAAGAAACAATGGTTCTGATCGGGCCTCGCCGTGTTGGGACAGTGAGCAGTCTGGACCGGACCCATCCCACGACCAGAACCCACTGACCAGATGGGTCTCCAGTCCATCAGCAGACCCATTACTGGGTCAGCTTCCTGTTAAAGCAACTATATCCAGTATAAAGAGTAATTCTGAGGTCAGACACTGGTGTGGGGCCTATTAAACAATGGAGCAGGTCTCTGGAGGAACATCCTGAAGATGAAGATCTGGACTCAGTGGATCAGGAGACACCAGGTCACAGTACTGGTGGGTTCTATCAGTCCCTGGACCTATGTTCTGGTCGGGTTCCTGCTCTGGTACCAAGCTCAAAATTATTTATATATCTAGAGGACTCAGATTCTAAATTATTTTCATTCAAAATAATTTATTATTTTCATTCAAAATAATTTTGGATCAAATTTTTGTTTAAATTTGATCCAAAAATGTTACATCCTCCCCATCACTCTAATCTTAAATCAGATTTAAATCTGGACTTTGACTAGGCTGCTCCAAATCATCAATATTACATATTTTTCTGGAGGAAACCTGCTGGTTGAAGATGTCTCTAAATCTACCAGGGGTATGAATAATTCTGGGCCTTTCTGTGAGCTCTGCAGATGGTTGTTCCTGAACTTCTGCAGGTTCATCTGCAGGATGAAGTTGTGGGAGGCTTCCCACAGCGACCTCTGACCTCCACATCGTTTATTCTCCAGGATTTCCTCTCAGTTCAGGATTAAACCAAGCGGCGGACATCTTGACCTGTTAGCTGCTCTGGGGACGGGGTCACATGAGGTCCACTGTTCTCTGGATCGACCACAACAGATCCTCTCGTCTCTCCTCCAATCATGAATCAGATCTTCATATCGACGAGAGCTGAAGCTGCTAGATGCTATCGTTAGCATTTATTACAGACACTGAAGCTGCAGCGGTGACCCAAGAACCAGCCAGCAGGTCCAGGTGTGGACCAGTCAGAACCAGCATGCAGTCAGAGAACTAACCAGTCAACAAGAAGCCAAACAATCATCAGTGTTTATGTTCATATGCATAGAGATACATAGATCTCGCTAGAACAGAGCAGAGCTGGAACTGATCAGACCTCAGACAACGACATGACGACTGATGGTTCCTCAGGTTCAGACTAAAACCAGAACCGATGGAGCCTCCAACTGGACGGCTGTGTTGAAGCTAAACGTCCCTGGTGTGCAGAACCACTGCAGGGTTCTGCTGGTATCATCTGGTCTCAATATCTGTAACTGAAGTCCAGATGGTTCCGGTCAGGATTCCGGCTGGTGGTGGTGGCATCATGCTGTGGGGGATGCTTCATTGGCTCACTTTGCCACCTTGTAGCGCCACCTGAGCATTATTTTTAGCAGACCCATCTTCGGATCCATGTCACAAAGTTCAGATCATCTCAGGTTTCACTCTGATCAGTGGTGGGCACCACAAAGTAAAAAGCAAGCTGTGCTAACGCTAAAGCACGAATCAAAAGCATAAGCTCCGCTAACGCTAAACCACCAACACGGTATTTAGTAGAAGCTAATGCTAAAGCACTGACTAAAAAGTTAGTTCCGCTAGAACTAAACCAACACAGTATTTAGCAGAAGCTAATGCTAAAGTGCTAACTCTAAAATTCAAATTATATCTGCCCTTGAAAGACTGCAACCCTTGACCACTCAAGTAATTTTAATACAATTTACATGTTCTTTAGTGCTCTTAGATACTGTATTTATGTTTATATATTGTTCTCCACTGTCCATTTTATTTTGTTCCTGTATGTTTCATGTTTTAAATAAAGTTATTGACAATGTGAGGAGAGGAAACAGAACTGCTGGATAAACAGACTTCAGAATAAGAGCATGTACATAAACGGCTAACTACTGAAGAATTCTTAACAGTCGATAAACAAAACTTCAACATGGCGAACTTTATTAAACTGAAAGTTTACAAAACAGCCGAGTAAATTAGCGCTTTAGAATTTATCTGGAAAAATGTACTTAGGAGAAGCTAAATGCGCTAAACGTTTTCAAAGTTAGCAAAAATGCTAAAGCGCTAACTAAAAAATTAGCTCTGCTTTTAGCGGATTAGCGGTGGTGTGCCCACCACTGGACTCTAATGGTCTCCACAGACCCCAGCTCTCAGTCCAACAGAATATCGTTGGCTTGAGGTGGAACAGGAAGTTCTCATCATGGACTGTGAGGACAACTGTGATGTCATCATGTCAACGTGGACCAAACATCTCTGAGGAGCAGTTCTGAAACCTTAATGGATCTCTGCTCAGCAGGTATTTAGGAAGTTCTGAGGGTAAAAGAGGTGAAGTCGATGAACTTCTAGGGATCTTCTAGCATCGAGATGCAGTTCACAACTAAAAAACTGAATTGGAGTATTTTAAATCAAGGATATCAGACTCCACCACTAGATGGCAGTAAATGTCCCACTGGAGACCTTTAGTGGCTCAAAAAAAGAGCTGATTTTAGTCTGAACTTGGGTTTTCTGTCACTAAACAGATATTCTGATCATTTGTCCTCCATCTTCATTTTAGATTTAAATCTGTATTTTTATGCATCTTTAAGAAGAAATTTTAGTGACAACCGTCTAAAATAACAAGACCAACGATTATGGATGTTTTAGTGAGACAGCAAAATAATGATTCCAGTTCTTTACTGGTTTGATTTCCTACAAAACACAAACCAGTAAAAAGGATCTAGAAGCTCCTGTTAGTTGATATCTGTGGGTTAATGCTCCACACATTCTTCACCTACGAGAAGGTTCCAGGTGCTTCACATCATGAAGAACAATTTAAACGAGACGCTGGAACCTTCCTCGTATGAGAGAATGTTTCAGAGGGACCTTTCCTCTGATGCACAACCAAGCTTTTAGTCTGGGACACATTCCTGATCCAGGAAACCTTCCAGCTGGGGGTGAGTTTGGAGATAAAGGGGTGGGGGCTGATTCTGAGGGGGTGGAGGTCCTCACCCAGCTTGTCGGAGGATGTGATAATGTCAGTGGGGACACACGAGTCCAGATCAGCGTCCATGATGCCGAGGGGGTCCAACTGGGCCACGTGGTGCCCCCGGATCTACAGGGGGCGACAACAGCACAGAACCCACCCAGGACAGGACAGGAGGAGGAAGAGGAGGACAGAATGGTATGAGGGGGAGATGAGAGTGATGAAGAGTAACACAAAACAACAGAAGGAAGGTTAGAGGGTTAGCAGCAGAGAGGAGGAGGAGGATGGGTGGGCGAGAGGAAGAGCAACATTAACACCAGCGTCTGAGTTCTGGTTTAGTTCAGGCGGTCTCACCGACGTCCTGGAAGCCGGCATTGACCGGAGCGTCATCAAAATTCACACAGCTGATTCCCAGAGGATCCAGGTGGGCGTTGTGATGGCCCATGACCTGAACACACACCCAGCACACACACACACACACACACACACACACACACAGTTAACACACACACACAGCTGCAAAGGTCTTCACAAGCTTCTCTGGAGCTTCTGGAGGCTGATCTGAATTATTTTAAGACTTCCAGTTTATTTTAATCTTCATTTCTATGGAAAGCCATTTCATTCAAAATTAAATAATTAAAACCTGTTAATATCTCATGAAATAAATAAGATATTTAAAAAATAATTTTTTACCTTAGTTAATTTTTTATTTATTTCAAGATTTATTTTTTGATTTCTGTATTTATTTTATTGTTTATTCATTTCATAATGGTGTTTTATTTTTTGACACTTTTATTTTGTAAAGCTACTTCAGGTATTTCCTGGACTTTGTTTTAATTTCACGCTCCTTTTATATCATGTTGTTAAATTCAAAGGAGGGAGCGGGGTTTGTCTGTGGGCGGAGCTGGTCAGAGTGCGTTTACATCTGATTCACACAAACCAAAGTCCTTCCAACCTCACTGACCAATCAGAGCGAAGTACTCCTCCTCCTGACACCTGTTTGGTCCAACGAGCATCACATCATGAATCACCTGGGTTCAGGATGACTAAAGCTAGGCTAATAGTTGGCGCAGAGACCGGGCGCGAGGGGCCGCGCTCAAAATGCGCCGTCCCTGCGCAGTGGCCCTGTGCGCTGTCGCAGCGCCTCATTGTGCACTTCTAAATTTTTGTAACTCGGCTTGGATTGCGTGCCACCTTTCACTCAAACTGGACGATTTGGAAGGTGCTCTTGTGGAGCACCTCTCCCCGCACCAGCATTTAAACCCTCCATAAGGGCTCATTTTTGGAGAATACTCGCACCGACGTGTGCGTCAAGTATAAATGACGCATCGCTTACTTGGCTCGCCACGCTTTTAGAAGCGCAACTACGACTCAGCCTTTAGGCTACATTCACACAGCAAGTAAATGTGAACTAAATCTGATTTTTTTGCCCACATTCGACTTTTTCACGCCAGTCTAAATGGCCCAATTTTGATCTTTTCACCCCCCAAAAAAGTCCGATCTGTGCCACTTCCTAGGTGGAACTAATTCAGATATGTATCCCATAGTTTTCTATGCGTCTGCAGTCTGAACAGTCATGTCGAACTTTATCCGACTTTTATGTCGTTGATGTGAGACATGCGTCATAATTCTGCAGCAGAAGAAGCCAGACGCAGTAAATCCAGAAGTAAACAACGTCTGAAGCAACTAGTGGTCTTAGCTTCCTTCCTCTTGTTACGATCTTGTGACGATGCTGTCGGCTCCCGTTGCTCAACAACTTTAAATCCATCCGTAGACGTCGGCGGCTACTATCACTGCCGTAAACAGAGCGCTGCTGGGGGACGTATGTTCTTCTGCGCGTGCAGGTCGCTTTGAGGTCGTAAACTGTTCACACGGAAGTCTGATTGCAGTCGCATTTATTTACGAGGATCAATGATCGTGCAGAACTAAACTGGATTTCAGCAAAAAAGTCGGACTTGAGCATCAAGTCGTGCTGTTTGAACGGAGCCAGACTGTTCAGAGGGCAACATGGAGGACAGTGATAAGCTCAGGTTTGTTAATAAAACTGAGCAACATGATTTATTCTGGTCGGACTCGTGCCAAGGTAGTTACCCCCGACAGAACGTTTCCCTGCGCTGAAGTTTGACGTCTCTCACTAACCTGAACATGAAATACGTAAAGCAGATTTACAAAATAAAACACCATTATGAAACAAATATACATTAATAAATATTAATAACAGCATTTACATATTGAATTTTGAATGAAGCGGCTCTCCATTATAACCTTTGCTCGACTGGCTTGTTGTCTGTCTGGATTCACCTGGATTAGTCGGTCATGTGAGTCATGATGCAGGAATATGAATCATTTAAAGTTCCCGGTCACATTCAGCTGGATGTATTCCTAACCTAACCTCAGGCGTGTCATCAGTGCTTTCTGGAACAAGGCATGGAGTCAGCTAAAGACGCTGATCCCGAACGCCGCTCAGATGCTCCTGTGTTCGCCATCATAACCGCAGCAGCTGGCGTTCATTAGTGTCTGGCAGTGATGCAGGTCAGTTTGTCGCTGTTTAGCATCTGTGTGCTCTGATTATTAGAGTTACAGTCATCTCATACCCCGAGTTATGGTTGGTTTTTGCAGCTGTGCTCCACAGTCTCATGTAAACAATGAGCAGCCAAACCATAGCTTTGCTTTAGACCTGAACTGGTTGTAACTCTGTTCTACTGCTGGATTATGTGGAAAACGTGTCGCTTCTGTCCTTCCGCTTGAGGAAGAGTCAGAGTCTGACTCACTGTTGGCTGTCATAGAGATGAAGAACACATCGTGCCTTATGATAAATTCAAATTACACGGGGAAATTAATTTTAAAACATGTTTCCCAGCCCTGTAATAGCCTAACAGATCTTTTGTACTTACTGAGCTCCAGAGGACTATAAACCGCACAGCTCTTAATGAAAACGATCTTCACACAGGATCGTTTTCAGAAGTTTTCATCCACATGAACCTGCAGAAATCCGCCCCTGAGCGTTGTTTTAAACATGCTAAGCCCACAGGGGGCAGCGTAGCGCTAAGCTAAAGCCTGTCAGCCAATCAGATTGCGTCAAAACAACCACGACTTCCTGTTAGGAGTTAAACATGGCGCCAGGAGGTTCGTTTATAGGTGGAACTACTTTTAAGCAGCGTATTAGAATATAAAGTTAATAAAACACGAGACAATGTCGACTGGGAATCGTGTCCAAGCAAGTATGTGGATATACTGGCGCACAGTTTGCCGCAGACTGGAATGCACCAAACCCTAAATCTCCGTTTTCCCTTGAACACACGCAAACAAAAATACGGATTTTCTCAAATCTTCACTTTGATCAGAGTTTTTATAAATAATGGCTTTTGGTGACATTAAACTGAGTTTTGTCAAAACGGCTAAAAATGCATCAGTTTTCCCAGATATCTGGCTCCGTGTGGACGAGGCCCTGCTCTCTCATAATCCGGACAGTTCAGAGGTTTTTAACTTGATGAAGACCTTCACAACATAGCAGAGAAACCAGTTTTTCTCATCAGGATTTAAAAATCAGAAAGAAACAGAAAACTAAACATTTCTTTAGTTGCATTTCATCAGTTCGACACCGACGTTCAGTCAGGTTCATGAAAAACAATTTATCATTTTATAAATATGAATTTTGTTGATTTTAACCAGTTAATATGCAAATCTTCATCAGAATTTTCTTTTAAAGTTTTCTGGACTTAAAATAAAAATGAAAAATGAGTCATTCCATAAAATCCTGAAGCTTTCTGCAAAAACAGATCATATGAAGAGGTTTAGAGCAGATGTATAATCTGAACTAAGATCAGATGTTGGTGAATCACCAGTGAAACAACTTTGAGCTGACTGGCTGATGAACTCTGCAGGTTAATCTGAAGTATTTATCTGCAGGGTCGGAGAAAACCTCGCTGTGTTTCCACAGAGACGATTCTGCTCCGAGACCAGCAGACAGACTTGTGAAAGTTCCCACTTCAGCAGAATCAGGTCAAAATTCAGCTCAAACTGATGGAAACTGAACCAATTCAGGTTCACAGTTCACTGGTTCTGAAGTTGCAGAACCAAATTCAGAACTCGAAAGAGAAGGTTACAGTTTTATCACCAGGTTATTCAATAAAACTTCCACATCCTGCATCTCTGTGGGTGTTTTCCTACCTGGTAGGCTCTGATGAGGGACTGGACAGCCAGATGATCCTCCACCAGCTTCTCCACGTTGGGCTGAGTTCCAACCAACGAGGACAGCTGAGGAGCCAGCAGGCCCGAAGCTGCAGACAGACCCAGAGGAGACTGGTAGGCGGCGCCGGGAGGAGCGCCGGCGTTAGCGTTACGGAAAAACACATCCCACGACTGGAAGGAAGGAAAGAAGAGGTCAGACAGGAAGGACCAGGAGGAGACGTATGCATGTATGTAAATAATCGTAAACCACGTTGGGCGCCACACTGTGGGAGCTGATCAGTGGTGAAGATACAGAAATGAAGTCACTCATGAATCTCTCCGCTCCAAATGAGCCAAATGGGGAGATTTAGTCGCGAATCTGCACAATACAGGGCAGCTGCCACAAAAATCTCCAACTTTCTAATAGTTACAACAACTTTTATCAGTCCTTCCAGGATTTCACAATGGTTTTTATTTTTTGCAATCAAAATCACCATCTACGTTTCCAACGATCAAAAGGTTGCGCAAACTTGAATTACAAAAACAACTCTGCTTAATGGAAAGGCAGCAATTTCAAAATTGGTGTATTTTGCAAAAACTTTTTTGTAGCTCCTGTCCTTGGACAGCACGCCGCCGGCTCCACCAGAGGTCTCACAGCATCGCAGAGTTCATCAAAAGTTGAGTTTGTCATTCAAGTGTTGAATCTGCAGCTCTTCTGTTAAATCGCTGACTACAATTTCTCATGTATATGCAGCCGCTCCCAGATATAAGGAGCTGACGAGTGGTAGCACCGTGGCTGAAATATTAATACATCATGTGTTTACATCCGTCGTCGCCATGATTTTTAATGACTTATTGAGTGAACAAACTTATTCACTTGTGATTTCAGTTGCATTTCTTGTAGAATAGAATACAATAGAAATATCCTTTATTGTCCCACGATGGGGAAATTTCTGTGCAACGGCAGCTAAGTGGCAGTGACAGGCGATAACAGAAAAACAGGCTCACTCACAGAATACAAACTACATATATTTAACAGAAATTGTGGGGGTTTTTTTTCGACATTAGCAGAATATCGAAAAAGTTTTGCGCACATTTGTAACAGAAACGCAGCTGGTGATTTTGTGGCGTTACTTTAGAAATATTTGCAAGGAACTTTGTGATATTTTTTTCCTCATTAAACCTTTTCCAAAATCCACATAGAAAAAAAAAAAAAAAAAAAAAGTCAATGGCAGACTTTCTGCAGTGGTCAAGTACATTACTGCGACGTGTGCAAAATAATTTCTGCCCAGTCTCCAGGAGAACTGAGGGATACTGCTTCACTTATGTATGATGGTAAATGTGACTTTTTATTACTCTCCATATTGATCAATCGGCCTGTCGTGATAAATTTTGCTGGACAATAAATTGTCCCAGAAATTATTGCAATAAATGAAAATGTTGTTCTGAGACCATTTTCTAAGACCAATAAACTTTAATATTGTAAAGAACACTTCGCATTATCACGATTACTTAATTTTCCATTATATTTCCAATCTTATTGTTTTATTAGTTGTCTTTATTTCATTATTTATTTTTTCTAATGGTTTTGTATTTATTTTGTAATTTTTTTTCTACTTACCATCAATTTTTTCATTATATATATTTTTTTATTTTTGACATGTTCTGTACTTATTCAGTAATTTTTTAAGGTATTTTAAAATATCCAAAATAAAACACGACAACCAAAACCAATAAATAAAATGGAAATAAAACCAAACACAACTGAAACCATCATTAAAATGGGTTATTATGTCTCTGTAAACAAAATTGCCCTTCAAAAGAAAATTAATCATAATAATGTAAATTACTGAGCTCATTTCAGTTTATCATGCGATTAATTGCAACAGGCTGCATCAATCACAGACAATAACTTGACATCAAGTTAGGCTGAGGCAGCAGTGTAGCAGAAATACCGCCACCTGCAGGTGGGAGTTTGCATCACTTAAACCCAATGTTTTCAACCATTTTTGTGGAAAATTTGCAATAAACTCATAAATATGCACTGGTGCAAAAAAAAAATGTGGTGATCTGTTGATTTTGTGTGAATTTCTGCAACTGCATAATCATGAAAAACTGGAGAGACTGTTTTATAGTGATTTATTACACTGGTGAGTACGTTTACACCGATCCAGTCTGACCTGCCTACGTGGTTTCGCTCGCTCCACGCTGGGCTCTTATCCCAGCTTTCCTGGAACCGTCACACCTGGAGTATTTCAAAACCCGACTATATGACTGTTTATAACAACGCCTCAGTTCATCTTTCTACATCCCGCCTGGTGCTTAGCTGGTCCCAGTTTGGTCAAAATGACCCTCTCCCTCCCTTCTGATGAAAACACAGGCCTTAACCAAAACAACTGTTCCCCCAGTTTCAGTACTGGAGCGAGTTAAATAATAACCAACTTTAAAATGATCAACAATTTATCGCAGGTCTATCAATCCTGATCATTTTCCTTCCCAGAGGAACATCCGGTCTTACTGTGCTGCATTTTTAGCGCGATGCTGCAGTGATGGACAGATGTGATCACCACACATGCAGAGGATGAGCCGGTCAGCCTGCTCTGAAGATTAAAACCAGAATAAAACAACCTCCTGCTTAATCCTGAAGCTTTAAGGCAGAAGACCTTTGGACGTCAAGAAGAACCAGCTTCTAGATGTGGGAGGGAACCAAACTCATCCAGGTGCTCAGTACCATTGACCCGGAGCTGCAGCACCGAGGTCCGGATCAGCCACTGATGACCGGACCTTCCTCTGGGTTTTAACCAGCAGAACCCAGATACTGGACCTCTGTCGGGTTTCACCCCGCAGCAGAAATCTGTCGGAGTCGTGTTCAGTCTGGCTGCGGCGCAGCGATTCGGTTCAGGGCTGAAACTGTGACCAGGGCTCTGAGTCACCGCTGTTGCTCCTCACATCATCATCACTGAGAGCAGCCCAGGCCTGGAGCATGCAGACCAGCAACCAGAGCACCAGGCTGGGGGAGAACATGCAGAAACGTGGATCCAACCCCAGAAACTTCTTCCGTAAGCTAGCAGAGCTGCTAACTGCTCCACCATGGAGCAACCCTGAAAGCTGACGCTGTGCTGCAGAATGAGCTTCGTAGCAGTCACGCGGGGTTCTCCAGGCTCCAGAGCACGAACTTCCAGGAGCCGCACCGCTTTGCTGTAAACAAGAGGAACGACCCCCACCCACAGGAAGTGGCGGGGCGGGTCCGTCCAGACGCCGTCCACTCTGCATAGCTCTGCTGTCTTATTAAACCAGAGGAGCAACACACGGCGTTTACAACAGGGGTGTCCAAACTTTTGTCAGGTGGGCCAAAACTGTCAGCCCGCAGGCCCAAAAAAGAAACATTTTTAAAAACTAAAATCACCAAAATGCTGCGATTTTTTTTTACCTACTCAACAATAAACTAAGCATGAACGATTTTAATTAAATAATAAAGTAATTTGATTTTTTTTTTTTTTTTTTGTGCGAACGCGATCATAGATCTAAAACTTGTTAAATAAAAGGCACAGTTTGTCTTTTATTCTGGGCTCGACTGAAGAAAACTGAACAAAAACTTCGTCTTTTGTCAGCAACGAAAACAGGATCCAGGTCAGAGTTCATCTGAAAACACTTCCTGTATCCAGCCAAGTTTTAATAGATCAGTGAAAAGCAGACCTGGGGGCACCAAGGTGGACTTCAGAGAAGTCCATGAGTAGATGTGGTCCAGGTTACCATGACGACAGAGGGAAGCCAGATGATCACTGTCTGTTGCTGCTAACATTTCTGGAAGTAGGTTTTAATCTAAAAGTTGTAGTTTTGTCCGAATTTACTCTTTATTTGTGCTGGGCTGAAAATGGCCCCCGGGCCCTACATTGAACACCCTTGGTTTAAAACCATGGTGCCGTTTGGCTCGCCAGCCCAATGTCTGGTTACCATGGAGACGTGTATGCTTCCTGCAGGAGAAACTGAGATCAGGGAGCAACACAGGCCGCTAAGCTAGCAGCAACACGTCCGCCATGTTGGCTCGAGCGACTCCACCCATAACCCCCCCAGGGTTTAAACGCCGGCGAGCGCCACCTACTGGCTCGTTACGGTTAGGGTTCGTGTTCTGAGCTGGAAGTTCAGGATGTTTTCACTCTTTTCTAACGAGAAGCTTAGAAATGACGACCCGCAGCAGAGATTTAGAGGATTATTCTGGGATGTTAATGATGTTATGATGCCAAACAAACAGCAGGAGGGACGTTTAACCACGTAGAGCAGGCCTGGTTCTGGTTCTGAGACCCGATTCAACAGAAGAGAACAACAAGCCTCGAGTAAATTTAATTTTCAGCTAAAGCTGAACAACGATAACCGAGACCAGAATAATAATAATAATTATGAGCAATATCTGCCTCTTTTCTTCTTTCCTCTCCTCCTCATCTCTGCTTCCATCCCTCGGTGACCTTTAACCTTTGGGGTGATTAGTGATCATCAGCTGCCAGGAGACTCCGTCCAGCTGGATAAATATGGCATTAACATTAATATGGGGGACATACATCCAGAACAGGCATCTCCAGGACACCAGGGACATAAAGAAGCTGATTGTTTTCACCAAACGGTATTTAATGAATGCAGCTCTTGATCTTCATCGACTTTATCATGGAAGCAACAGCAGAAAAGCAGTAATAATCCCGACAATACTGGCAGGTTTTATAATGATAAGTGCTAATTATCCTCATGCTGAGCAGAAATAAGTGAATAAAAGCGCATCGCTGCTGTCAGGTTAAGTGACTTAAGGAGGCGCCTGGAGTGAAATTGCTCCTCGGCAACATTAAGCTGCAGGATTAACGGCAGGAGTTCATGAGATAACCTGGATCGTCTCCAGGGTCCAGTCAGATTAATGGGAGGTTCGGAGCTGCTGAGCTCGCAGCAGCCGGGTCAGGCTGACGGTGCGTAACCCGACTCCTCCGACCTGCAGCTCCACCGCCTCCTCCTGCCGGGGGCCGTCCTGGACTGGGTCCGCCTTTCGACCCAGCCGACAGGCTGCTGTTCTGATCCAGAACCGGCAGAGGTTCTGGTTCTGGCTTCATAAAGCAGAGCGGGAGCTAATATTAGCCGGGTGTCCTTTACCGGCCCGATCACTGAAACTCTATCGGGTCGGTTCTGACGGCCAGCAGCTGAGTCGCCTTCGGGGTCCCCGGCTGAGCGTGGGATTTACGGGTTACAGGACGGAGGAGCGGCTGACCCGTTCGCTCAGAACAACAGAGCCGCGAAAGCTCAGAGGGAGAAAAGGTCATGAGGTCACTCCTCAAACCAGAACCACCTGTCACATGACCAGAGGTCACATGATCACTCAGATCAGGCTCAGTTCTCCTGGACCCTGACGGACTCGTCCAGGAGAATGAAAGCCTCTGGATCTTCATGCTGAAGTGAACAGAACCTTCTGGACCACATTTAGAGACATGTCCCTCCAGAACCAGAGGGGAACATCATCAGACCTGCAGCTTCCTCCAAACAGACCCAAGTTAACCAACTGATTCACCAACTTCTCACCTACTCTGCTGCCGTTTCTCCTAAGCAGCGCCTGAAATTCACCGCAGGATTGTGGGTATTGTGCATTTTCTCATCGATTCCTGCAAATATGGTTTTAATAATGCGGGACATTCCTGCATACAGTGACAGCGATGCGTGACGTTAGCATCGGCGCTAACTACAGCACCTCCAGTGCTCCCTCTGCTCTCCCAGTATAGCTCTTGCCAGCAAACCAACAGGTGTCGGATTCTTGTAACCGTGACTGATGAAAACACGGAGCGCTCGTTAAAACGTAAAGCCATCAGCCGCCAGCGATGTCGGGAACGCCGCGGACCCTCGTTTCCTCCAGAGGCGGTGGCGGTAACTGGGCTCAGATCCGTGGCTCAAACAGCAGCGGTGGAATCAGCGGGGAAACACTGAGCAGTCGCCCAGCGGCAGCGGGAAGCAAGCGGGAGGCAGATTCAGCAGCCGACGATGAGTGACCTGCGTTTCTAACGCGCTTATCGAGCCTGAGGCCTGCACCGCTACGGTCACGCATTCATCTACTGGACACACAGGTATGGAGGACTGATCCTGCCAAAACTGGCAAGAACCATAGAAATACATAAATGGCTTGATAAAGTAATTAATGTGACAAATCCAAAATGAGCTCTCCAAACTTAGATTACAGAGTGACACAAAGTAACATCTGTTTATCATTTTCAACAGTATTCATTAAACATCAACACTATTACACGATACTGAAAACGAAAGAGATGAACAAGAGGCAGAGGAGGGAGAAGAGATGGAAGCACGAGAGAAGGAGGTGCCAAAATGAATAATGTTCCCCAAACGCTGGGGAAGAGGCAACAAACGGCAGCAGTGCAAAGACAGAGGCCATGTGAGCAACTTAACGATTTAGGACTTATTTCAACAAAGTCGTGGATATGGAGAGAGATGCAGCGGAGAAGGATGAGAACCGGAACAGGAGCAGAGCGTGGAGCAACAAGAGAGGAGAGCCGCAGCTGTGACAAACACAAGCGAACGTGATAAACGCCTCCATAAGAGCGAGAATGTGACGAGACCTGTAATCGCCTGAGCACTCCCATTTCCTCCTGAATAGTTTTCCAAGCTTCCAGATACGTTCGACCCTTCAACTCCGAGTTCTTAGGAGGGAGAGATGAAGCAGGGGAGACCCAACGGGTAAGCAGACGAGAGAGAGCAGCGAGACGGACAACCAGGAAGGTAAAAAGAGGCCGCAGATTAGAGCTGCGCGTTAGGCCGTTAGACGGATCCAAAGTCAAGCTCAGTAACCCCCCCCCCCATTTTAAAAAGTGAATTTCAGGCTCTGCCTCCCCTCCAGGAGTGCAGTCTGAGGAGCTAATCTAACCTCCACCAGCAGGGGGCGCTCCGTTCCTCACCTTGTGAACACTCTTTGGGTCCTCCAGCCAGGCGTAGTACATCTCCTCCACGTAGTTGGAGCTCGTCCCGTTCAGGAACGGCTCCGAGGCCACCGGCGCCGAGTAGCACCTGATTGGCTGAAACGTCCTTGTGCCGCCTGCGTTGGCGACTGTGATTGGCCGCTGCTGGCCGACAGTCTGAGCCGCCTGCGAGGCGGTGAGCGGACGCAACCGCGCCGCACAAGTCCTTAAACGATGCATGAGCAGTCCTTAAAGCGTGCCACACACGCACGGTGGTGCCGATCAGTCCGACGGTCCGGACGTCCTCCGCCTCAGAGAAATAAGCTCCACCCGGGCCGGTCCCTGGACAGCAAGGGTCGAATCAAACGTCCACTGAAGGAGAGAGAGAGAGAGAGTGAGTGAGTGAGAGACGCCAGGAGACAGGTGGAGATACGGCGTGGTCCTGCAGAAGAGGCTGCAGGTTCAGGGCTGAGGGTGTCAGCTGGTCTGACAGAACCAATCAGACGCTTGCGCAGAAACTGGAATATCTCCAGTCACACCAGCATGAATTTCTCTTCCAGTAAACCGGCTCGTCCCTCGGCTCATCTGCATCCAGCTGGTTCTGCTGGACCGTCTGAGTCACGTCCTGAAGACGGACGGAACCGGTCCAGGTCATCAGGGCTGCAGCGAGCCGTCGGTTATCGTCACCATTAATCAGATAAAAAACAGACAAAATCTGCTGATTTTTCATTTAATCACTGAAGTTTATTAAAAATACAGATAAATTATTCAATTCCTATTTTAAATAAGAAATCAACATTTTCTTGCCTAAAATGCGACATCAGCATTCGTTTAGTGATCGACTGATCATCTGCAGCTGAATAAATCCTTCCAACATCAACAGGAGAACAGCTCAGCTCTTCCTGCTGGACTCGGCGTGGAAAAGTGATGAAGTTCAGATTTCATTTCCAGAACAGGAAGCAGGTGAAGCTCAAGCTGCCACTGGAGGAGCTCTGGGAGAACAGATTTACACACCGAGAAGGTTTTTCATCTCAAATGCTAAACGCTGATATTTCTTGTTCAGTTTTGGTTTCATTTCTGCTAATTTAGTCGTGTTCAATAACTGAACAGTTTCACCAGGCTGGATCAGCTCCTCCACACAGATCCACCAATCAGCTGCTGGGATTCACTGGTTCTAAAGATAACCCTCCATTATGGTCAACGATCAGCCACATTATGACCACTACGGGTGTAAATCACCTGCTTTTTCACAACATAATCTTATTATTTTTTTGTTCAGACAACGATACGATGTTTGCTGATATCAAAGTCAGTCACGATACGATTTCAATTCAATTTATTCAGAAATCTGCGGCCGATATGACGCGATATCATAAGCCCGTCTAAAACAATCATTTATGTCGACATCAACTCCCAAAAAACAACTAAAATATGACTTGAGTTTTCTTTCTAAGCTCTTACAGGCATAAATTTAAGACATATCTTAAACTTAATGATATAAATCCATATGTACGTCGTTAATCATTTAATCGATACAGATCGGTGTGTTGTTACAACCCCAACGACCACTGGGTCAGAACCAGCATTTAACTAAGATCCCAACGTGTTCCTGCTGGTTCTGATGGAAACGGGACCAGAAGTGAACAGCAGAACGACACACCTAGGAGGTCTGGTCTGGTGGACCAACCGGGTCGTTGGGTCTGTTTCTCCCTGATGGGCCGCTAGACTCGCTTCAACTGGGAACCAAAGCTGCAGCATGTCCTCCATGTCCAGCTGCTGCGGTTCTTCCTCTCTGCTCCGAGTCAAACCGACCAAACCCTTTCAGCAACCTGTTCCCCTCCTCGCCTGTGGGGGCGCTGCACCAAGAACCGCTGAAGGAAACGACATGAAAACCTCTGAAGACGCTGAGCGCAGCTTCCTTCTTCACCAAACGTCAACAACATGGAGCAGCGTCAGGTTTCAGCGGCTGGAGGATTTCTCTTCTGTCTCAGGCTAAAGACTAAATATTTTGTTTTGGTTGTATTTACCCAGAATGCCCTGCGCTGTAGTCCACTTCCTGCTTCTGGAGCGGCCTCCGGTCCGCCTGGCGTTCACATCTGCACTCGAACCGCACCAGAGCTCACTTTTCCCCAAACGGAGCGGACTAAAAGGATCAGCTGCAGACAGTTAGGACCCAAATACTCCAGCAGAACTTCAGACGTCCTCAGGTGTTCATCCCTGAACAGGTGAAGCTTCGATCCGTCAGTCAATCATATCCAGAGATCATGTCGTGATGGTAACCGGTCTGGAAGGCAAACCGATGTTATTCCAGTCATGATCCGTATCTGATGGCGTCAGGTGAGTGTAGAAGAACTTCTTCACCGTGACAGACTGGAGCAACACCTGAACCACTCCAGATAAAGTTCTGATCCGACTCCATCTCAGAACCAAGACACTGAGATGCTATACTTGCTAGTGTGTGGTCACAATGTTATGCCTCATCAACATATAGTCTTTTATTTACGTCCTTAAACTGTTCAGTAAACTGCAGAACGTTCATCTGAGTCCAAACTTCTCTGGACCTGAACAAACATGATGCTGGTTCTGGTCCAGTCACCATGGAAACCGACTGTTGTGCTGAAGAACTTCTCCATAGTTCGTGTCCCTCACCTGTAACCTGACCCGGTTAGTACTGGTTCCGTCAGACCCATCAGAACGTCCGCCCAGTGCCAGCTGGAGTTTCTGTTTTGACCTTGTTGTGCGGCTCCACTCCCCGTCTGGACACGCCCACCACTTGCCCAGCGGGCCCTCTGATTGGCTGGTCGTTAGAAAGCCCGTCCAGCTATTGGCTGCTGAAGCTGTCGGTAACTTTGTCCTTTCACGAGTCATGAGTTCCTCAAAATTCCCGACAGCTTATTGAAACTTATGGAAATCAGCTGCTCGGAGTGATTTCACGGTTAAAAACAGCTCCGGTAGGTTAAATAGTCCGGTATATCCCTCCGCGGAGAGGCTGATTAGCTTCACGGCTAACGTATCAGGTTATGTAATTAGCCGGTCAGAGCTGCAGATGACCTGAAGATAACAAGAGTAACTCAGCAACTGAAAACTAACCACACCGAACCTCGGAGGAGTGACCGAGCAGCCTCAGGTGAGACAGGTGAGGCTGCTTTTCACAAATGACCTCAGAGTTCAGCTCAGACTGCTGTTAGCTCACACGAGGCTAGCAGCGCAGCATGCTAGCAACAAACAGGGTTTCTAAAATGTTTCAACTCAAACTAAAATCCTCCTTCATCACACAGACCACAGCCGGACGTCACCACACACTCTACAGCCGAGCATGGAGCACTTTGAGCAGGTTACTGACCTCCAGAAACGTCCCAGTGGCTCCGCTCTCGGCCAGTTCCCCCGGACGCCCTTCTCCTCTCCCGGTGAAGTGATGACAGTGAGCACGTCACTGACGTCACGACGTAATGGAGCGGGACTCAGGAAAAATTTCAGTTAAACTTTCTAATTTCCACAAACTGCTACTTTTATGCTGGTCTTCGGCACATAGACACAACTTAATGAAATTCAACCTGCCAAAGTTATTTTTATTTTTGATACTTGTTTTTTGTATTGGTTAAAGCCTTGACCTGAACTTCCTGCTGCAAGAATTTGTCCTACATACTCTAAAGGTTGGAAATAAAGGAAAAAGAGCGGAGACGCAGCTTTCAAGTTGTGGACCTTTTGTTTTCATGTGTGTTTTTGTTTGGGTCAATAAGGCAGTGATTGAGCTGTTTGGTCACAATGACTAATAATGTTTGGAGGAATCAAGAATGGAGGTGGTAGCACCATGCTGTGGGGCTGCTGCTCTCCTAGAACGTCCTTCCCAAATCTCTGACCTCCACCTCGTTGAATATTTATGGTTTATGATTAAAACTGGTTCCATGCCAGGAAACCAGTATGTTTAATGAATGATGCCAGAAGCTTGATGAGGGGGTATACGAAAATATTTGACCTTTAGTAGATCAGAGAACAGTCACAACAAAAACCTGAACTGTATTGTACAGTGGCAGATTTGTACACCACTAACTACAAAGCTAGCTGCGCTAACCCTAAACCACTAAATAAACATTATTTCTGCTAAGGCGCTATACTAGCATTGTATTTCACAGAAGCTAATGCTAACATGCTATACAAAAATGGTATTTAGCGGAAGCTAATGTTAAGTGCTACACCAACATGATGTTTAGCAAAGGCTAATGCTAAAGCCCTACACCAACATGGTGTTTTGTAGACGCTAATGCTAAAGCACTAAATTCAGCCATATTCATACCCACCATGTATCACAAGGAAAATGTGGCTCTCCAGAAACAATTCATATATGTGCATTTTTTCATGTATTTATTTCATAAACACCCTGGGTTGTTTGATCATGTTAAGTGTTTCTATCCCTGTATTACCAGTTTTTAAAATAAAAATAAAAATCACTAAAACTATTATAATCATTTGAATCTGGAAAAAAACTCTTTAAATAAATCAATAAAGGAAATGTTAAGTGGATGAGAACATCTGACCTGGATTTAAAACAAATCTATACATTTTTCATTATTGTTTCCTGCTCAATAAAAGTGTTTTCAACTAATTATTAATACATCAAAAGCTGCTGAAATGCTTAAACAACCGACATGAGGCCCGATGGGAGGCAGCGTTCCTTTGGATCTTTGTCAATTCTCTCAAACCAACACAGACACAATCAGTTTGAATCAAGTTTATTAAATCACAGTTTGAAGCTGAAATACATCACCGTTGCCATAGTAACCCAAACGGGTCCATGTGCATTGTTATTTCCAAATCCAACAATCAGACTTCCAGTCAAGATGATTTAATGTGTGACCTTCAGTCGGGGCAGAATATGTTGAAGTTAAATAAAGAAATAAGAACATGAAATATTCGGGATGACCACAGAATCACGTCTCACACCAAAACAACAAAAAGTCCTATAAAATAATTTTTGTAACAGAAAATAAGATTCTGTGTTAACATCCAACTCAGACTTCCAACACAGGTTCACCATCAATGAAAGAGAAGAGATTTCAGATGCGTTAGCCCTGAGTTTGATCTCTCAGGCTGCTGTTAAACTCTGACTGTAAGCAGCGGTGGAGGGGAGAATGAAAGTTCAAAGTGATTGGCCCACACAACTACTTTATATTCCTCGACACTTTGAAATGTGAATTATATATGTATATTTAAATATATTATTGATTAGAAATTTAAAGAGTGAAAGTTAATGGACTTCATCTCAGCTCTGCTCATTATCCCTGCCTGAGAGACTAAACTCAGGAGTTAAATTGACGCGTAAACAGAGGACTTTAACCACAACCCAAAACAGACATGATGGACAAACTGATCAGATGGTTTCATATGAAACAAAGCTCATGTTGCGACTCAAACCAACAACTTTAAAATGTCAAAATAAACCTTCTTAGCTTTAATCTCTTGGGTTCCTCAAAAATATATCAAATCATTTACAAATAACTTTGTATTTACTTAGTCAAATTTTTCTTGAAGTATAATTATTTTCCAGGTTCCTGAATGTACTCTGACATCTAGCAAACCTTGATAAAGTTCAAATATTAAAGCACAATAGAGACACAAGATTGATATATGGTACAAATTTTCAGTTGAAACTCTTAATATTTTTTCCGTTTTATTTTTAATAGGAATATTCTTCAAATCTATCCACATTAACATTCAAAAGCACCATCATGTTTAAGATCCTGTGGTGTGGTGTATTGTACAGTGGCAGATGTGTGCAGCAGCGCCCCCTGGTGTGGGTCTACAGTTTCAGGGAAAGACAAATTACCAGTGGTGGGCACCGCTAACTAAAAAGCTAGCTGCGCTAACCCTAAAGCACTAAGCATTAAGATCAGTTATGCTAACGCTAAACCAACATGGTATTTAGCAGAAGCTAATGCTAACTCGCTATACCAACATGGTATTTAGAGGAAGCTAATGCTAAAGCAATATACCAACATTAGAGGAAGCTAAAGCGCTAAATTCAACCTTGTTCACAGCCACCATGTGTCCCAAGGAAAACGTGGTTCTCAAAACAAATCATATATGTGAATTTCTGCATGTATTTGTTTAACAAACACCTCTTATTGTTTGTTCACGTTAAGTGTTGTATTCGTCTGCATACCTCATTTGTTTGTTTATTGTGTACTTTCCAATTGCTCAATAAAGTTTCTGGGGAAAAAAGAAAGAACATGAGAAGAGGAAATGGAACTGTTGGGTAAACAAGCTTCAGAAACAGAGCATGTACATAAATGTCGAACTACTTAAAGAATTTTAACAGCTGATAACCAAAACTTCAACATAAATGTCAAACTTGTTCGACCGAATGTTTACAAAACAGCCAAGTAGAATTTATCCAGAAAAGCTAAGCGTTCTAAGTGTTTTGAAAATGAGCAAAAATGCAAAAGCGCTAAATGATATAATAGCTCTGCTATTAGCGCATTAGCAGAAGTGTGCCCACCACTGGAAATTACCAATAAGAAAAGTGTATTTGCACCTGATGCTTAGTTTTCATAATATCTCTGAGCAATATTTTATATTTATTGCTCTACGTGGATCCTAACTGGATCGTATAGATGATATCTAAGCCTGAGCTACTGATGGGAATGAACTTTTTAGTCGAGGTTATGGAGGATTGTGTGAAATGTCGTGACATCTAGTGGTATAAAATCCACACTACAGGCATGTAAAGCACCGGAATCGAAGCAACAGCAAAAGTAAAAACAAACCAGGGGTCAAAACTATCCGCAAAAGACCAGCTCAAGAATCCAAGTTTGTTTTGTCTCTTCTTGCCTGCTGTAGTGACATAATGGAGAAGAGATAATGTTTAGAAAAACAACCAGTTTTCAGCTCTAAAAGAGGAAATATTCTGTGCATCAGTGTGTTATTAGGGACTATTTTAGTGGTGGATGAATTCACGTTGTAGTGCAGAGGAGTCGATGTGTGTTCACGAGGATAATCAATTCAACTCGATGACTCACTGATGCGTTTGGAGCTCAGCCACAGAGGCGGAGGCCATGTCAGGGTCTGATTCCTGCTCCATGCTTCCACATTCGGCTGGTTTGAGCCTCAGCACGAGATCTGCTTTCCTTCTTCTGGCTGTGACCGGATGCTTCAGGTCTCCTCATGTCTGGTTTTGGCATTGAACAGTCAATTGGCACAAAGTTAGCCCTAACAGTGGAGTCCTCAGGTCTCTGTGCAAATAAAAGCAGGGAGAATATGACGTCCTTGTCCTAACAGTGCAGATCCAGGTTCAGTCGTTGCAGTGCTGCGCACCTGCAGGTTCTGGTGGAGTAAAAATCCCTGGCTTGAAAGAGATCTGCTGAGAGTCTGATTAGAGTTCATCCGATCGAAGGGATCCGATGAGTTCCAGAGACGATTCCTTTGTGATGAAACTGCATAAAACGTGCACACCTTCCCGGCAGAGACGCCACGTACCACACGTTTAAAACTGAAAGTCACAGGAACCCTGTACGCACAGGGGGTTGCATACTGGGAGAATACTGAGTGAGCCGGGCGGTGCCAGGGTGTGGAAACTAAATGCACCTCCACATGGCGGCTTTGAGGGTGCGTTACATTCCTATGACAGTGCTGAGCAGAGGTGCCGTTCAAGTCGACAACACCAGCTCTTTTATTAGAAACAGAAAGACAGATTACAGAGACCAGGTGAAGGCTCCGCCCCCTGTTTCTACAAACCAGCCAATCAGGGTGAGGTTACCTTCTTTTAACAGCAAGGTATAAATGTCATGTCAGAAAAATATGTTCCTTTTTGTAAAATATCTCCCTCACCGTGTAATGTAGCCCACCGCCAGTTACTGAACGTATTTCGATCGTTGTCAACAGTCATGCACTGCAGCTGCATTCATGCTAACGTTAGCATGCTATTACTTAATATTCATATCCTCCTCAAAAAAAAATTATAGTAAAAAAACCACTGAAATGGTATTTAAAGCATTTGCCATCAAGTCTTAATGCACTGCTACCTAAGTAGAGGCTGCAAGTGCTAATGTTAGCATGCTAACACTAAGTCAACATATAATTGTGATTTTTGGATAGGTTTAAAGATTTTTGGTTAAATTAATCGATAATTCATTCTGGTTAATCATAAACACCAATGGAAGCACTGTCATCAAGTCTAATTTACTGCCACTGGAACAGAAGATGCTAATATTAGCATGCTAACACTAAGTCCACAGACCGTCATGGTTTTCTGAGAGGATTTTAAAGGGACAGTATCATGTTAAATTGACTTATTTGAGGTTTCCATCATGTTCTAATGTTATTCCCTCATTAAAAACATGCCTGGAGCGCTGCTTTGGTTCTTTCATGCATGTTTGAGAAATCCTTTAATCTCCATGGCAAAAACGCCTGGATGGACCGAGCTCCTCCTCAGAGCTGCAGTTTCCAGGCTTCTGAGGTTCCACCTCACAGACCCCCCCCTCCCCCACGACTTCCCATTTCAGCTCCCCCAGACTAGCGACAGCAACAATTAGCAAACACCTGGTGGAACTGCGCACCTATTGAGCTCATTATACGTGCTACTTCTCAGTGTAATGCTGTTAAAAATGTTGTTAAAGGGTTAATAGAGGAGCGCTGTTGTGATGACTTCCTGAAGGCGGAGTTTCAGAAAGGACAGGACTTTCTTAAAGACAGAAGCCTAATTTCACGGCATTAAATTACAAAGTCAAATTTCTTTAAAGTCATGTTTAATATATGCAGTATTTTTGTAACTGAAGGTAAGATAGTGACTGGATTGAGCTATAAAATGATTCTATGTGCGTGGAAAACACACAATACTGCCCCTTTAAAGATTACTGGTTGAAGTAATAGATTTTTAGTAATACTTATCAAAACTTATTATTTAAAACTTTTTGCTCAGTGTGGCCTCATCGAAGCATGTTAATGTAGCATGCTAATGTTAGCATTACCTGTTAACACCCAAGTTGGATATTTTAGGGGTTTTTGAGAATGATTGGAAAGTTAAAAACAAGTTAGTACTTAACGCCTGTTCTGTCCAGATGTAACATGAGGAATATCAAAGCTATGGGACAGACAGCCATTTCAGACGTCAGTTTTCAACAAGATCCTAGTCTCTCAATTATTAGCTCCCAGGCTAAAAGCTCAACAGCTGTTGGGAATGACATATTTATGAGCATTTTACAGGTAATGTTGACTTGTTATGTATAATGAAGGCTGTTATATAGTTACCATGGCAGGCTGTGCTTTCCTGGGAAGACGCAGCACAATCAGATCGTTAAGAGGGAATATGATGTAATCTATTGCATTTTTATTGAAAAACAGTAAACCACTGCTGACCAGGCCTCAGAGCTCTGCCTGTAGTCCAGTGTTTCCAGCAACATGCAACTGGGAATACTGGGAGCATAGGTAAAAGCTCCAGTAGTATTTGAATGTAGTATCCTATCCACCACTCAGTGTGATGAATGCAGTGCAGCGAGTGAGTGAACAAATCAAACATGGCGTTATTCCTCAGGTACAGAGGAGCTTTGAAGCTTAAGAGTCGTCCATAAAGCAGCCAAAGGCTGCAGGAACAAGAACTGCATTTGTATTCACTTTAGGAGGATTATCTGCAATCTGATTGGCTGGTTTAGTTACAGCTGAGGTCACCTGACAGAGCTGAGGAGAAATAAAGAAAGAGCTGCTTCGGTTCAGTCCCGCCGAGTCCCCGTCCAGCCTGAGTCCAGTCCGAGTCCAGCTGCACTCCCAGGTCGGCTGGTCGCCATCTCCCCTCACAGATCCTTCCCCGGACGTTGCTAAGGAACCAGCTCTGAGCAGACTGAAGTTCAGGACGAAGAAGACGAGGGTGGGTGTAGAGAGGAAGCCCCTTGACTGGCTAAACGGGTGGAGCAGGGGCGGGTCTTTGAGGCACCAGAGGCTGAGATGCAGCAGAAGGTTTGGGTTTTCTGCAGAAGACAGAAACAGAAAGACGTCAGCCTTTTCTCACCGAAGCTGCAGAGCATTCCTCAGGTTTCTACGTCTCATCAGTCAACACCGCGTCTCGTGATCTGGACAGGTGTCCACAGGACAGGTAGACGTTCTTACAGAGGAGGAGGAGGCGGCCTTGCAGCGAAGGACGGAGCGGTCCTGCTGGTCTCCACCACCTGAAAGCACAAAACATAAGTAAAATATTAAAACATGACCTGATTCATATGAATCTGCTCCAAACCCAGAGAGTAAACATCAAAAATATGTTGTTGGACATTTATTTCATTGGTTGGAGCTAAAATAAGGAATAATTATAAACTAAACAAAGCCAGTGGAAAAAAAACAATAACAAAACATGTTAATTTAAAGACAAAACATAAAAACATTATTAAAGTTTTTGTTATTGAATTAGTTCTCTTTCCTTCTTTATTGTATTTAATCTTGCTCCATTTAATTTATTTTTCTCAAATTTTATTTAATTTTCACCAATAAACATTTTTTCCTTATTATTAATAAATCCTTTTCCGAACATGTATTTTTTCCTTTTATGGATTTTTTTTGTGTATTTTTAAAAGGGACGAGACTTAATTAATTACACTGATTTTAACGTGTTAAAAATTTTAACACAATTAATCAAATTTTTTTGCGTGTTTCTGGTACGCCCGTAAATCTGACGCACATCCGCTAACAGCAGCGATGGAAGCGGCTCCTCTGGGCCCTCTGGGGGTTAATTTCTGCTTCCAGAGCCGATCTGATGCTGGAAAAGACTCCAGTTGTGTTCAAGTTGAGCTAAAAGCAGTCGGCCTATCAGAGAAGCTATGCTAGCCTAGACTAGCATCTCAATGCTAACCATGTAGCAGCAGTGCTAACGTCAGCGTCCACAGTCCACGTTTCTAAAGAAGCTCCATGAATGATCAGGGTTCCTGAAGCTCTGGAGAGATGAGCTTTGCTCCAACCTGATGCTGGAAGAACCTGAAGAACAGATTAAATCTAGAAACATCTCTGCTGCTGAGCTCAGATGCTGTTGATTCAATCATTTAGCAGCTAAAAAGGGGTTTTGAACGGAAAATGTTGCTGATTTTGTTGATTAAAATGTGATTAATTAATTACAGACCCTGAAATTAACTTGATCAAAAATGTTAATTGAGTCCCTCCACTAATTTTCAATATTTTGCATTTCAAAACAAACTCCTAATTGGGTCTTTTGAAAATTAATATGACAAAATCTATGTAAAAACCATAAGGTGTGTTTATTTTCTGATTTTGTTTTGGACATCGAGGACGTCTGTCCAACAGTCCCACTCAGACGTGTCCATGAGTTCAGTTGAACTGAATTTCTCTTCATTCAGCAAAACAGTGGAGTCAAAATGTCAGCAGGTTAACGCTTGAGGAAGACAGAATGGACAAGCAGCATCATGTAGCAGTGGTGTTATGGTAGCAGAGTTACTGTCGTATTTTACCTCCTGTGGTGGCAGCAGCTGAGTGTGATGCTGCACATGTGGAGAAAATACAGGCTGTTAGTTCATTTCATTTAGCTTCAATTAAAACTAATTATTCAGGGTCAGTAACACCAGCACACAGCAACACACACACCAAGTGACGTCTATCGACTCAATCAGCAGATCAAGCACACCCCAGATGGATCATTGTTGCTGATTAACGTTCTGCAGTTTAACTGATCAGCTGATTAGTTAATGAGAAATAAATCACTGGAAGGCTCTCAGTCTCAACTTTGGTTTCACTCGAAGAGGACAAAAGTTAAACCAACTCAGCCGAGGAACCCAGAAGCTTACTGGGTTCACACCATCATCATCATCAGCTTCCTGATCAGCAGCATCACAGGCACGTTTATCACACCAGTGATTGATTCCTCCGAGTATGTCTGACTGGGCAGGAGCAGCAGTTCACCAGACTCACCACGTCTCTCACTATGCCGTTGGCGTTGCCGCGGCCAATAGGTGGGGGCTGCGCTCTGGGAGGCGGTGCTCTGCTGGGATTGGTCGAAGTCGCTCCGTCAGCCCTAAAGACGATTCGGAGAAAAGTTCACCCAACAGAAAACACTCCCATACTGCAGTATTGGTGGTGTGGCCTTCATCCTCTCATGAGATGCTGTACAAAAGTCAAGTTTATTAGCATCGAACATTTCAGCAGCAAGGCAGTTCAAAGTGCGTCACATCATAAAAACATCAATCAGGTACACAGCAGAATCAGCAAAATCATCACGCAAATATCAGTGCATCAAAATCATAAGGATCAGCAAGCGAATATAATTCAAAAATATTGATCGATGTTCCACCTACTACGGATCAAAGGCAGCTCCAACCAGGCGGGTTTCAGCCTTGATTTAAAGGAACTCAGTGTTTCGGCTGTTTTGCAGTTTTCTGGAAGTTTGTTCCAGATTAGAGGAGCATAAAAACTGAAAGCTGCTTCTCCATGTTTGGTTCTGGTTCTGGGGATGCAGAGCAGAACCAGAACCAGGAGACCTGAGTGGTCTGGAAGGTTGATACAACGACAACAGGTCTTTAATGTATTTTGGTGCTAAGCCGTTCAGTGATTTATAAACTAGCAGAAGTATTTTAAAGTCTATTCTCTGAGCTCCAGGGAGCCAGTGGAAGGACTTTAGAACTGGGGTGATGTGCTCCATCTTTCTGGTTTTACTGGGAACGCCAGCAGCAGCATTTTTGATCAGCTGCAGCTGTCTGGTTGATTTTTAGGCAGATCTGTGAAGACACAGTTGCAGTAATCAATGCGACTAAAGATAAATGCATGGATGTTTCTCTAGATCTTGGTGAGACATCAGTCCTTTAATCCTGGAAATGTTCTTCAGGTGATAGAAGGCTGACTTTGTAACTGTCTTTATGTGTCTCTGAAGGTTCAGGTCTGAGTCCATCTCTGCACCCAGGTTTCGGGCCTGATCACTAGTTTCCAGCTGTAATAACTGAAGTTGCGCGCTGACTCTAGATCGGTCCTCTTCAGGTTCAAAGATAATAACTTTGGTTTTGTTTCTGTTCAGCTAGAGAAAGTTTTGGCACCTCCACGCACTGATTTGTTCTAAGCATCTGTTCAGTGCTCAGATGGGTTTGGAGTCATCTTGTGACATCATGATATAGAGCTGTGTATCATCTGTGTAGTTATGGTAATAATCTTATGAGCAGTGTCTTCAGTCAGAGGTTTCCTCAGCTCTGCTGTAATGCAGACTACTACAGGAGATCCTCCCAGTTCACAGCCAGTACCATCTATAATGACCATTTGAGGAAACTTGTAGATTGAGCTACATTTCATTCCTCTTCAAATGCTGAGTCACTGGTTGCTATGGCAATTAGTGTCTAAGAAAATGCAGTCACTGGTTACTATGGTGATTAATGTCTCAAAGATGATGAGTCACTGGTTACTATGGTGATTCTTGTCTCAGAGATGCTGAATCACTGGTTGCTATGGTGATTTCTGTCTCAGAGAGTCACTGGTAGCCATGCGTTGCAGCCATATAGAATGACGTGGGCGTGTCGCGGGGGGTTCGTACTCACTGGTATCCCTGCGACCTCTTCCTGCGGCTCAGTCCGAGTCGTCGCAGTAGCTCGTTCCGGCGCAGGAAAACAAACGCTCCCAGAGCAAGCAGAGGAAGAACGAGGAAGAAGAAGATAAGCAGGCCGTCCCTGAGAGACGTGTCCTTATCTGTGGACAACAGACAGAGTCAACATGGAGCAGGGCCGCCGCTGCTCAGGCGGACAGCAGGCTAAGTACCGTTCCACGTGGGGCCGCTGTCCACGCTGCCGCCGTGACCTGTCAGCTCACAGAAAGGCGGGGCCCAGCCATAGTCGCAGTGGCAGTTCCTGTTGTTGTTACACACCTGAGAGGGGGACACATACGCTCGGGTCAGACTGTGGTCACATGACCCGCCTCGCCTCACAGACCGCCCCTGTGTCTCACCCCGTGTCCGTGGCACTTATTCTCCACGTCACAGTCGTAGTTCAGGACATCCGCGTTGCGACACTCAAAGTTCATGCACACCTGAGGACCACAGAAGAAGAAAAAGAGCTTCATCGGCTTCTCCTGGTAACCAGTCCTCCTCAGTCGTCCCCCGTCCTCCCCCTGTCCTCACCTTATTGTCTCCACACTTGGTCCCTTCGTTCACCATCCCCGGGTCGGGAACGTCCGAGCCCAGCATGAAGTCGACTCCAAAACACTTGGCTCCATGTATCGGAGTGGTGATGATCGATGGTTGGATGCCGAAAACCGTTCCCCCCTCCACGTTCAGGCACTGCAGCTTCCCGCACAGAGCGTTTCTATGGAGACAGAGTCATGTGACCAACCAGGAGGGTGCTGGGGACTTGTGTGTTGGGGTGTTGCGGTACCTGCTCTCACACTTCTTGTAGTTGTTGTGCTGGTACCCACAGTTCCCGAAGCGATCTCCTTTGCTGTTGACGTCTTTGAAGCAGATGTCCGGAGCAGCCGTGGCCTCTGCGGACGAGGGAGAGTCAGATGATTCCAGAACGTCCTGATCAGATCAGGCTGAGGATAAAAGCAGGGACGGGGAACCTACTGGATCCGAACAGGGCCTGGCACTGTCCGTCGTGGTGCTGACATCTTCCGTTGTAGCAGTAGGCCTGCTGGTTCCTGCAAGGATGCCCGTTCTGAAACACACACACCGAGTTAGGGCGCAGCGCCCCCCTGAGGAAGCCTGGCCCACCTGCAGGGAGACGGACGGGGAGGCGGGTCTCACCTGGACAAAGATGTCGCTCTGGCAGAAGGAGGTGGAGCCGTTGCAGTATTCTGGCAGATCACACTCGTCGTCCTTCTTGGAGCGGCACACCGTCCCTCCTGGAAGGAACTGAACACAGAGAGACCCAGACCCGGTTTGGTTCTGCAGTTTGTTCCAGAAACACGTTGTTCTGCGGGCCGCTGTGGTTACCTGACAGCTGGAGCAGCACTCTCCAGACCCGCACTGAGCCCCAGACTTCAGTTTGCACGTCTGATATTCACAGCAGGGGTCCTCCTCACACTCCTGGACACAAACAGTCCCGGTCAGGTCTCAGAACCATACCTTAGGTCCAGAACCCGTTTAGGCTGGCGCCACAGAGACTAATGACTTAGCTTCTGCTAATGGTGTTAGCTCCTGCTAATGATGTTAGCACAAGTTAATGGTTAGTTCCTGCTAACGGCACTAGGTCCTGCTACTGATTTTAGCTATAGCTAATGATGTTAGCAATAGCTAATGATGTTAGCATGAGTTAATGGTTAGCTCCTGCTAATATAGAAGACAGTATGGCTGTAACTTACGATTATTTTAGTAATCGATTATTCTATTGATAATTCTGACTATTATTCGATTCATCAAATAAAAACATATTGGAACATTAAGCAGATTTTTAATTTAACCTTAGGCTTTTTTATACAATATTAGAAATACATTAAAAGAGGCAAATAAACAAATAATTATTAATAATAATAATAATAACAATTATTATTATTATTATTATTCATTTTTTAAATAGGAAAATAAACATATTATTGTCTGAAATGCAATAATATAGCTTTCCTTTAGTGAATCTGAACCAGGTGAAGCTGAAACTGCCACTTAAGGAGTTTTGGGTGAAAACAAGGTTTCTTTTTATGTTAAATGCAAAATATTTACATATTTTGTACAGCTTTGGCCTAATTACTGCTCTGGTTGTGTTGTTCTTTTAGCAAATGGCCTTTTTTGAGTCTGTATTCTCCAGTTAACGATTAATCAACCACTAATTTAGTTGACGATTATTTCAATAATCGATTCATCACGATTCATCGGATTATTCGGTGCAGCCCTGGTAAACAGCAGGTCACAAGCCGATCACGTTAGCTTATTTCAGCAGATAACTCAGGTATAACGGGGCATGAAAACTTTGAGGCAGTTTGTGGCCGTCAGCCACTCTCCAGTCCGCTATAACCTACCAGCGTCGTCGGCCCAGCATGCACGGCACAGGTGAAAAAACAGCGACCTCCGTAGGTAAAAAATATAATAAAGGTATACCATTTTTGAAGTAATCATGAGTTTTTATGTTTCATAAACAACTTTTAGGTTGATAGTTAAGTTACGACATGTTGAGATCAACATGTCAACTAGTCGTGGATCCCTTAAAGGAACGTGATAACCTGGAAGCTTCAAACCTTCTGTGATCCACAGTCGCACTCTTCCCCCACGTCCACCAGCCTGTTTCCACAGTAGGGGGCGCTGTAGGCCTCATCGGGGCGGGGGACATTCAGGAGACACGAGCCTCCTGTGGACAGGATCATCTTCTCAAAGTCATCGGCGCTGCAGCTGCTGAAGTTTTTGGATCCTCTGCAGAAACAAGCATGAGAGTGATGAAGACGCCGAGCCTGAGCTCAGCAGGATGGTCCCGATCCGGCTCTCACTCCGTTCCAGACTTTCCCCTCATCCTCCTCAGTGGTCTTACTAACAAACACTCCAAGGTCCAGACTGGGACCGAGAGGAGAAGAAGAAGGACCTCCAGACCACTTCAGGGGAAAACAGGAAGTCTGGACCCCAGGGAGGAGTGAGGTCCGGACCGGGAGTTCTGACCGGGCTGTGTGGGCGTCCTACGTGGCTCCGGAGTGCATGATGCAGGCGGAGGAGGGGCAGGCGCAGGAGCGCCCGTCGTCGTGGTTCATCCCCAGGTTGTGTCCGAGTTCATGAGCCACGATGGAGGCGAACGCCGGAACGTTGTTGTTGACGAACTGGGAGGAGGAGAGCAGAGAATGAAGCTCCGGCTACCGAGGGGTGGGGTCAGGAGGTCACAGGGTCAGGAGGTCAAGTAAAAAGCAGCGTTACCGCGTTGATTCCTCCTCCGTGACTTCTGGAGCAGACGGTCGAGACGAACGCCATTCCTGCCGTCACCCCAAAGCTCTTCATCCTGCAACATCAACAAGACCTTCATCACCACCTCCATCCTCTGCACCTTCATCGTCATCACCGACCGCCGTCAGACTCACAAGATGAGCTGGGCCGAGTCGTGCCGGCGCCGAGGAACCAGCTCCTTCTCCCTCCACTGAGTGAAGCGGCTCAGCACCTCTCCGGCTCCTCCCTCCATGCTGATCAGGTTCTGCTTGGTCCAGATCTCCAGACCGACCAGAACCACCCGAACGTTCAGCTGCATGTAGATCTGCACAGAGACGAGCGCGGACCTTAAAGACGGCCCAGGAGCGTGCTGCAGAAGCTGCTCAGAACAGACCTGACGGGACTCAAACTTTAAATATTCATGGAAACTGTGGAAAAGTTTCTTCCTTGATTAAGAAATGAAGTCAAATGAGTTTGTTCTGACAGCTGGGACTTACAGAGGAACCAAACCCCACATCAGCTTTCTTTGCTGATAAGCTGTCTAAATCGGTCCTTAAGGATTCCAGCTTTGTGTTTCTGTGCAAATTGAGACATTTTTGTGTAATTCTGTAATGTTTTGCCTAAAACCGTCTCTGTGCTGCCCTCTGCAGTTGAGTTTCCCTTTTGGTTCCAACAGTACAGCTTGGCTGACGTCTGCGCTGGTAAAAAAAAGTCGCAAGATTTGTCACTAGTCACTTTTTTTGAAAAAAAAAAAAAAAAAAAAAGTTGCTAGGTCTGAAAAGTCGCTAATTATAGCGACCAAGTCACGAAGTTGGCAACCGTGCTTTCCTTCATCCAGACCACACCCCCACTTGACTTCCTCCTCTCGTCCCCACTCTTGGCCACGCCCCTCAGATTATCTTGGCTCCACCTACTTTTGTGTCATTTTTCAAAACATGTCTGGCTGTGCTTTCACAGGGGTGTCAGTTACACTTTAATGTGTGTCTGTGTGTGTGTGTGTGTGTGTGTGCACGCTCTTACGCTGTCTATGAGGTTAGCCAGGTGAACCATCTGCTCCCTCACCGCCGTCTCGTTTCCATTCATGTGTTTAAACTGCAGAAGAAGAGACGACCGATCAGCACAGAGACTGAAGGAGGAGGGGGTGAATGACACTACAGGTGGAGTGTGTGTGTGTGTGTGTCTCACCCTGTCGTTGTCGACCACCAGGAGCAGCTCCACATAGTGAGTCTTATGGAGAACAGCTCTCTTCACCTGGAAAACACCCAGATTCCTGATTAACGCCACCATCTTTCTCTCGAGTCTCTGTCTTCGGTTATTTTTCATGTCTTCCAGGTAAATTTCAGTGTTTTTTAGTTTTTAGTCTCTTTGTCTTCATAGACATTGTTGTGGTTCTGAATGTGATTGTGTTTCTGTCTGCCTTTGACTCAGAGAGGAGGAGGATGAGGAGCAGAGGACCTCCACAGCCTGGGACTGGAACCCTCACCTCCTCTCCGGAGGACTCTGGACATCGACCTGAACTCACCCTGCTGTGCCGGCTGTGGTGGATCTCCTCTGGGTCGTACTGAGCATGCTCCGTACCATTGCCGTGGTCGTTGTGAGGTGTTCCACATCCTCGGGCCTGTGATGTCACATCCTGCAGGCGGTAGAGGAGATGCTGCTCGGGGGCGGAGTCTAACGGCTCAATGCCATAGCTGTCGTGAGTCAGATGCATCACTCCTCTGAGAAATAAGGAGACAGAACCTGATTACTGAGGGAAACAAGACGATAAGACACGCCTGGCAGACAAAACTGAGGGAAAACTGACTTCAGGAGGAGCTAGAAATAAAAGCCCGTCTGTTCTGACCCGGTTTCAGGTTGGGTCGGTGGTACCTGAGGCCGCTGCAGATGCTCATGGCCACAGCAGAACCCTCCATGTCCTGAACGAAGCCCTGGTACTGGCAGTGGTTCTGCAACACAGAGAGCAGATACCGGGTCAGTCCAACAGGGGGAGCCGTTCCTGCCAGGAAAACATCAGAGGAGCCAACGGAGCGGAGTGGAAACGCTCCAGCTTCCTGTCCACAGGATTATCACTGAGCACTTCCTCCATCTGTGTGTGTGTGTGTGTGTGTGTGTGTGTGTGTGTTGTAACTCCAGAAAAACTCGTCACTCTCCACCCACATCTTTCACTTCCTCTCCATCAGCTTTTATGTTGCTGCTCCTCAACCTGCGGTGGTCAAAGCGTGGGCCAGGGGCCAGAAGTGGCCCTGCAGCTGAAGACCTTCGGCCCCTGATAGTTTGCTTTTCATAAATATATTGATGAGCACCAACTGGGTCCTGATGATCCACAGCAGCAGCTGAAGCTTTCAGCTGGTCGTCAGTCAAACTGGATCAGAACCGTTGCTCAGCAACAGCTGAGTCAGCAGATGAGGCGTCAGCAGATGAGGCGTCAGCCTCCAGGAAGTGACACATGGATGATCTGGGTCTCGTTTCAGTCAGCTACAGACCAGAAGCTGCTTCATCAGCAACAAAACCTCCTTCAGCTTCTCAGCAGTTTCTGGATCCAAGGCTTCAGAACTGGCTTGTTCTGGACTTTGGTCCCTGAGGTTCTGAAACTGCAGTGATGGGCACTGCTAACTAAAAAGCTAGCTGTGCTAATCCTAAAGCACTAATCATAAACATTAGTTCCATTAATGCTAAGCCAACACAGTATTTAGCTGAGGCTAATGCTAAAGCACTAGCTTCAATGCAAATCATATCTGTTCTTCAAAGACTACAACCTTCAAGCACCAATTAAAATTCTGACATTATAATTTACATGCTGTAAATTGCTCTTTTATGATTGTATTTATGTTCATGTCTGGTTCTGTGCTGTCAGTGTTTTATTTTTCTCCTGTCTGTTTCTAGTTTTAAATAAAGTTATGGGGGGGCATAAAAGAGACAACCTGAAGAGAGGAAGTGGAACTGCTGCGTAAACAGACTTCAGAGTAAGAGCATGACCATAGACGTCTAACTTCTTGAAGAAATCGTGACAGTCGAGAACCAAAACTTCAACACAACACTTTGTTCATGTGAAAGTTTAAAGAGGAAATTAGCGCTCGGTCTGCTTTAACTGGGTCGGGCCTGGAAGGACCAGGCTGTTTTCAGGATGAAAATAAAACTAACATGAATTTCCTGTCAGTATCACTAAAACTGGACCCGACCAGCATGGAAGACCTCCAGAACCTGAGCTGAAAGTATTCCCACCCTGACAGCTTCCTGCAGCCTTTGCCTCACTGAAATGTTTTTAGATCATCAAACTGAAGTTGATGTCGAAGATCAGATTTATTCCCTGAAGAAATGAAATCCGGACCTCCTGGATTCAGCTCCGATCCGAGACGGAGAACTTCAGCCTAACCTGGCACCTGGCTCCAGGTGTGGCGAGCTCGGTCACAACACATTTAGCTGGACGATAAATTTTCTCAGAAATTTATTGCGATAAACGATAATATTGTTGTTTTGAGACCATTTTCAAGTAACATATTGATAACAATAATGCAAGTTCTCCCTTCCAAAGATCATTAAATTTTAATTTTGTAAAGAACACTTAACTCTGGAACTGGAAGATATCATAAATATCCAAAAATAGAACACAATCAAAAACAATAAATTAAACGGAAATAAAAACCACACAACCAAAACCATGAATAAAACGGATTATGAAGTCTCTGTAAACAAAATAACCCTTCAAAAAATATTAATCATCAGGATGGAAATTATCGTTTTAATTTATCATGTGATTAATTGATTAATTAATCAACTGCTTATTGCGACAGGCTCAGATGTGGTCACATGACGCAGAGCGGCTTACCTGCACAGGTGGTCTGGATGTGTTCAGGGATCCGTTTGGACTGTAGGTGAAGACGGTGAAGTCTGGTGGCAGCAGGAGCCTGGAGGCGACAGCAGCGCGTTAAACGGGACGGAACCAGCAGCACGTAAACAACAACACGCAAACAACAGCAACATTATGAAGTCTCCTCAAGTTGAAAAGCTGGATCTAAAACTAGTGCCGGACTTTAACGCATTCATTTTGACTAATTAATTACAGATATTCTAACGCAATAGGTTTTTTTAATGCAATTAATCTTTCTTTTTTTTTTTTTTTTTTTTTTTTTTTTTTTTTTTTTTTTTAACATACAAAAGTCCCTAAGCGGAACCTTTACATTCACATGTTTCTGGTACGCCTGTAAATCTGACGCACATCCGCTAACAGCAGCTCCTCTGGGCCCTCTGGGGGTTAATTTCTGCTTCCAGAGCCGATCCGATGCTGGAAAAGACTCCAGTTGTGTTCAAGTTGAGCTAAAAGCAGTCGGCCTATCAGAGAAGCTATGCTAGCCTAAACTAGCATCTCAATGCTAACCATGTAGCAGCAGCGCTAATGTCAGCGTCCACAGTCCATGTTTCTAAAGAAGCTCCATGAATGATCAGGGGTTCCTGAAGCTCTGGAGAGATGAGCTTTGCTCCAACCTGATGCTGGAAGAACCTGAAGAGCAGATTAAACACTAGAAACATCTCTGCTGCTGTTAATAATTAATTAATTAATAATTAATTAATTAAAACTAGAAACATCTCTGCTGTTCAGCTCAGATGCTGTTGATTCAATAATTTAGCAGCTAAAAGGGGTTTGAACCGAAAATGTTGCTGACGTTTGATGTGGTGAAACTTTATCACACCATTCCTGCTCCCTGATGAACTTCAGACCTGGTTTCCATGGAAACATGCTGGGTTTTATCTCGTTGTTCTCCTTATGTCTGTGTAGCGACAGGAAGCAGGGCTCTGATTGGCTCTTGAGGCAGGCTGCTATCACAGCTTCAGGCCAATCAGAGTGGCCGTATCAGAGATGCTGACTGGACAATCGGCAGGGAGCTCCGTCTGGACCCGGTTCTGCTGCGTGGTTCTGTTCACCACCAGTCTGATCACGGGTTTAAACTGGACGCTCCAGCTGAAGATGCTGGAATGTTCTCTGCAGAAGAAGATCCTGGTCTCTGGGATTCTGGAGGTTCTGTTTGGTCCAGCCAGAGGTCACGATGGTGTCCTGGTACCGGGTGCAACAGAACCCGTCCCTGAGCTCGTTGTGTTTCAGCTTCAGGGTCTTGGGTCTGTCTTCAGCTGGTTACTGCGTTCAGCTGAACATCTGAGCTCCGACCCAGTTCTGGTTCTGGTTAGGGCCGGACCGAGTTCTAGCCGACTGCCGATCTTCAAAAAGCTTGACTGGCTGATTCCAATGTTTTTGTCTGAAAAGTCGATAAATAAAGCGACAAAGTCACTAAGATGGCAACAGGGGGCGTGTCCGGCAGTTAGCCCCGCCCCCCACGGCAGAGCACAAGGGGCAGGAGCCATGTTTCCATCCAACCGTCGTGAATTTCAAGCCAAGCTTTTGTCACCAGAAAGAAAATGCGAACTAGTTGTGTTTCCATCCGCTGGTTTGGAGCGAACCAACCAGGCAACGCAGAGCGTGATGTCATCAGATGTTCAGACGTACGCATGGCTTTCTCTGAGTTTCGTGTCTCTGGTAAGGCAGAGCCCCACCCGCGAATGGGAAAGTTTGCCATGTCAGAACGTGTTTGAAAATTTGCCTCCATTTCCCCTTTTTGCGCATTAACTCTTTTGGAAAAGCCAAAAGCCACCTCAAGCGATCGTAAAAACTTTTTTGCAAATCTTTTTTTTTTTTTTTTTAACTCATCTACCTTAAAGCCTGTTGAAATACTTTCTAAACAGATGTTGAAGATCTGAGACAAGCAGCCTGTAGGACATCATCACTGCAACATTTTAAAGAAGCATCATCTGTTGAGCTGGGAAAATGTGACCGTACTGGCAGGTCTGCGTTTGGTCACATCGTTGTCTGAAAGGACCAGCAGAGCTGCAGCTCAGCCTCTCAGGCGCAGCACATTCGGTCAGAAGTCACCTTCAGTGAAAGCTTCTCACGACTGGAATAAAATACCAGAAAGCGTCTTTTAAATCATTTTCTACTAAATTAAAAGCATGGCTCCTAGATAATTAAATATGCAGGTAATAACCATGTGATTCTTAGTTTGATTCTCTTTTTTTTAAATGTATCATTTGCATTGTGGTGAAGTTTTGTGCTTAATTTTTTTAAATTTGTAACTTTATATGTTCTTTCCAGATAAAATGATGCCTTGTATTTATCATTATTATTATTATTCTCCATTTTGGAAGAGGCTTGTTCATTTGTCTGTATTGCATGTGACATATTGTATTTGTATTGATTGTACCTCGAGGGAGAACAGATTAAAACTAGCCTTTATGGCTAACTCTGGCATATTATGTGATGTGCAAAAAAAAAAAAAAAAAAAAAGTTATTCCGAATTTTGCTGTCTCCATCAACCGTTTCTAATGCGATGTTTGAAAATGTGCATAAAAGCTGTTGATGGAAACACGGCTAGTGGCTGATTTTCAGACGCCTGTGGAGGCAGATGAGATGGGTGGGTGGATAAGATCGGTTTCTCAGCTATCGGCTGATCGCCGATCTCCCATAAATAAATAAACCGGGTCTGATTTATCGGCGCTCCGCTGGTTCTGTTCGGACATCGGAGTAAAGCATCAGTTCCTCAGGTTTTTCCTGCTTAAGCAGAACCTGCTCACCGTTAAACCAACCCAATCAGACGTCTGAAGCCCAGAGAAGATCTCCTCTGGAGCATCAGCTCTGCTTCCTGCAGGAAGCTCTGGCTCAGGACCAGAGCTGCAGCGAAGCTTAGTGGAGGACAGAAACAGGTTCTTGATCCAAACTCACTCATTTCTCTCCAGGTGGACGAGGAGATCGTTTCCATCCACAGGGATGACGAAGGAAACCTGCAGACACACACACACACAGCGCAGCGTTAATCGCAACAGGATTCAGCAGTAACGCTGGAAAGCACCTGGAGCTCCCTGCGAACCTGAACACCACGATGACTGAGGAGCTGGGAGATGAACGGGATATTACAGAGAAGGAAAACTGGTTTCACTGGGCGTGCTGGGAAAGAACCAGGGGCTGAAGCCAGGACTACCGACCACACTGATGATGAGGAGCAGCAGCTCTTCCTCTTCATCAGCAGGACAGGAAGCAGAGCCAGGTCCACTGGGCCTCCTGCAGCTGCACCGAGCCAGCAGGACTTCCTCCGACCCGGTTCATCTTTACTGCACCAGAACGACGCCGACAGAGGACGTGTGAGTGAAGGTCAGGATGCGGGGAGCCAGGCTCTCCTGTCCAGCACTCGTGATGAATAATGCAGTAATGCTCTGCTGCAGCCAGTTCGCTCCTCAGAGGGAGGAGGAGCTGGCATCATGGACATCTGATTAGAAAATGCAACTCTGAGTTTCTATTCATACGTATTTCTTGCCTCTCATTTCTACTTCTTGAAGAGCAAAATATGATGAGCTCTGTTTGATGATTCCCACCTTATTTAGCTTTTTTGGCTGTAAATGATAATAAATCATGTGATCGTGTCTGTTCTCAGCACATCCAACTAGTTTAATCACATCAAACTTTAAACCTTTACAATAATATATAATCTGTTATTTTAATACTTTTAATCCCCTTTATGTCTTATAGGGGATGAACTGGAACAAAGTGACTGACTGACTGCGTTCGTTACTTTGGTATTTTGGGGTTTACTGTGATGTACAAGGTGTACAGATTGCGTACTTTAATAATATATCATGTTGAAAAGACAAAATGGCAGCAGCATTACACTGCTTGTTAGCATTAGCTTATTAATTCTAGTAAGCATAATGTATTGCTAACAATACCTTACTAATGCTAGCATGCATAGTGTAGTGCTAACCCTAGCACGTATAGTGTAGCGGTAGCAATAGCTTACTCATGCTATGATGCATAGTTTAGTGCTAGCATTACCTTAGTAATTCCAGCATGCATAGTGTAGAGTTAGCATTAGCTTACTATTGCTAGAAGTACACTATGTATGCTAATGATAGTGTTAACATCCTGATTAATCTGTACCTCAACATGTGAGCACTACTTCTAGCAATATATCGTCATTCAAGTACTGAAATGTATGACTCACTAGCCGCACAGCTCATTAACCTCGCTAATGTGCTAGAGTTAGCTTAGCAAAGTTAGCATTAGCACACTCATTCTCAAGATCCCTGTACGCTACTTTACACAATCATGTGGTGATTAAAAGGCGAATAAAGACCCCGCCTCTTCACAGTTCAGCATTGCTGGAGTTCTCTGCGGAACGTGACTCCAAACTATTCGCAGATTTTATCATAAACTTAAAACACTAGCACGAAATCCAGCTTGGGAAGCTCAGATACCTTGGCGCAATGCTACTTGAAACGCTGTTGGCTGGTATTTGATGGGCAGCCAATCCTGGAACGCCATTCATTTTCCTTGATGATGATTGGCTGAACTCCAAGTTAATGTCAGGATTTATGTTAAGTATGATATTTTATCGTCTTTTAAACTGTATTATGTTGTTAAAGGCCCATCTGGCAACGTGCACTGCAAATTAGCAAAGGCTAGAAATGCTACAGTGTTCTGTTTTGACACTTGTCACCATGCAAATAAACAATAAAGAAAGAGACAAGTGATGTGACCCCTGGACTGTATGGAGGGCCAAAAGGGACAAAAGTAAAATTTAAAAAAATAAAACAAAATCATGAAATTAATAAATGTTTAATTGTCTCGTTAAATAATGTAATATACATTTTAAACAATAAAATTAAATAATTAAATAAATTCATTTAAAAATATATGTATTTATTTCACTCTTTGTTAATAAAACTAAAAAGCTCTGGTCTGAGGGAAACTGGATCACTGAGGCGGAACCAACAGTTCTGAACCTGCAGCTCCAAGTTTACTGAACGTCTGACTCACCTGGCAAACATTGCTGCCGCACATCTCTGCAGGTATGTCCTCAACACACACACACGGCTGCCAGGTGTGTGTGCTAGAGGTGAGTCAGGACAGGAACTCAGCATGGCCTCCATCATCATCATCATCAGCAGCAGAAGCAGCTCTTTCTGTCCTCTAACTCAGCGTTCGTCCTGGTGGCTCAGACCCGACCCGCTGGTTCTGGTTCTGACAGCCAGCCTTGTGTCTGGTGCTGGGCGGTTCTGTTTTTCTGCTTCACTCCTCAACAGGTTAGAGCTGAATCCGTCTAACTTTATTTAAACGGACCTCAGAGACGATCATCTCCTCTAGAACCGTGGGAAACCGGGTCTGAGGCAGGAAGCATGCTGAACCGTGTCTGGTTTGGTGTCACATTCCAGCCGCCTGTGTAACAGTGTGTGTGTGTGTGTGTGTGTGTGAGTGTGTGTGTGTGTGTGTGTGTGTGTGTGTGTGTGTGTGTGTGTGTGTGTGTGTGTGTGTGTGTGTGTGTGTGTGTGTGAGAGTGTGTGTGTGTGTGTGTGTGTGTGTGTGAGAGAGAGAGAGAGAGCTGGGCCTGCTCCAGCAGGACTGGAAACAAACAGCATCAGCTCATCAGTCTCGACGTTCCACCAACACGGAGCCTGATGCGGGTCTGAAGATCTGAGGCGACTCGTCTTCAGGCGGACCGACCCTGACCTCTGTTTCCATGGAAACGCAGGTCTTCTGTAGCCTGCTGGAGCAGAGACGGTTTGGGAGATCTGGTCCAGATCAGCCAAGGATGTTTGGTTCAAAAATCATGGGGAAAAAAGCTCCAAACCAGCCTGATCACTGCCAGACACGCAGAATCCAGAAATCACTGAAACAGGACCGGTCTGACAGCATGAAGTAGGCTAAAAGAGCTCAAACAGCAACACACGGCACCCCGAATCCGAGCAAGTAATGAATCCAGGAGGTCCAGAAGAACCCAGGGCATCTAAAGCTCTGCAGGCCTCCCCGCCTCAGCTAAGGTCAGAGGTCACGAGAGACGGGGGCTGCTTTGCTGCTTCAGGACCTGACCCTGAGGAGGAACGTCCGGCCAACCCTTAAACTCAGGAACATTTGCCGTTTACAGCACATGGAAGCGCCTACAGGCTAAGCAACGAACCGATCAGAAGATGAGGAACCGAGACTCAGTCTGGAACGAACCACTCAGGGATGTTGCTATGGAAACCGGACTATAACAGCAATCTTTGTGGCCGTATGAAAGAAAGTTTTCCTGAACTAGGATGTTGGAGTGTGTGTCAGTGAAGCGGCTGCATCGGCGCTGTGGTGCCGCGTAAGACGGCAGTACCTGATTGGGCGGTCTTCCGTCAGCGTCCCTCCTCAGCCTGCCTCCGATTGGCCGAGGAACAGTCAGCTGGTACGAGGAGAGATGCTCGGTCTGCTGAGATCCTGCAGGAAGGAAAACATTCGCTCAGGGTTGGCTAAACTCCGCTAGCTCTCTGCAGCCTAACATCCAGCTGGTCGCCCACGGAGCCCGAGAGTTCGCTGAACAGCCTGTTGGGAATCACTTCGCTGGAAAACCTTATTTCCCTTTTGCCAAACTTATCTTTGGGACTGGACCAGAGAAATGGGAACAAACGGCCTCTCTGACCGGCTGCTGCCTGAAGGTCCCTTCCCAAACTGGTTCTCTAGATTTCTAAATCCTTGAGTCAGAAATCTGCTCAGAGTCAGGAATCGGTTCAGGAGCCGGGAATCTGTTGGGTCGAAGTCCGCCTGCATCCGCCTCACACCTCAACGTGTCAGGAGTCGGAACCGGGCCCTGTCGGTTCAGAGTGGGAACTCGGACCTGTTATCTGCTGCTAACTGGACCAGCGGCTCATGAATGAGTGAGTTTGAGAAGAAGCTGAAAAGCTGAAGGACCCACAGGAGCCAGTGGTGAAGGAGGTTGTAGGAAAGTTCTGGTCCGGATCTTTATGGACCAGAACTCCAGAACAAAATAAACCAGAACATCAAGAACATCTTCATGAATCCAGAAAAACAACTCAGATTCAGCCGCAGATCCAGTCATTAACTCGAAGCTTCAGCGGGTCAGAACCTTTAAATCTGTTGTGTTTGGACCAGAACCGTGAGCCAAACAGAGCCAGAATCTTCACACATGCTCTGTTCTTTAATGATCCAGCGGTAGTCCTGCTGAATGCAGGTCCAAAGCAGCCGGAGACATTTCTCCAGGACCAGTGTGGACCTGCAGCTCAAACCGGGCCGCTCGGCTCCGTTTCTGCAAGGAGGCCTCCCAGAGTCCGGATCAGAGCGGTGCCGGTTAGAAGCTGGAGCTGGACGAACATCAGGAAGACTGAGGAATCTCAGCCACGATGTTGGAAAAACAGAGAAGTTCTAGAAGCACGATGGAGGAACCAGACACAGCAGGTCAGCAGGAGCCCATCGTACCAACTGTCAAGCACGGTGGGGGAGGAGTGATGGTGTGGGCTTGTTTTGCACTGAGTGGACCATTAACTCCTCTGTATGCCAACATAATCGAGAGCGAGTTCATCTGGCCAACAGCTGAGACTTGGACCAAACCGGGTCATCAACAGAACCAGGATCCAAACACAGCAGCTGATCTACAGCAGGACGGTCTAGTCAAAGTCCAGACTGTTGCTGTGGGCCCTCAAAGAAGTGAAGCAACGTTAGAGAGAAGAGTTGGACCAGAACATGGTCCTGCAGTAGCTGCAGGTCCTGGTGGGTCGGGTCTCTGAAGAACTAATGACTCGGTGGACAAAAGTCCAACAGAACCTCAGCGGAGGTGTGCAGAGGCTCCTGGGTTTACAGCCAATCAGCGTCAAGTAAACATCTGGCTGGTTCTTAAAGGGGAAGCACGGAGAGAGAAGTTCTGGACAGGTCGGATCGGTCGGTTCTGATGTTCTGACTCCAACATGTAAAACACGACAAGTCCAAACGACACAGGAATCCAGGAACTGAGCCATCTGAGTGGGTGTGGGCGGGTCTGAGTGGGTCGGGCTGTGACTGGGTGGGTTCCTGGACTCTGATTCTGCATGTTTGTGTTTCTCTCTGTGGAGGAAAAAAAAATCTCAAATCCTGTTTTATTCAGGGTTTGACGAAAACGATCTGCTCCCATGTTACCAACACACACACACACACACACACACACACACACACACACACACACAGGGTTTTTCTTCCTGTCAGCACTGCAGTCGAACCTCTGAGTCGACAGCGTTAAGCAGCTTATCGCACAACGTTCCGGAACAACACACACCCTCCAACACACGCTGACACACAATGCGGCCTTAAAGCGACAGTACATGTTTTTCCTCGACTGGTCCATGGAGTACTCCTAAGCAGTCAGTATGCGAGTATGAGAGTCCTGAACTACAACCACAGGTGGGAGCAGGTCATTTTCCGAGTCACATCTAGTCTCGAGTTTAGTAACGAGTCTTTTGTGATTTCATCGAGTCTGATTCGAGTCCTCAGCTCTACTGAGCACTGGGCCTGTCGCAATAACAAATTTTGCTGGACGATAAATTGTCCCAAAAATTATTGCGATAAATGATAATATTGTTGTTCTGAGACCATTTTCAAAGACCAATAAACTTTAATTTTGAAAAGAACACTCAAAACAATCACCATCATTTAATTTTCTATTTTATTTCCAATCTTGTTTTATTAGTTGCCTTTATTTCATTATTTTTTCTCGTTTTTTGTATTTATTTTGTAATTTTTTTATTTACCGTATATATTTTTTTCCTTCTATTTTTTCCATATTCTATATTTATTTAGTGATTTTTTTTTTAAAGATATTTTTTAAATATCCAAAGAAGAACACAACCAAAAACAATAAATAAAAAGGAAATAAAAACCATAAACAAGTGAAAACATCAATAAAATGTATTAAAACAAAATTTCCCTTCAAAAAATATGAATCATGAGAATTTAAATTATTGAGCTAATTTTAATTTATGATGTGATTAATTGATTAATTGTTTACTGAGACAGGCCTACTGAAGATGAGCGCTGGGCGATATGGAGTTAACATTTTATCCCGATATTTTATGGTACTATTTTGATAACAATAAAAGTGTCCATAAGAACTATTTATTGCTTCATTTTTAGGGTAACCTGTGTGTCACACCAATTATAGCCCCACGACCACAAATACTGTTCTTGAAAAACGTTCCTGTTTGCAATACGCAAATTTAGGACAACAGTCACATGAAAAACGTGGGATTTGTATCATTAACCTGCACATATTAATTGTATTTAATCAGATTTTCGAATTTATTGATATTTATTGATGTTTTCATCAAACAGTGGAAAAAATAGGAAATATAAAAACTAACATTTCCGACGATACGGACAGCTTTAGGGGTTATAAACATCATTAACAGGAATTTATCGCGACAATAAATTAAAATTATTATCACGATAAATAATAAACGATGATGATGATGATGACGATAAGATAAATGCCCACCCCTTCTGAGCATGCTAACTTCCGGTTTTTAAGCTAACACAGCGGATAAAGCGTCTGATTCGCGGGGACCCAGGGTCGAGAACTTCTAGTCACGTGGCCATAACAAGTGGGTTCGATAGCGGGATGAAACCATGGCAACCAGGGGAGGCGTCATGATGAGCAGCGGACGACCAGAGGCGGACTGATGAAGGGAAGCACTGAGTCAGAACCAGAACTTTTAGAACCGGGTCGGGTTGAACTCTGGTTATTATGGTCTGTTAATCCCCCCCCCCCGCTCCCTCACCTCCGCAGTGACAGCTTCCGCTCAGGAGCAGCAGAATACCGCAGAATTCCAGCAGCTCCGCTTCTCCTCTTCCTCCCATCTTCATCTTCTCCTCCTGTTCAGAACTGATTCTTCCTCCTCGCAGCTCCTCTTCCTCCTCCTCTCTGTCCCTCCTCTTCCTCCCTCAGGTCGTCTCCAACCCGGACGGCTTTACTCCGAACACCCAGAGGAGGGTTTCTTCCTCGGCCGACCCATTCCTGAACGTTCCCACCGAAGATCCGAAGATAACAGCAGCTCCGCTCTAAAGTTCTGAACAGAACTGGGTCTCGGCTCTGTTCTGGTTCTGTTCGGCCCAGTTCTGGGTGGGTTCTCCTGGTTGGTCCGGGTCCTGTTGGGATGAAGTCCTTCCTCCCCGTCAGTGGAGGATCTTTCTCTCCTTGCAACCTCTGAAGTCACGGGGATACAAACTGTTTCCGGCTAGACCCTTCAAAATAAGAACATCTTCTGCATAACAACGATAATAATTCAGTTTATAAAAACCGCGCCAATTCACAACAAATGACAGCAGGATCCAGTTTATATATATAAATACATAAACAGATCAGTCAGATACGAATTCAGTTTGATCCCAATTATAAAATGATTCAATTAAATAAAAAAAATAAAATGCTTTCTACGGAAACAGGAGATCAAGTCATTAAGTTTGCAGCAGCAGCAATCCCTCCTGAGGCTGTAGTGAGAGGAGGTCAGACAGGAGGAAACCTCCAGCAGCACCTCAGTGATCCGTCGGGTCCAGGAGTACTTTCCATGTGAACGGCAGGAGGAGCTCCGTCAGCTGGGAGAGAACAGAATAGAAACTTTACAGTCATTCAGCACCATTCACCCGTTAGAACCAGAACGTTTCATTGACTCAGCCTCTGGATTATAAGGAGAAAAGATGTAAAACTGATTCATTTCATTGATTTTTCTCATATTTTATTTCAATAATGATGGACAATGCTCCCCCTCCATGCATGAAGCTGTTGCTGAGCTGCAGAGCTCCTTCAGGGACAGACTGCTGCATCCTAGGTGCACTAAGGAGCGTGATAGGAGATCCTTCCTCCCAGCAGCTGTCAGACTCTAGAACCATCACTGCTCTCAACAGAATCAAGAAGTATTCACATCCCTGCTGGTATTTACACAGTTTTACTCATTCTAAATAACATCTCTGCTGTTGCTCAGTTTTTATTGTCATCTGTTGTACATAGTCTTTCTTTTATTGCTCAAATACACATTTTGAACATTTCTAAATTAACCTACCAGTTACACATCCATTTGGACCAGAGTACACTATTTCTAATAACTTCACAGTATTTGTGTTGAAATGTTGCCCTTATGGTACAGTGTTTTTATTCTATTCTTTATTTTGTTTTTATATATATGTTATATTCTATCTTTGTATGAAAGGAAAGGAGAAGCTTTGAATGTCTGTGGCTTTGCTGCTGTTGCACCTGAATTTCCCCCACTATGGGACAATAAAGGATATTTCCATTCTGTTCTATTCTAATGAATGTTGTGAAACCTTAAAGCTGCTGATGTCATATTCATTTGTTCTTATTCAGTGTTCATGTTGCTGTTATTATAACTTGAAATAGATGATTTACTTTCCACAAATACAGGTGAGTTATTAGGACCGCAACCATGTCAGATAGACAGACAAACAGATCGATAAATAGGTATTTTTATTGAATATAAAATGATATAATTTAATAATAAATGTAATACAGGAACGGTATGGATAATTGTTCTAGTTAATGGTGCAGAAGAGGGTTTTCGTTTCTGCCAAAACACCTCAGGTCCAATTTTCTCCTCTCTTTGTTACATTTTTCTTTTATTATGTTTCTATATTACAAATAGCATTAAAATGTTATTAATGCTCACAGCCCTTGTAGTAAAGAACTTCATGGGTATTTGACATTTATATTTGAAAATTATATATTTTATGAAAATATATACATAACCATTTTTCTCCAAGATCATACTGTAGTTCTACTTTGCACCTTTTTGATAAATATTTTACTTAATACAGATGATTCTACGTTTTTGTGAATTTCACTCATAAAAACATGATTCTCTAAATTAATATAAAACTATTTTAGGGATAAAACGGCTTGTTATTAGAAAAAATTACATATGGCTCTTTTGAACGGCTCTTTAAAGTGAACGGATCGGACTGAGTTTGTTTTCACAACATCACTGTATTATTGTCCCCTTCGGGAAATTTTCCTTGCAGTAAGGTCGGAAAAAAGAAAATTAAAACACATACACAGAAACAATCACACAACGAAATTTCCAAAACAGTAAAAAGTCCCGTACAAACATCAGTAAAACAGTTTTTGACATTACAGACGAATCCGGAGCTTCTGTTTTGAAGGGGGGGGGGTCATCATGTTGAACCAGAAGTCATTGGTTGTTTCTGCTCACGTGACAAAACTCAGAACAAACCGTTTCTTCTGCCCGCGAGGCGCTGTAAAACAAAACGAGCGTTCCCTTCAGGGAGCGCCACCTCTTTGAGACGCGCCGGCAAGAAATTCAAACACACCTGTGGAGGAGAACAAATGCTGGTCTCTGATTGGCTGCAATTTGATCTGAAGTTCGAAAACTGTGGTGCATTCAGGTGTCTGTGGTAAACCGCAGCTTCTGGCTCCGTTCAGGGAGGCAAACAGAGACCATCAGCAGTTGGAGCAGGGCAGCAGCGTTATGGTGGCAGCATCATGCTGGTAGGGACAGGGAAGCAGGTCAGAGGTGATGGGAAGATGGATGGAGCTGAACCTGGAAGAAACCCAGTCTGAGGCAGCAGAAGACCTCAGGCTGGGGTGGAGGTTCACCTTCCAGCACGACAACCACCCTGAACATCCAGCCAGAGATATTATGGGATGGTTTAAATCAGGCTCACATGGCCTAGTCAAAGTCCAGACCTAATTCTAACTGGAAAACTGATGTTTTCCATCCAACCCGACTGGAGATGTTTTCCTCAGAAGAACCTTCAGTCTGTGGACGTTCAGAGCTGGTGGAGACATAAAGACCTGCAGAGTTCTTACTCCAAGGGCTGAATACAACTGCAGGCCACACTTTTCAGCTCTTTCTTTGTAATAAATGTTGAAAACCATGAACTATTTTCCTCCTGCTTCATAACTCATCACTTTTGTTGATCTGTTACGTATCATCCCATAAAGTAAACAGAACTTTATGCTTTAGGAGCGCAGTGGATCGCCTGGATCACAGTTTCTCAGTGGTGATGAGGAGGCGTGAACTCTGGTCCGCCTCCAAACCTCGGTCTCGGTCCGGTTCAAGTGAACTCTGGTGCGCTTCGGATGGACATGCTGCAGCTTTGGTTTCCCAGTTGAAGCGAGTCTAGCGGCCCATCGGGGGAAGCAGCCCCAGTCACTTCATCAACAGGTTTCCAAAGGAATGAAACAGAATCTGAAGACTTTCTTTCTTTCAGTTTTGGTTTCGTCAGAGCAGAGCAGTTAACACTCCATCCATCGGATCGTGTTTCTCTGCTCTGATTGGACAGCCGACCCCACAGCAAGGTCTTTGATTAGCTGTGACAAAGAGGCGGGGGATTTGACTAGGACCCGAGAGCTGAATATGAAAACCTGAGTTGATGTTCGACGTGTTTATGGTGCTGGATAGAACAGAGGAACATCTGGACCACCAGGAGCTTTCTGAGGTTTCCCAGAGGCTGGAGAAGTAAGGAAGCAACTTTAATCTGACTTTATTATAATCCAGATGTTTAATCCAGGGCTGAAACCAGTCTGCAGGGATCAGTTTATCCAGATGTTTGTTGTTCTGCGTGGAGGAACTCGCCTGTTTTAGAAACAAAACCTGTTAGTTCCTGTAGAACATCAGCAGCTGACAGAGGATGTCAGTTTATCAGATTTCTGTTAGAAGCAGGTGATTCTGCAGAGTTTCTCACATCAATAACGGACTCGAAGCTGTTCTGGTTCTGACCCAGACCTTATTTCTGCAGATCTCTGTCCATCGATGCAGAACAGAAGATGGAAAAGTACAGCAGGTAATTTATTCTGTGAACACATCAGCAGCTAAAGGGGCTCGAGGAACAGCACAGAAAGTTCTGGTTCTGATTCCAGGAGTTCAGGGTCTGGGTCAGAATCATAGATCCGTTGGATCGGGATCATTCCGGTATTCCTGTAAACATTGCCAAACCTGCCGTGGAAAACACGGGGATTTTCTGGGCGGCTCGGGCGATGCTTGCTGGGGGGAATCCCGCAGTGCCACCGGCTGCAGCGTCAAACCGACAACCTCTGACTCAGCAGCCCATTATCAGGTTCCAGCCTGTTCACCAGGGCGCCTTCAACCAGGCTCAGGCGTTTTGGGGATCCGCTTGAACATCGTGTATTTCCACCGGTTTTAAGCCGGACGCTGTCTGCCGCAGATGTTCGATGATGCTCCGACGCGCCTCCATCTTCATTCAGGCCACATCAAGATCATGAATGTCCACAAAGGGCCCATTGCAGCAGAATGAATCAGTAAAACTACATATTAGACTGTTATAATATTAATTTTAAATGGTTTATATTAACATTTAGCTTTCAGCTTCTCTGCTCCAGTTCAGGCAGCTGGGGACCAGGCTGTCAGGTTCTGGGTCAGAATCATAGATCCGCTGGACCGGGATCATTCCCCTGAAACTAACCGGTATTCCTGTAAACGTTGCCAAACCTGCCGTGAAAAACACGGGGCTTTCTGGGCGTGTTGGAGGGGGAATCCCACAGCATCAAACCGACAACCTCTGACTCAATGACCTAGTTATCTGATCTGGGTACGAGCCCCGCCCTGCTCACCACAGCAACTTGAATTAGGCTCAGGTCTGTTGTCTCAACATATTTTATGTTAGGTCTTGTTTGAAATGACTTTTTCTGGGCGTTTGTTCCAGATCAGAGGAGCAGAGAAGCTGAAAGCTGCTTCTCCATGTTTGGTTCTGGTTCTGGGGGTGCAGAGCAGACCAGAACCAGGAGACCTGAGATCGTCCTTCTTTAGGTCCAACAAACCAACTCACTAAGCCAGTAAAACCATTCAGTAAAAGATGAAAGGAAGATGAAAGCGAATAAACTATTAAAAGTAAAAACAGTAAAATATAAAACATAAAAATAGAAACAATAAAATGATGCAATGAAGTCACACTTCAGTATGAAGAAATGTGAATATTGAGAAACCCGATTTATTTAATGAGGAATTTGAAAATGACGCCAAATTAGTTTTGACTAATTCTGATTGGTTTGGACCAAAATATGCTGAGTGTTCCTCACACAGCAACACCAGAAATATGTCACAAATAAACATGAAATACCCACAGAATAACCTGCAGTGACATCAGAGTCCAGTATGGATATGTACGCTTGTAGACCCAGGTTTGTTGTTGAGGCCAGTTCAGCTCTATTTGGTATGTGTTCCAAATAACCCTTTTCATAATGCAAAAGGCAAAACATTATTTTGAGGAAGTAAAGTTCTATTAATTTTTGACTGAATTAGAAATCAGTAACCTTTTGGATAATTGATTCATAAGGCTATCAATTACTGTTGGCTTAAATGAACACAAATAATCTAATGTTTTGTTGTTTTAAACAATCTCTTTTAAATCCAAAGCACTGAAAATAACAATATTAATTGTTTATGAGCGTCAGCGGTTCATAACATCTGACTGCAGGAGCAGAGAAAAGCTGTTTTGAACATGCTAGAGCCCTGAGCTACATTTAGCTTAGCTGCCGTTAGGTTTAAGAAAAACGGGACATTTCAGAACATCCTGAAGGCTATTTTATGTAGCTTAGTGACAAGAAACATATGACATATATGACAGATTCCTACCAGCTAACTGTCTGCAAGCTGAGCACATTATGTCCAAGCATGTGGACATAATGTTTAGCGTTTCTTCAGATGCTACTTTTGAGATAAACCTCATTCAGGTAATGCGAACTGGCTAATGTGATGCATCATTCAATACTATTTTAAAAATACATACATACATACATACAGACTGTTGTATCCTCAGACTGGTGTGCTGTTTGTTTGGGTTCTGCTTTCTCCTCCTCTTCACAGGGTGTGATTGGCAGGTGCAGCTCCCAGGTGGCGTCAATAAACCTCATAAAGGAGCAGTGTTTAGAGGCGTGGATTTCTGAGATGGATGCCAGATGGTTAACTATGACTATTGATATGACCGCTCCCTCTGAGCCGCTTAGGTCTGCTCTCCTGAACTTACCAGTGTTACACAAACCACCATCTCACCCAACAAACAGCCACCCGCCTGTTCTGGGGACACTCTCAATCTTTTCCTAGCGATCCTAGTAAGATCTCTTACATTATAGGACTCTTAAGAGATAAGGCTCTAAGATGGGTTGAAGCCCGATTTGATGAAGCAGCCACTAATAGTACTACTTATGAGTTCCTGAAACTATTCAAACTGACTTTTCAACCTTATGTCAGTGCAGACGAAGCTGCCAGAAAACTCAAGACATTGAAACAGGGAAACAGGTCCGTAGCTGAATTAGCTACTGAGTTCTGCACCTTGGCAGCGGACTCAGGGTGGAATCAACCAGCACTTAAGGGGGCGTTCCAACACTCACTCAGTGAAAAAAAATCAGGGATGAATTAGTCTGTAGACGAATTAAAGCCTGGACGAATTAATTGATCTTTCCATCCGTCTGGATAACCAACTTAGGGGAAGGAATAGTCAAAGACCTCCGAGAACCTTTTCAGCTCACCCCATTCGAGAATATGAGTCTCCTACTCATTCTCCATCACCACCTCCTGAGCGTGAACCTATGCAGATCGGCCGAACCCAGTTAACACCGGAAGAATGCCAGTCCTGCTTGGCATCAGGCTGCTGCTCATCTCGTCATCTCATTGCTGACTGCCCTACTCACCCAAAAGGCTGCAGCCCGTCATTAGTCCTGGGGGTTCTGGTGAGCCATTCAGCTCATAATAAAATCCGCCAATTGACCATTGACGCTTCGTTTAACTTCAACCACCAAGTCATCCTTGTTCTCTCCTTCACTGACTGGTTCAGAGCAAAACTTAAGTCCGGAACTCATCCAACATTACCAAATCCCCATCCAATGCCATGCCTTTCTCACCCCATCCTGGTCTTAGCCTTGGATGGGAGTCCCTTGGAAACCATTACTCATCAAACCGAACCCTTGGAATTCATATGCTCTGGTAACCATCATGAACAAACCTCTTTTCTGGTCTTCCCCACCAAAAATGCCCCAGTGATTCTGGGCTATCCATGGTTACAGGAACATAATCCACAAATAAATTGGTCAGAGTCCTGTACTGAGTCTTGGAGCTCTAGATGCCTCTGAAACTGCTTACATTCAGCCATTCCGTCCAAGATTCCTGTTTCCATTAAGGAACCTTCTTGGCCTGATTTATCTAATGTCCCCCCAGAGTACCATGATCTGGAGCAGGTTTTCAGTAAGATTCGAGCTCTGTCACTCCCCCCTCATAGACCTTATGAATGCCCTATTGATTTGCTCCCTGGTGCCCTCCTTCCTTCTGGTTGGTTGTTTAATCTCTCTCACCCTGAACAACAGGCCATGGAAAAATACATCAATGAGTCCCTTGATCCAGGGATCATCCGGCCCTCGTCATCACTGCAGATTTTTTCTTTGTAGAAAAGAAAGATAAAACCCTTAGGCCTTGCATTGACTACAGAGGTCTAAATCAAATTACAATCAAGAACATTTAATCTCATTGACCTTTGAACTCGTCCTGAAAGCCTCCATCTTTTCTAAACTAGATCATCGTAACGCTTATCATCTTATTTGTATCCGTGAAGGCGATGAGTGGAAGACTGCCTTTAAGACCCACATTGGGCACTTTGAGTAATTAGTGATGCCCTTTGGGCTCTGTAATGCCCCCTGCCGTATTCCAGGCCCTGGTGAAAGATGTCCTAAGGGACTTTGTTAACATGTTTGCCTTTGTCTACTTGGATGATATTCTGATCTTCTCTGAAGATCAAGAGCAACACCAGAACCATGTCCAAAAGGTTCTTCACAGACTCCTGGAAAACAATCTCTATGTCAAAGCTGAAAAATGTGAATTCCATGTCTTTACCATAACCTTCTTGGGCTTTATTTTTGAGGGTGGACGGGTGAAGACAGATCCAGAGAAGGTTCAAGCAGTGGTGGATTGCCCAGTTCCCGAATCCAGGAAGCAACCTCAACGCTTCTTGGGATTCGCCAACTTCTACCGCAGGTTCATAAGAAACTTTAGCATCATCGCTTCTCCTCTCACAGCTCTCACCTCCACCAAGAAATCATTTTCATGGACCTCAGAGGCTGACAAGACATGTTCAAGCCAGGTGGGGGTCCCACTAACCGTCTTTATGTCCCTTCCAAAGTCCGCTCCCAGGTTCTCCAGTGGGCCCACAACTCCTGGTTCTCTTGACACCCTGGGGTCAGTTGCACCATTGGCTTACTCCACCGATATTTCTGGTGGCCATCTCTCAATAAAGATACCACCAATTTCATCTCTGCATGCACAGTTTGTGCCAGAGGGAAAAGCTCTCACCGTCCTCCTGCAGGCCTACTTCAACCCCTTTCTGTTCCAAATCAGCCTTGGTCCCATATTTCACTGGACTTCCTCATTGGTCTTCCTGCTTCCAAAAACAAAACAATTCTCACCATCATAGACAGATTTTCCAAGGCTTGCCATCTCATTGCCCTCAACAAACTTCCTTCAGCCTCCATTACAGCCTGACTCCTGGTCTCCTATGTCTTCAAACTCCACTGTATCCCCACTGAGATTCTTTCAGATCGAGGACCTCAGTTCATCTCTCAGGTATAGAGGGCCTTCTGCTCCTCCCTAGAAGCCAAACCAAAACTCACCTCAGATTACCACCCACAATCCAACAGCCAGTGTGAAAGGAGTGGATTTCCTGAGACAGACACCAGATGGTTAACTACCACTAGTGGTATGACTGCTCCCTCTGAGCCACTTAGTTAGTTCTACTTTCCTAGAACTTACCAGTGTTTTTATTCCGCCTGACAGGTTACCTCTCTGAAGGTTCCTCCCAGAGTTTTGGTGTTCAGCTTCCATGCTGACTTGGCAACTCTCAGGGTTTGCTTCCCCAGTGTCTCGTTCTCGTCCTCATCACCACTCTAGACACCCACCTGAAGATCCTCTCCGACTCACCTGCCTGCCCACCCTCCAATGGCACCTCCTCTCCTTCAAAGGAAAACAATAGACCGAACCACAAACACAATTCACCATCTCACCCAACAAACAGCCACCCGCCTGTTCTGGGGACACTCCGTGCTCCCTCTCGGTCATGACTCCTTCACCTAACGTAAGAACCTGACCGCCGTCTCAGTTTGGAACTGTCTTTGGCGACCTTTAATCATCTCCACCTGTCTTCTAGTACAGACCTGTTCCTGGCTTGGTGTTTCTCTTCCAACATACCAACAGATCCAGAAAGCTCTTTTCTTCATTCAACAAATTATTTCAAACTTTTCATTCCTGTGTTTGTAATTGTTGCTTGCACTAGAGTCACCTTGAAATCATGACACAGACATACATAAATTATTTTGAATTTACCATGGGCACACCAGGGATGATTGTAATGCTTTAAAGGACTAATGCCTGAACAAGATCTAGAGAAACTCATCCATGCGTTTATCTTTAGTCGCATTGATTACTGCAACAGTGTCTCCACAGGTCTGCCTAAATAGTCAGACTGCTGCAGCTGATCCAGAACGCTACTGCTGGTGCTCTCTCTAAGACCAGGAAGATGGAGCACATCACCCCAGTTCTAAAGTCCTTCCACTGGCTCCCTGGAGCTCAGAGAATAGACTTTAAAATACTTCTGGTAGTTTATAAATCACTGAACAGCTTAGCACCACAATACATTAAAGACCTGTTGTCGTTGTATCAACCTTCCAGACCACTCAGGTCTTCTGGTTCTGGTCTGCTCTGCATCCCCAGAACCAGAACCAAACACAGAGAAGCAGCTTTCAGCTTCTATGCTCCTCTAATCTGGAACAAACTTCCAGAAAACTGCAAAACAGCCGAAACACTGAGTTCCTTTAAATCAAGGCTCAAACCCACCTGTCTAGAGATGCCTTTGATTAGAAGTAAGTGGAACACTGATCAATATTTTTGTATATTTGCTTGATGGTTTTGATGAGTGCTTTTGTCAAAATGTAATGTTTCTTGCTTGTTAACTGCATGATGTTTTTATGATGTAAAGCACTTTGAATGGCCTTGCTGCTGAAATGTGCTATAATAATAAACTTGACTTCACTTGACTGTTTTCTTTGGTGCTGCATCCTGTCATGTGGACACACATCTACTCTTAATCGTTTACAAAAATATACTGTGCTCATCTCTGTTTGTAGTGGGCCATAGTTTTTGATCATAAACCCTTTTAAAATAAAAGGTAACCTGTAAGAAAGTCAATGATTTGTTAGTGTGGAGAATCCATCCCATTTATGTGACTAAGATACAATTAACAATTTTAACCTTTTTCTTTTTAGGTTGATTTCCAATGGTAAAGCTGTTGCCAAACAAGGAGACATTCAGCAACCTTTGAAGTTGTTCAAACAGGCATTCAGCATTCACCAAACTCCCAAATTAGAGAGCAGGATAAAGAAGATAGAAGAACTCCTGGCTGAGAATGACTTGGAGGATGAAGACAACGAGTGTGTCAATGTGAACAACAGTGGCTTAATGCTGTTTAAAGAACTGCATGACAAGCTGTATGACTATCAGAGAGATGGCGTTTCCTTTCTGTACAGCCTCTACAGGGATGGTCGAAAAGGAGGAGTTCTGGCTGACGACATGGGGCTCGGGAAGACCATCCAGATCATCTCCTTCCTCTCTGGCATGTATGACAACGAGCTGATAAAACACACTCTTCTGGTCATACCAGCATCCCTCATCACAAACTGGATCAAGGAGTTCAGCAAATGGACTCCTGGTATGAAGGTGAAGGACTTCCATGGTGCCAGTAAAGCAGAGAGGACCAGGAGTTTGGAGAAGGTTCAGAGGAGAGGAGGTGTGATCATCACCACTTACACCATGCTGATGAACAACTGGCAGCAGCTGGCCTCTTATCGGGGAAAGGAGTTCTGTTGGGACTACATGATCCTGGATGAAGCACACAAGATTAAAAACTCTTCCACCAAAACAGCCAAAAGTGCCTACGCTGTTCCCTCTAAGAACAGGGTTCTCCTGACAGGAACTCCGGTCCAGAACAACCTCAGGGAAATGTGGACGCTCTTTGACTTTGCCTGTCAAGGAACTCTCCTGGGAACAGCCAAGACTTTCAAAACAGAGTATGAGAACCCCATCACCTGCGCCAGGGAGAAGGATGCTACTCCTGAAGTAAAAGCTCTTGGCTCAAGGATGTCCGAGAACCTCATGACTCTGATCAAACCCTACTTCCTTCGTAGGACAAAATCAGAAGTGCAGAAGAAGAAGACTGGTGGAAAAGAGGCAAACTCAGAACCTGATAGCCACCAAGACCCTCAAGATCAGCCAACCTGCAGGGCAGTCATGCCCAAGCTCACCCGAAAGAACGACCTGATTGTCTGGACATACCTGAGTGCCGTTCAGGAGGACATTTACAGGCAGTTCATTGGTTTGGACCACATCAAGGAATTGCTAATGACCGCCAGATCACCTCTGGCTGAATTAAGCATACTAAAGAAGTTATGTGATCATCCAAGACTGCTGTCTGCCAATGCTATAGCAAAGTTGGGCCTGGATGAAAAACCTGAGGGTGAAAATGGTGAGGCTGACGCTAAGAGCATCGCAAATGTTTCAGATAAAACTTTAATATCGGAGTCTGGAAAACTTATCTTTCTGTTGGCTCTTCTGAAGCGTCTCAGAGAGGAAGGCCACCGAACGCTGGTCTTTGCTCACTACAGGGTGGTCCTCGACATCCTTGAACGGATCCTTCGCAACAGAGGGTTCAAAGTCCTAAAACTGGATGGAAGGATCAAGCAAATTCCAGAACGAGAAAAACTGATCTCTCTGTTTCAAACAGACAAACGTTACTCCGTGTTTCTCCTCACCACTCAGGTTGGAGGAGTGGGCATCACCCTGACAGCAGCAAGCAGAGTAGTCATCTATGATCCGAGCTGGAATCCTGCCACAGACGCTCAGGCTGTCGACAGAGCCTACCGCATCGGCCAGAAAGAAAACGTAGTGATCTACAGACTGATAACCTGTGGAACGGTGGAGGAAAAGATTTACAGGCGGCAGGTTTTCAAAGACTCCCTGATCAGGCAGAACACCGGAGACAAAAAGAACCCGTTCAGGTACTTCAGCAGACAAGAACTGAAGGAGCTCTTCATCCTAGAAGACCCAAGGACTTCAACCACCCAGCTTCAGCTGCAGGATCTGCACTCCAGACACCGACGGACCGACCCAGCTCTGGACGAGCACATCGCTCAACTGCATGCTATGCATATGTTTGGGATTTCGGACCATGACCTCATGTTTTCCCTTGATGTGAACCATGACGAAGACCCTGAAGACCAGCAAGTGCATCTCTACATTCAAGGGCGGGTCCAGAAGGCTCAGGAGCTGATGAAGGCGGAGTCTGAGATGCAGGTGGGTCAAAGATTAAAAATCATGTTAAAATTATATAAACTAATGTGTAATTGATATGACACATTGACAAATTCAGTTTTGTATATAAAGTCTCGTATCCAATGGAACCACAGGAAAAAACAGAACTTCTGCAAGTTATCATTGACCTTTTGCTAATAGTCTCCCCCAGAAGACATTTTTGTCTTGGTCTTTCTTAACAACTGCAGATCACCTTTAGAGCAACGTGTAGGTATCACAGTGTGAGGGCATCACTGACACAGCTCATTTCTGGCTCCAGTCAATTTCTTGTTCTTTTTGAGGGATTGTTTTTCAGCTGCAGCTTTCCTTACTTCTGGTGTCCCCCAAAGTTCCATTGTTGGCTCTTTACTCTTTTTATTATACTTGTTAGCTCCGGGGTGAAGTTTCCAAAACACAGCATTCCTGAACAGTACTAATATGCTGATAACGTCGAAACACACTTTCCCCTGAAACCAACAGTTGTACTCAGCTTTTACTCAGTGCTTTCCTGGATGACCACAAGACCAATATTATTTTTGGTTGGTTGTAAATACACTGATTGTCTCCCTGGTTGTCTGGGCTCTCTCTTCCCTTTTCTCCACTCATCTCTAAAACATCGTGGTGTGAAATTTCAGTGTATTTAGTTTGAAAACCAGTTTGACAGGGGACATTACTGGATGGTGGAATGAGTATTTTAAGGATCTCCTCACTCCCACCATCACACCTTCCCTGGTAGAAGAAAGGCCTGGGGACTCAGAGTTGGGCTTGTCAACTCAGGCTGAAGTCACTAAGGTAGCCAAAAAGCACAACAGCAGCAGGGATTCAGGGGTGGATGAGATTCACCCTGAGTACCTATGGTCTGGGGATGTTGTCAGGCATGTCCCTCTGGGAGGAGGCCCAAGGAATGGACCAGGACACATTGAAGGGACCATGTCTGTTGGCTGGCCTGGGTACACCTTGGTCTTCCCTCTGAGGAGCTGGAGGTGGATGGAGAGAGGGAAGTTTGGGCCTCTATGCTGAGACTGCAGCTCCAGAAACCCGGTTCTAGATAAGTGGATGACGAGTATCAGTACTTTTACCTCGCTGGTTTTAAATGTAGCTTCCTTGGCTCTAAAGGTCTTGGATCCAGTCTATAACTGTTAATGTGTTGTTTGGGTTTTTTTTGCAGGTGCAGTTGGCATTGAGCACAGAACCAGCATGGCGGAGACAATCACTGGACACCAGAGAAGATCCTAATAAGAAGAACTCAAAACATCTAAAACCTTCAAACCCACAGCCTGTTCACAACTTCTCCAACTTCATAGTGCCTGCTGTGGTGGAAATGGATTTGTCTGGTCGAGACAGAAATGAGCCACTGGAGAATAAGACAGATCAAGCTACTGATCTGACTTCAAACACCTCACCTCAGAAAAACTCTGCTGATGTTGGGGAACTGATGGAAACATCTTCAGGAAGTGATGGCAACCTCCAGATTACGGCAAATGAGAAGAGCAATGGACTGAACCGAAACTCTTACTCTGAGATGGGCCTAAACTCCAGCGTTGAAGAAGAGACGTTCAGAGTGATCACTGGGTCTGAAGCCTCTAAAGGAAACCTGGAGTCTCCAGACTTTGTTGGGGAGGATGCTCAAACTGAGGAAGAGGAGCAGCAGCTGCTGTCACCACTCCAAATAAATGGAATGTCACTGTCAGAGAGTCTGCACAACCAGATCAACCACAGCCAAGACTCCGATGTGGACGAGTCCACCAATGACTTGGGTTGGACCACCAAGAAGCGAACAGCCAGAGATCATTATGACAGTGATGAAGATGACGATGGAGAGCAGCAGATAATGAATCATCAGGACAGCCCCTTTCAAGTGCTAAGAGCCTCCACACCTATATCAGCACCTTCTGGTTCTCCTGCTCGCCATGTGAAAAAGACTGATGCAGTAAACACAGGAGATGTTTCCCATCATTCCCTCCTCCAGTCCACCATGAAGAACATCGATGCTCAGGGAATACAGGAGGAGGAGGGCAGCAAACGTGACGAAGGCAGTGATGTTTCAACGAAAAACGTCCCTTTACCAACTTCTGAAGAACCTCAGTCAGAGATGTTTCTGAAGACTCCAGAAAGTGAATACACAGAAGAGGAGGAAGATCTTATTCCAGGCAAGTCGTCCCTGGAAAAGACATCCATCCTGGATGAGGAAGAAGAGGATGAAGAGAACAGTGATGATACTGATGATGAGACAGAGACATCAAAGTCAGAGGAGGAGTCAGATGAAAACCTTCAGGAGGATGAGGAGGAGTCAGATAGGCAATCTTGGGAGGAGGAATCTGATGATGAAGAGATACAAGAACAAGAGCATGTGGAGAACGAGGAAGAGCTTAAGAAGGAGGATTCTGACAAGGAGAAGGTGGAAGAGGAGTTACAAGTTGAGGGGGCTGAGGAGATTCAAAAGGAGGAGGTGCAAGATAATGACCCTCAAGAGGAGAAGAGTCAAGAGAAGTCTTTGGAAACGGTGATGGAGGAGGCTAAGACCCAAGAGTGTGAATCTGGTGAGGACTCTGTGAGTCAGGAGGAGGAGTCTGAAAAGGAGGAGAATGAAGAAGGAGTGCTTGAGGAGGAGATGCAAGATAATGACCTTCAAGAGGAGAAGAGTCAAGAGGAGTCTGTGGGGAAGAAGACACAAAATGATGTGGTGAAGGAGGGGGAGTCTGTGGAGATGGGGGAGGCTAAGACCCAAGAGTATGAACCAGGGGAGGACTCTGTGAGTCTGGAGGAAGAGTCTGAAAAGGAGGGGATCCAAGAGGGGGGGCCAGAGGAGGAGGTGCGAAAGAACAACTTAGGAGAGGATGACCCCCAAGAAGAGAAGGTTCATGAGGAAGAATTGGAGGAGGAGACGAAGGATTCCTCGAAGTCAACCTTTATCACAGATTCTCCAAACCTCCAGGTCAGTTAGAACTTTTCTTTGTACTTCACTCAGTTTCAGTTTTGATCGTTCCCAATGATGCTGCTAAACTTAGAGATCAATCAGCAGACCAGGAACCAGGTCTGTTTGGGTCACTTGTTGATGTTTGTTGATGTGTGTTCTCCTGCAGATGAAACCAGCTGACAGCACGGCCTGGAGAACAGAACCAACCAGGCCAAGGGAGCCACTGGAGACCCACAGCAGACAGAAGAAACCAAGTCCTTCACCTCCACAACAGTACAACTTAAACATTGCAGAGATGGACCCATTTGGTTCAGGAGCAGAGGAACTCTGGCTGAATCTAAGTGATCTGACTCTAAACACCACGCCTCAGCAACACTGTGCTGATGTTGGAGAAGCGATGGACCAAACATCAGAACATGACGCCAATCACCTGCTGATCACAGCAGATAACAAGAGTGGACTGAACAGAACCTTTCACTATGAAATGGGCTTTGATTGCCTCCAGGAGCCTGACTTTAGCTTCAAAGAAGAACCATCCAGAGAAAGTGATGAGATTGAAACATTTAATGAAAACTTTGTCCTCCAGTTGGAGGATTGTGACAATGATCAGGATACAGAAACTGAAGAAGGAGAACAGGTGCTGGTGTCTGAAGAGGGTGATGCTTGTAGATCTCTGTCAGAGGGTCTGCAAGAACTGGACATCAGCAGCACCAAAGCCTCAGACGAGTCCATTGATGAACATCAAGAGGAGATGCCCCACATAAAGAGTCCCACTGACTGCTCCTTACAGGTGCTGGTATTAGACTCCTCTGGAACCTCTTCTCACCATCTAAGCAACAGCGATGGAGGGAGTTCGTCTGTGGTTTCCCGTAATTTAAGCCGTCGGTCCATCACCAAGAACACTGATGCTCTGGACTTCCAGGAGGAACATGAGGACAGCAAGGATGATCATGCTCCCGAGAAGATTATCGTCCCTATGATTTCTGAAGAACTTCAGTCAGAAAACACTGACAACACAGAAGAGAAGGAAGATGATTCTCTGGACACGTCTATCCTGGAAGAAGAGGAGGACCATTATGATGCCAATGATGAGATGAACACAGATAGTGATGAAGATGGTGACATATCACAGTTTAACTCTGATGAAGGAGAGGAAGAAGATAATGTGACTGAATCAAGTCCTAATGACCTTCAGCTGGATGGAGGAGAAGAAGAGTTTGAGGAGGATGAGAAGCAAGAGAAGGATTCTGAAGAAGAGGAGACAGAGAAGAAGTCAGATGAAGAGGAGATGCGAGAGGAGGGAGACACCCAAAAAGAGAAGACCCAAGAAGATGTGCTCGAGAAGGAAGAGACACAAGAGGATGAGACTCAGGACCGGAGGACTGAGGAGGAATGTGGAGAGAAGGGGTCTGACAAGGAGGAGAAGCAAGAGGGGGAGTCTGAGGAGGCCGAGGAGATGCTAGAGGAGGAGGGTAATTCAGAAGAGGATGAGCCCAAAGAAGAGAAGCCTCAAGAGAAACCTGATGGAAGGAAAGCACAGGAGGCCGAGGAAACTCAGGGAAATGAGTCTGAGGAGGAGTCGATCCAAAACTGGGAATCCAGGAAGGACACTGAGGAAGATGAGTTTGAGGAGGAGGAGAAGCAAGGGGAGGATACTCAAGAGGAGGTGCCTGAACACAAGACTGAGGACAAAGAATCTGAGGATGAGGAAATGAAGAAGATGATGAATTCCTTCAAGTCGACTCTCGGTTCTTCTCCAAACTTTCCAAAGGTCAGATGTTTTTCTTCATTCAGTTTCAGTTGTTGCATCTGACCAGTAGGTGGAGTCACCTGAACTCCTACCTGAGAGTCATTTCGGTAGAGAAGAGATGAAGCAGGACGGAGTCTAACCAGAACCAGGATCTTAAGGCCCCACCCACACAGAGACGAGATTAGGTGTATCTGCAGAGGTATTTTGACGTTTATGCTGTGTCCACACGGATCCGCCATTTTGGGAGACCAAATATGATCATTTTTGAAAACGGGTTCCATAGTGGATAAATTTCAAAATGCTGGTTTCATATTTCATTGTCTTCATGGGAGCTGTGTCTTATTTGAAACAATGACATCATAGCTCCATCTCTCTCTGTCAGCCACATGCCTCTCACTCTCACAAATAACAAACATGGCGCCATTCAGTGTTGCTGTTTACTTCATATGACTTCTGTACTACACCCAGTGATTTTTGCGTCGTTCTGTGGCAGTGTTACAGCACCACCGACTGGCCCGGCATACCTACTGCTGTGTTTTCTGTGGTGCGGCATCCTGTCATGTGGACGCACATTTTTTGATTGTTTATGAGTCGTTTACCGTGTTTGTCTCTGTGTGGACGGGGCCTAGGACACTTTGCTACCAGCAGAACCTCTGGGTTCTTCTCACCTATTGACCACCACAGCTGCTGATTAATCTGTGTTTGTGTTTCTGCAGATGCAGCTTGGAGAGAAGGTAGAACTGAGCCCAGAAGCAGCAGGGCCAAGACCAGAACCTGACAGAGAGACCTCTCAAGAGTCACAAAGTCCTTCACTTCTTGAGCGTGAAGACCAACTGAACACAATACCGAAGGAGATGGCTAAGGATCAGTCTTGTTCTGGAGGAGAAGAACTGCAGGAGAACCTGACTGATCAAGATATCCACCAATCTGGTGCCTCCTGTCAGGAGGACTCTGCTGATGTTGGGGAACTGATGGAAACATCTTCAGGAAGTGAATCAAACCTCTTGCAGAATACAACAGATGACCACACAGATGTCTTCATGTCAACCTCTCAGTCTGAGATTAATGTAGACCTCCTCAGTCCTCCACAGAACAGAAGAGCTCCTGGCATCCAACCATCTGAATCCACCGTCAAAGCAAAGACATCCAGCCTGAGTACTAAGCTTCAATCTTCTAACAGGAACCTTCATCTACAGCAGAAGGACCTCCAGGATGCCAAGACTGATGAAGAGTCAAGTGTGACTACCAAGAAGCTGAGAGCCCCTCTGACTGATGGAAAATCTGAAGAACATCAGGAGACAAAGAGTCCAGCTGACACCAGCTTTCAAGTGTTTGGATGCTCCACACCTAAATCAGAACCCTCTGGTAGATCTCCTCCAACCAGGTCTGGGTTTTCTCTCCATTCCCTCCTTCAGATCATCATCACAGACACTCAGGAGATCCAGGAGGGACCTCAGGTCAGGAAGGAGACAGAGACAGAAAAAGATGGTGATATATTTGAGGGGAGCTCTGAGAGACCTGAGGGAGAAGTTTCAAGCCACCAGAAGATTCAGCTGCATGAAAGCAGTGGAGAAGAAGAGGAGTCAGAGGAGGAGAGGATCGAAGAAGGGGAGTTTGAGAAGGAGACAGAAAAGGAGATACAAGATAACCTTTGTGAGAATGGCACCAAAGAAGAGGAGAATCAGAGGGAGGTTTCTGAGCCGGAGGAGACACAGGAGGTCCAGACCCAAGAGTCCAAATTTGAGGAGACGGCGATGCAAGTGGAAGAGTTTGGGGGAAATGAGGGGTCAGAAGAGGAGTTTGAAGAGAAGGTACAAGAGTTGAAAGAGAATGACACTCAAGAGGAGGTTCGTACCCACGGGTGGGACTCTGAGGAAGATGTGTCTGAAGAGCAGGAGATGCAAATGGAGGAGACTCAGGAGGAGGAGTCTGATCAAAAGGAGATGCGAGAAGGGGAGTTGCACATGGAAGAGGTTGACAAGAGTGAGATGCAAGAGAAGTTCGATGAAAAGAAGGAATCAGAAGAGGAGTCAGAGAAGATAGAAGGGAAGATGGAAGAAACTGACACTGAAGAAGAGGAGACTCAAAAGGAGGAGACTCAAGGGTTGGAGTGGGAGGAGGAGTTTGAGAAGGAAGCAGCTGATAGAGAGAGTGAGGAAACAAAAGAGATTCAGGAGAGGGAGGTGCACGGGAAGGAGTCAAAGAAGGGTGACACCCAAGAAGATGAGACTGAGGAGGAGGTGCTCAAGGAGAGGGGCTCACAAGAAGACAAGTCTCTGGACTGGAAGACTGAGGAAGAGAAACACCAGGAGGAGATGCAGGAGGTTAAGACTCAAGAGGATAAATCTGAGGAGACAGCGATGCAAGGGGAGGAGTCGTCTGAAAAAGAAGAGACACAAGAGCAGGAGTTGCAAGTGGAGAAGACTGAGGAGGTGAAGGAGATGCAAGAAGAGGAGAGTCAAGAGGAGGAGCCTGGAAAGGACAAGGTGCAAGAAAATGAGGCTCAGGTGGAAGAGTCTGAAAAGAAGGAGACACAAGAGGAGGTGTCTGTTAAAGAGGAGTCTGAGGAAGTGGAGATGCAAAATGATCAGACTCAGGAGTGGGAGTCTGAAGAGGCAGAGATGGAAAATGGAGGGATTCAGGGAGAGGAGTCTCAAAAAGGGCTGACGCAGGTGGAGTTTCAAAAGGAGACATCTGACCTTCAAGAGGAGAAGAGTCAAGAGGAGTCTGTGGGGAAGAAGACACAAAATGATGTGGTGAAGGAGGGGGAGTCTGTGGAGATGGGGGAGGCTAAGACCCAAGAGTATGAACCAGGGGAGGACTCTGTGAGTCTGGAGGAAGAGTCTGAAAAGGAGGGGATCCAAGAGGGGGGGCCAGAGGAGGAGGTGCGAAAGAACAACTTAGGAGAGGATGACCCCCAAGAAGAGAAGGTTCATGAGGAAGAATTGGAGGAGGAGACGAAGGATTCCTTGAAGTCAACCTTTATCACAGATTCTCCAAACCTCCAGGTCAGTTAGAACTTTTCTTTGTACTTCACTCAGTTTCAGTTTTGATCGTTCCCAATGATGCTGCTAAACTTAGAGATCAATCAGCAGACCAGGAACCAGGTCTGTTTGGGTCACTTGTTGATGTTTGTTGATGTGTGTTCTCCTGCAGATGAAACCAGCTGACAGCACGGCCTGGAGAACAGAACCAACCAGGCCAAGGGAGCCACTGGAGACCCACAGCAGACAGAAGAAACCAAGTCCTTCACCTCCACAACAGTACAACTTAAACATTGCAGAGATGGACCCATTTGGTTCAGGAGCAGAGGAACTCTGGCTGAATCTAAGTGATCTGACTCTAAACACCACGCCTCAGCAACACTGTGCTGATGTTGGAGAAGCGATGGACCAAACATCAGAACATGACGCCAATCACCTGCTGATCACAGCAGATAACAAGAGTGGACTGAACAGAACCTTTCACTATGAAATGGGCTTTGATTGCCTCCAGGAGCCTGACTTTAGCTTCAAAGAAGAACCATCCAGAGAAAGTGATGAGATTGAAACATTTAATGAAAACTTTGTCCTCCAGTTGGAGGATTGTGACAATGATCAGGATACAGAAACTGAAGAAGGAGAACAGGTGCTGGTGTCTGAAGAGGGTGATGCTTGTAGATCTCTGTCAGAGGGTCTGCAAGAACTGGACATCAGCAGCACCAAAGCCTCAGACGAGTCCATTGATGAACATCAAGAGGAGATGCCCCACATAAAGAGTCCCACTGACTGCTCCTTACAGGTGCTGGCATTAGACTCCTCTGGAACCTCTTCTCACCATCTAAGCAACAGCGATGGAGGGAGTTCGTCTGTGGTTTCCCGTAATTTAAGCCGTCGGTCCATCACCAAGAACACTGATGCTCTGGACTTCCAGGAGGAACATGAGGACAGCAAGGATGATCATGCTCCCGAGAAGATTATCGTCCCTATGATTTCTGAAGAACTTCAGTCAGAAAACACTGACAACACAGAAGAGAAGGAAGATGATTCTCTGGACACGTCTATCCTGGAAGAAGAGGAGGACCATTATGATGCCAATGATGAGATGAACACAGATAGTGATGAAGATGGTGACATATCACAGTTTAACTCTGATGAAGGAGAGGAAGAAGATAATGTGACTGAATCAAGTCCTAATGACCTTCAGCTGGATGGAGGAGAAGAAGAGTTTGAGGAGGATGAGAAGCAAGAGAAGGATTCTGAAGAAGAGGAGACAGAGAAGAAGTCAGATGAAGAGGAGATGCGAGAGGAGGGAGACACCCAAAAAGAGAAGACCCAAGAAGATGTGCTCGAGAAGGAAGAGACACAAGAGGATGAGACTCAGGACCGGAGGACTGAGGAGGAATGTGGAGAGAAGGGGTCTGACAAGGAGGAGAAGCAAGAGGGGGAGTCTGAGGAGGCCGAGGAGATGCTAGAGGAGGAGGGTAATTCAGAAGAGGATGAGCCCAAAGAAGAGAAGCCTCAAGAGAAACCTGATGGAAGGAAAGCACAGGAGGCCGAGGAAACTCAGGGAAATGAGTCTGAGGAGGAGTCGATCCAAAACTGGGAATCCAGGAAGGACACTGAGGAAGATGAGTTTGAGGAGGAGGAGAAGCAAGGGGAGGATACTCAAGAGGAGGTGCCTGAACACAAGACTGAGGACAAAGAATCTGAGGATGAGGAAATGAAGAAGATGATGAATTCCTTCAAGTCGACTCTCGGTTCTTCTCCAAACTTTCCAAAGGTCAGATGTTTTTCTTCATTCAGTTTCAGTTGTTGCATCTGACCAGTAGGTGGAGTCACCTGAACTCCTACCTGAGAGTCATTTCGGTAGAGAAGAGATGAAGCAGGACGGAGTCTAACCAGAACCAGGATCTTAAGGCCCCACCCACACAGAGACGAGATTAGGTGTATCTGCAGAGGTATTTTGACGTTTATGCTGTGTCCACACGGATCCGCCATTTTGGGAGACCAAATATGATCATTTTTGAAAACGGGTTCCATAGTGGATAAATTTCAAAATGCTGGTTTCATATTTCATTGTCTTCATGGGAGCTGTGTCTTATTTGAAACAATGACATCATAGCTCCATCTCTCTCTGTCAGCCACATGCCTCTCACTCTCACAAATAACAAACATGGCGCCATTCAGTGTTGCTGTTTACTTCATATGACTTCTGTACTACACCCAGTGATTTTTGCGTCGTTCTGTGGCAGTGTTACAGCACCACCGACTGGCCCGGCATACCTACTGCTGTGTTTTCTGTGGTGCGGCATCCTGTCATGTGGACGCACATTTTTTGATTGTTTATGAGTCGTTTACCGTGTTTGTCTCTGTGTGGACGGGGCCTAGGACACTTTGCTACCAGCAGAACCTCTGGGTTCTTCTCACCTATTGACCACCACAGCTGCTGATTAATCTGTGTTTGTGTTTCTGCAGATGCAGCTTGGAGAGAAGGTAGAACTGAGCCCAGAAGCAGCAGGGCCAAGACCAGAACCTGACAGAGAGACCTCTCAAGAGTCACAAAGTCCTTCACTTCTTGAGCGTGAAGACCAACTGAACACAATACCGAAGGAGATGGCTAAGGATCAGTCTTGTTCTGGAGGAGAAGAACTGCAGGAGAACCTGACTGATCAAGATATCCACCAATCTGGTGCCTCCTGTCAGGAGGACTCTGCTGATGTTGGGGAACTGATGGAAACATCTTCAGGAAGTGAATCAAACCTCTTGCAGAATACAACAGATGACCACACAGATGTCTTCATGTCAACCTCTCAGTCTGAGATTAATGTAGACCTCCTCAGTCCTCCACAGAACAGAAGAGCTCCTGGCATCCAACCATCTGAATCCACCGTCAAAGCAAAGACATCCAGCCTGAGTACTAAGCTTCAATCTTCTAACAGGAACCTTCATCTACAGCAGAAGGACCTCCAGGATGCCAAGACTGATGAAGAGTCAAGTGTGACTACCAAGAAGCTGAGAGCCCCTCTGACTGATGGAAAATCTGAAGAACATCAGGAGACAAAGAGTCCAGCTGACACCAGCTTTCAAGTGTTTGGATGCTCCACACCTAAATCAGAACCCTCTGGTAGATCTCCTCCAACCAGGTCTGGGTTTTCTCTCCATTCCCTCCTTCAGATCATCATCACAGACACTCAGGAGATCCAGGAGGGACCTCAGGTCAGGAAGGAGACAGAGACAGAAAAAGATGGTGATATATTTGAGGGGAGCTCTGAGAGACCTGAGGGAGAAGTTTCAAGCCACCAGAAGATTCAGCTGCATGAAAGCAGTGGAGAAGAAGAGGAGTCAGAGGAGGAGAGGATCGAAGAAGGGGAGTTTGAGAAGGAGACAGAAAAGGAGATACAAGATAACCTTTGTGAGAATGGCACCAAAGAAGAGGAGAATCAGAGGGAGGTTTCTGAGCCGGAGGAGACACAGGAGGTCCAGACCCAAGAGTCCAAATTTGAGGAGACGGCGATGCAAGTGGAAGAGTTTGGGGGAAATGAGGGGTCAGAAGAGGAGTTTGAAGAGAAGGTACAAGAGTTGAAAGAGAATGACACTCAAGAGGAGGTTCGTACCCACGGGTGGGACTCTGAGGAAGATGTGTCTGAAGAGCAGGAGATGCAAATGGAGGAGACTCAGGAGGAGGAGTCTGATCAAAAGGAGATGCGAGAAGGGGAGTTGCACATGGAAGAGGTTGACAAGAGTGAGATGCAAGAGAAGTTCGATGAAAAGAAGGAATCAGAAGAGGAGTCAGAGAAGATAGAAGGGAAGATGGAAGAAACTGACACTGAAGAAGAGGAGACTCAAAAGGAGGAGACTCAAGGGTTGGAGTGGGAGGAGGAGTTTGAGAAGGAAGCAGCTGATAGAGAGAGTGAGGAAACAAAAGAGATTCAGGAGAGGGAGGTGCACGGGAAGGAGTCAAAGAAGGGTGACACCCAAGAAGATGAGACTGAGGAGGAGGTGCTCAAGGAGAGGGGCTCACAAGAAGACAAGTCTCTGGACTGGAAGACTGAGGAAGAGAAACACCAGGAGGAGATGCAGGAGGTTAAGACTCAAGAGGATAAATCTGAGGAGACAGCGATGCAAGGGGAGGAGTCGTCTGAAAAAGAAGAGACACAAGAGCAGGAGTTGCAAGTGGAGAAGACTGAGGAGGTGAAGGAGATGCAAGAAGAGGAGAGTCAAGAGGAGGAGCCTGGAAAGGACAAGGTGCAAGAAAATGAGGCTCAGGTGGAAGAGTCTGAAAAGAAGGAGACACAAGAGGAGGTGTCTGTTAAAGAGGAGTCTGAGGAAGTGGAGATGCAAAATGATCAGACTCAGGAGTGGGAGTCTGAAGAGGCAGAGATGGAAAATGGAGGGATTCAGGGAGAGGAGTCTCAAAAAGGGCTGACGCAGGTGGAGTTTCAAAAGGAGACATCTGACCTTCAAGAGGAGAAGAGTCAAGAGGAGTCTGTGGGGAAGAAGACACAAAATGATGTGGTGAAGGAGGGGGAGTCTGTGGAGATGGGGGAGGCTAAGACCCAAGAGTATGAACCAGGGGAGGACTCTGTGAGTCTGGAGGAAGAGTCTGAAAAGGAGGGGATCCAAGAGGGGGGGCCAGAGGAGGAGGTGCGAAAGAACAACTTAGGAGAGGATGACCCCCAAGAAGAGAAGGTTCATGAGGAAGAATTGGAGGAGGAGACGAAGGATTCCTTGAAGTCAACCTTTATCACAGATTCTCCAAACCTCCAGGTCAGTTAGAACTTTTCTTTGTACTTCACTCAGTTTCAGTTTTGATCGTTCCCAATGATGCTGCTAAACTTAGAGATCAATCAGCAGACCAGGAACCAGGTCTGTTTGGGTCACTTGTTGATGTTTGTTGATGTGTGTTCTCCTGCAGATGAAACCAGCTGACAGCACGGCCTGGAGAACAGAACCAACCAGGCCAAGGGAGCCACTGGAGACCCACAGCAGACAGAAGAAACCAAGTCCTTCACCTCCACAACAGTACAACTTAAACATTGCAGAGATGGACCCATTTGGTTCAGGAGCAGAGGAACTCTGGCTGAATCTAAGTGATCTGACTCTAAACACCACGCCTCAGCAACACTGTGCTGATGTTGGAGAAGCGATGGACCAAACATCAGAACATGACGCCAATCACCTGCTGATCACAGCAGATAACAAGAGTGGACTGAACAGAACCTTTCACTATGAAATGGGCTTTGATTGCCTCCAGGAGCCTGACTTTAGCTTCAAAGAAGAACCATCCAGAGAAAGTGATGAGATTGAAACATTTAATGAAAACTTTGTCCTCCAGTTGGAGGATTGTGACAATGATCAGGATACAGAAACTGAAGAAGGAGAACAGGTGCTGGTGTCTGAAGAGGGTGATGCTTGTAGATCTCTGTCAGAGGGTCTGCAAGAACTGGACATCAGCAGCACCAAAGCCTCAGACGAGTCCATTGATGAACATCAAGAGGAGATGCCCCACATAAAGAGTCCCACTGACTGCTCCTTACAGGTGCTGGCATTAGACTCCTCTGGAACCTCTTCTCACCATCTAAGCAACAGCGATGGAGGGAGTTCGTCTGTGGTTTCCCGTAATTTAAGCCGTCGGTCCATCACCAAGAACACTGATGCTCTGGACTTCCAGGAGGAACATGAGGACAGCAAGGATGATCATGCTCCCGAGAAGATTATCGTCCCTATGATTTCTGAAGAACTTCAGTCAGAAAACACTGACAACACAGAAGAGAAGGAAGATGATTCTCTGGACACGTCTATCCTGGAAGAAGAGGAGGACCATTATGATGCCAATGATGAGATGAACACAGATAGTGATGAAGATGGTGACATATCACAGTTTAACTCTGATGAAGGAGAGGAAGAAGATAATGTGACTGAATCAAGTCCTAATGACCTTCAGCTGGATGGAGGAGAAGAAGAGTTTGAGGAGGATGAGAAGCAAGAGAAGGATTCTGAAGAAGAGGAGACAGAGAAGAAGTCAGATGAAGAGGAGATGCGAGAGGAGGGAGACACCCAAAAAGAGAAGACCCAAGAAGATGTGCTCGAGAAGGAAGAGACACAAGAGGATGAGACTCAGGACCGGAGGACTGAGGAGGAATGTGGAGAGAAGGGGTCTGACAAGGAGGAGAAGCAAGAGGGGGAGTCTGAGGAGGCCGAGGAGATGCTAGAGGAGGAGGGTAATTCAGAAGAGGATGAGCCCAAAGAAGAGAAGCCTCAAGAGAAACCTGATGGAAGGAAAGCACAGGAGGCCGAGGAAACTCAGGGAAATGAGTCTGAGGAGGAGTCGATCCAAAACTGGGAATCCAGGAAGGACACTGAGGAAGATGAGTTTGAGGAGGAGGAGAAGCAAGGGGAGGATACTCAAGAGGAGGTGCCTGAACACAAGACTGAGGACAAAGAATCTGAGGATGAGGAAATGAAGAAGATGATGAATTCCTTCAAGTCGACTCTCGGTTCTTCTCCAAACTTTCCAAAGGTCAGATGTTTTTCTTCATTCAGTTTCAGTTGTTGCATCTGACCAGTAGGTGGAGTCACCTGAACTCCTACCTGAGAGTCATTTCGGTAGAGAAGAGATGAAGCAGGACGGAGTCTAACCAGAACCAGGATCTTAAGGCCCCACCCACACAGAGACGAGATTAGGTGTATCTGCAGAGGTATTTTGACGTTTATGCTGTGTCCACACGGATCCGCCATTTTGGGAGACCAAATATGATCATTTTTGAAAACGGGTTCCATAGTGGATAAATTTCAAAATGCTGGTTTCATATTTCATTGTCTTCATGGGAGCTGTGTCTTATTTGAAACAATGACATCATAGCTCCATCTCTCTCTGTCAGCCACATGCCTCTCACTCTCACAAATAACAAACATGGCGCCATTCAGTGTTGCTGTTTACTTCATATGACTTCTGTACTACACCCAGTGATTTTTGCGTCGTTCTGTGGCAGTGTTACAGCGCCACCGACTGGCCCGGCATACCTACTGCTGTGTTTTCTGTGGTGCGGCATCCTGTCATGTGGACGCACATTTTTTGATTGTTTATGAGTCGTTTACCGTGTTTGTCTCTGTGTGGACGGGGCCTAGGACACTTTGCTACCAGCAGAACCTCTGGGTTCTTCTCACCTATTGACCACCACAGCTGCTGATTAATCTGTGTTTGTGTTTCTGCAGATGCAGCTTGGAGAGAAGGTAGAACTGAGCCCAGAAGCAGCAGGGCCAAGACCAGAACCTGACAGAGAGACCTCTCAAGAGTCACAAAGTCCTTCACTTCTTGAGCGTGAAGACCAACTGAACACAATACCGAAGGAGATGGCTAAGGATCAGTCTTGTTCTGGAGGAGAAGAACTGCAGGAGAACCTGACTGATCAAGATATCCACAAATCTGGTGCCTCCTGTCAGGAGGACTCTGCTGATGTTGGGGAACTGATGGAAACATCTTCAGGAAGTGAATCAAACCTCTTGCAGAATACAACAGATGACCACACAGATGTCTTCATGTCAACCTCTCAGTCTGAGATTAATGTAGACCTCCTCAGTCCTCCACAGAACAGAAGAGCTCCTGACATCCAACCATCTGAATCCACCTTCAAAGCAAAGACATCCAGCCTGAGTACTAAGCTTCAATCTTCTAACAGGAACCTTCATCTACAGCAGAAGGACCTCCAGGATGCCAAGACTGATGAAGAGTCAAGTGTGACTACCAAGAAGCTGAGAGCCCCTCTGACTGATGGAAAATTTGAAGAACATCAGGAGACAAAGAGTCCAGCTGACACCAGCTTTCAAGTGTTTGGATGCTCCACACCTAAATCAGAACCCTCTGGTAGATCTCCTCCAACCAGGTCTGGGTTTTCTCTCCATTCCCTCCTTCAGATCATCATCACAGACACTCAGGAGATACAGGAGGGACCTCAGGTCAGGAAGGAGACAGAGACAGAAAAAGATGGTGATATATTTGAGGGGAGCTCTGAGAGACCTGAGGGAGAAGTTTCAAGCCACCAGAAGATTCAGCTGCATGAAAGCAGTGGAGAAGAAGAGGAGTCAGAGGAGGAGAGGATCGAAGAAGGGGAGTTTGAGAAGGAGACAGAAAAGGAGATACAAGATAACCTTTGTGAGAATGGCACCAAAGAAGAGGAGAATCAGAGGGAGGTTTCTGAGCCGGAGGAGACACAGGAGGTCCAGACCCAAGAGTCCAAATTTGAGGAGACGGCGATGCAAGTGGAAGAGTTTGGGGGAAATGAGGGGTCAGAAGAGGAGTTTGAAGAGAAGGTACAAGAGTTGAAAGAGAATGACACTCAAGAGGAGGTTCGTACCCACGGGTGGGACTCTGAGGAAGATGTGTCTGAAGAGCAGGAGATGCAAATGGAGGAGACTCAGGAGGAGGAGTCTGATCAAAAGGAGATGCGAGAAGGGGAGTTGCACATGGAAGAGGTTGACAAGAGTGAGATGCAAGAGAAGTTCGATGAAAAGAAGGAATCAGAAGAGGAGTCAGAGAAGATAGAAGGGAAGATGGAAGAAACTGACACTGAAGAAGAGGAGACTCAAAAGGAGGAGACTCAAGGGTTGGAGTGGGAGGAGGAGTTTGAGAAGGAAGCAGCTGATAGAGAGACTGAGGAAACAAAAGAGATTCAGGAGAGGGAGGTGCACGGGAAGGAGTCAAAGAAGGGTGACACCCAAGAAGATGAGACTGAGGAGGAGGTGCTCAAGGAGAGGGGCTCACAAGAAGACAAGTCTCTGGACTGGAAGACTGAGGAAGAGAAACACCAGGAGGAGATGCAGGAGGTTAAGACTCAAGAGGATAAATCTGAGGAGACAGCGATGCAAGGGGAGGAGTCGTCTGAAAAAGAAGAGACACAAGAGCAGGAGTTGCAAGTGGAGAAGACTGAGGAGGTGAAGGAGATGCAAGAAGAGGAGAGTCAAGAGGAGGAGCCTGGAAAGGACAAGGTGCAAGAAAATGAGGCTCAGGTGGAAGAGTCTGAAAAGAAGGAGACACAAGAGGAGGTGTCTGTTAAAGAGGAGTCTGAGGAGGTGGAGATGCAAAATGATCAGACTCAGGAGTGGGAGTCTGAAGAGGCAGAGATGGAAAATGGAGGGATTCAGGGAGAGGAGTCTCAAAAAGGGCTGACGCAGGTGGAGTTTCAAAAGGAGACATCTGACGACAGTGACACCCATGAGGAGGAATCTGAGGAGGAGGAGGACTTTGAGAGAGTAGATGTGCAAAAGGATGAGGAGAAGATGGAGGAGTCTGGGGAGACTCAAGAGAAGGTGTCTAAGGACAATGTGGAGAAAGAGAAGAAGAAGAAAGATGAGGAGTGTGAGGAGGCAGAGACACAAAAGCATGAGACCCAGGAGCCGGAGTCCGAGATGGAGTCTGAGGAGGGGGGGTGGCAAGAGGAGGAGTCAGACCAGGAGAAGGTGGAGCTTCTAGTGGAGGACATCAACCATTTGCAGGACAACCTCCATCAGTTTGACTCCAGCTCTCAAGCAGAAACATCTAGAGTAAACCCTGAGTTGGACGAGTCACACAGGATGTTCTTCCTTCAGCGAGAGGACACCACTGAGGACCTGCAGGACACAGAGACAGAGGAAGAGGAGCAGAAGCTGCTGTCTGAGCTTCAGAGGAACGGCAGCTTCGATGTCGGGAAGGCTCTGTTGGAGAGTCTGCACAAACAGACCTTCAGCAGCTGCAATGATTTAGATGCTTCCATCACAACCCCTGTGAAGAGGAGAGCTGCTGAAGAAGACGATGAAGAGTTGCTGCATCTTTTTAAAAAGTCGCTTAGAGTTCTCGGAACTTCCACACCAATATCAGGAGCCTTTGCTTCTTCTCCTCAGATCACAAAGAAGAGCTCTGGAAGAAAAGCTTGGGTGTCCTCCCGTCATTTCCTCCTCCAGTCCATCATTAAGGACATTGATGGTCAGGAGGGAGGAGAAGAGAGCGTTGCTTTTTTCACCTGTAACGAGTCTCAGCAAGAGGAGACAACCAGAAAAAGTCTCAAAACAGAAGATGAAGAGGAGGAGAGTGATGCTGTTTACATGTCCTTAAATGACATGAAGCTCCTGGCTGAGGAGCAGGAGGAACAGATGGAGACAGTGGAGGACGCATCAGAAGAAGACGATGTGATCCGTTCAGCTCAGGAGGAGGAGGACTGCGAAGAGTCAGCCCATGGACCTGAGCTGGCCTCTGGAGAGCAAACGGATCGAGTCCAGGAGATACGAGTCACAGAGGACAGACTTTAAGACCGGTTTGTCCCGGCTGGGTGTCTGAAGGGTTCTTAGACGCTCTTTAACAGCTGGAGCCTGACTGGATCCAGATGTGGGGTTAAAATGTTGCTTCTTTAATGAGTTGTCATGGCAACTTGCACCAACACTGACACCAGTTTTAAAATATAAACATTGTTTTATCACTTATGATACTGTATTTTTCTGTTTTTAAAGGCACCTTTCATCTTTAATTAAATGCTTTAAATTTGATTAGAATTATGGTGAAATTAGCTGATCTGGGAAGAATGAGACTTAATCTGTAACAACTTCCAACATTTTATACAGCAGGACTTGGACTCTGACTTTTTTAGGTGTCATGTCCTGATAAATATAAGTTCAGTTTAGTCCTGTGTTCAGTTTTTACCTAAAAGTTAAAGTTTCCAAGTGTGAAGTTGTGAAAGTGATCAGAAAGGAAACCAGAAATCTGAGGTTCCTCCCCAACCCTGACATGTAAATCCAATATGGCCACCTTGTTACTTTTGTTCATTTGTATCTGTTTAGTCACACTACTCTGTAAAAACTTCTGTGGTAAACACTTTGCTTCACTGTTTGAAAATGCAAAATGCACAAAAATTCAGTATTAGCTTTTCTTGCGAATAGCAATTAGCAAATCTATATTAGCTAATATCACTTAGCTAACTGCATTTAGTTAATAGCACTTAGCTAATAGCACTTAGCTGAGCGTTGTTGGCATAGATCCCTCTGGTTCTCCATCTTGGACCTGGAACATGTGAAAGTTTGGTTTGCTATAAGTTTGAACCTCACAGATAAACTGTTCGCGGATCAGTCCTTTTCCACTTCAGTTGTTCTTACCTTGATTCTAATTAATAAAAACGAAGCACCAGTGGTGCTTCTGTTGAAGGAAATGAAATGATTTGGATCTGTTTAATTTTTCTATGAAGACTGAATATGATTCTGTGCTGAATAAACTGGACTGGATTTAAATCTAAGCTAAAGTTGTTGGACTAAGACAAACTTAGTAAAGTTTTTGTTTCTGGTAGTTTTGTGGTGCGTCCATGTTCTGGTCGTCAACTATATGAACCAATAAATTAATTGCTATATTATCCTTTATTCATAAGACAAAATTAGAATATGAGCTGCAGAAATATGGTTTTAATTTCATTAAGGCAAGTCCTCCAAACCATCTGCTGGTGTGTCCAGAGGGGAGAAGATGGTCACTGATGGTTCTTCTGGAGCAAAGAAACATCAGTTCTTCACTTTAACAGCAAGTTTATATGAAATAATCTGAATAAACTTAGTTCAATAAACCTAATAAATCATTATCACGTCAGAAACTAGGCTTTAAGCTGAGAGGAGCTGGTTCTGAGTTCAGATGATCCAGCTTCATCTCCCTACTTCAGATCTTGGAGAGGATGTCAACCACTGCTGGTGATCCGATGGAAGAAAGAACCTCTCAGATTTATCTGGAGAAAGAGTCTGAGGACCTCCAGCTTCAGCCAGCGAAACGTTTCAAAACAATATGCTGGACATATTCAGGATTATTAACCAGAAACTTGTGTGGAGGTTCTGGATACCTGTGTACTAACACATGGCCCCCCTGGCGTTTTCTATTAATAAATGGACCCCTGGGGGGGGTTCCTACTAAGACAAGATGCATGTTTAAATCCAGAAATCTGCATCACGCAGAACTCCAGATGCATGAAGCCGTGCAGGCGTGGATGGAAGCGCGTTTCGTTTTAATCCCGGTCACGACCGGACCAGCCTCCACCTGGAAGCCCAGCAGGGGCGGCTCTCCCAGCGCAGCTGAACATCATGACTTGTCGCCATCAGTCATGCAGCTGCTGCCAACACCGGGAGCTTCTTGAAGGGGTCATATCAACACTTAAAAACTTGAATCAAATAAAATGAAGGAAGCGACTATGAAGAAATGTATCCATAAAGCTGTATTTGCAGCACCGTGCTGATGCGCATGTCTGCAGTTTATAACACGTCTTCACATCAAGTTTCCCAGAATGTCCTGCAGGTGTCGCCAACGACCCGATCAACAGCTCCTTTGGACCGCAGCGCCTGGTCCGAGACGAACAGAACCGCCAGGCGTCGCTCGAAGCGGTTTATCTGGTTATTAACAGAACACTGCGGTGAATATTTGACACATTTCCAGACATGAAGCAGCTGGAAGGTTCTGACCCAGATGTTCTGCTGACATGAAGTGATCGTAGTGAAACGTTGAAGCTTGATCAGAACCCAGAGTTCTGCTTGCATTTCTTCCAGTCATCTTGTTTTCTGGGTCCGGATTTATCCGGATCAGAACCAGTTCTTGTTCCGGGTCATGATTACCTCCAGATGTTCGGGTCCATATGTGGTTCTGAACTCATCTTCCAGGTTGTGTTAAAGGATCCAGGTTCCACACTTTTCCACGGTTATTGTAATATTTGACACATTTAGGTTCAAATGTTGACCTGAAAGTCCAAACGGCCCGGTTCTGGTAAGGACACAGATGTTCTGCTGCGGATCTGAGATCAGGTCAAACCCAGGACGCTCTGGAAGCCGGTTTCAAATCTTTAGAGATTTAAAACTGGCTTTACTCTCCTCCGTCCTGGAAACCTCCACGCTGGGCACTGATCCTGAAGGCTGAGCTTCAGAGAAGGCAGCAGAACCCAGGAACTGAAGACTTACGCTTGTTTATAGAAACTCCAGAAGCAGAAAAATATTCAACATTTTTATTGAGTCACAACTTTTTACATTTAAACCTTAAAACTGTAACTTTCTGTTTATTAGAAACGATTTCAGCTTGTAGTGATTTCTCATGATAACAAGAAAAACTCCAGGACTTGTTTCTAAAACCAGCGACTGGAGACCAGAGCTGGTTCCTCTGGGCTGCTGGGTGGAGAAACATCTCACGTCTGAGACATGGAGACTCAGATCAGAGTCTCACTTTATCTAACAGAGCACAGACAGCTGCAGGAGGTCCGGCTGCGGCTGCAGGAGGTCCGCAGTCCCTCCTAGGTCCGGCAGGGACATGTTTTAGCTCTTCTATCATTGCTGAGTAAAACAGGAACCGTTGAGTGTTTATCAAGCAGAAGAACCTCGGCTAGAACTCTGGATCGGACCACAAACTGGTTCTGATGATGGCTCTGGACCGCTTGTTTCTCCCGACCGGACCCGGAGTGCTTCTGGGGCTACCGTCTCTGACTGAGCTGCCGGTACAGCTGGATGGTCATGAACTGGACCTCGGGGTCTCCGGGCTGGAGGTCGATGGCTCGCAGGAAGAAGCTCAGGGCGTCGTCCAGCCGGTTCCGGCTGAAGCTCTCCTTCCCTCTTCGGACCAGAGCCTCGTAGCTCTCCGGCTCCGCGGCGCACTGATCCAGCTGCTCCCCGGAGGCCAGCTCAGGCTCCACGCTCGACTCCTCCAGGCCGGCGCGCCGGCGCTCAGACGCCGCTCCGTCAGCGCGCTCCTTCGTCTCCTCCAGCTGCAGCTCTTCCTCGGCAGAACCCGTCGGGTCGGCGTCTCCAGCCGCAGAGAGCGGCTCTGATGCGTCGCTGTCCTCCGTCTCCATCCTGTCCTCCTCGTCCTCCGTACTCAGAGTCTCTCCAGCCGTCTCCTCTGCCTCAGAGTTCATTCCTAGCACTTCCTCAGCCTCCTCTTCATCCGTGTCCTCGATGACGGACCGAAGGAGGGAATGATGGGAAACCACGGACGCGTTTCCTCCCACGCTCTTCCTGGAGCGGCGACTCGACCCAGGAGGAGACAGTTTGGGCGTGGAGGACCCGAGCGCCTGGAAGGAGCCGTCCAGCTGCTGCTCCTCTTCGTCGCTGTCATAAATCACGGCTGCTCGCTTCTTCTTGGTGGTCACGATGGACTGGTCGATGGACTGGTCGATGGACTCGTCGATGGACTCGTCGATGGACTCGTCCAGACCTGAAGCTGCGGTCCGTCTGCAGAGGCTCTCCGACAGAGACTTCTGGACGTCGAAGCTGCCGTTGAGCTGGAGCTCAGACAGCAGCTTCTGCTCCTCTTCCTCGGTGTCTGCAGCACCCAGAGCCTCGTCTTCATCGCTGTCCTCCAGCTCCAGGTTGAAGTTTCCATGAGAAGATTCGAGCTCGGCGCTCAGCCTGGAGGCTTCAGGCTGCTGGAAGTCAGAAACGCTTCGGTCCTGGAGAAGGTCGGTCTCAGAGGTTCTGGTGGGCCCGGCGCTCCTCTCAGCCGCTGCGATCTGAACCAGACTGGCATCGGGTCCAGGAGATCCGGCCACCAGTTCTGCAGAGGCATCTCCAGACAGATCGATGACGTCGTTGCTGGGATGCTGCTGCCGCTCCTCTCCTCCGGAACCAGACCGGTCCAGATCCACCACCACTGGGGACGTGCTGAGGCTACGGCCAGGAGGCGGAGGGGACACACCTGGTTTCGGGCTTCTTGCTTTCTTCTCCTCAGACTTCTGTCTGGTGCTGTCCAGCGGTTGTCTCAGCCAGGCTGCTTCTGTGCTGGAGGCCATGCTCTCCACCAGTTGCATCTGCAGGAACACAAGCACGCATTAAAGGAGACTGGTCCTGCAAAGCCCACGTTCATTTCTCCTGGAGATGTTCCCACATCAGCGGGGAAAGTCCTCTTTGTTTCCTGCAGCACTTCAAGGACGACTGCTTCAGCAACCTGCGCCAGTATCGTCTGACTGAGGGGCGGTTCATTCTATCTCTAAGTTGTTAATAACCCCTGCATGACAACAAACTTTATTTTAGTCATGAATTTATGGTGTTGATATGACATCCTGGCCGTTGTTTTGCTAGCAGTAGCATTGTGCTTTCTGCTAATGTTAGCACCGTGTGCTAGCTGTTAGCTAACTTGAGGACAGAACCGTACTGAGCGTTTTGATTAGTATTAATACATAAACAGTTTGCCGTCGTTTTTGTCTTGGGGAACACATGATCCAGATGCAGCCAGTGACGTTCGTGGCGCTAGCGTTAGCTAACTCGCCAACTGTGTCGAGGCCTTGTTTACAAAATGTGTTAATTTACGTTGTGGCTCCAACAAGGATAGCGTTTCACTGTTGACAACTTTTAATCAGTTTGGGAATAAAAAGTTTCTGCGCCGCTAGCTAACCACATCTATCAAACTACAAAAATGGTCGAAGGGTAAGGAGTGGAATGCTCTGCGACCTGGAGGGGGGCGGGGTCTGCAGTGCCTCAGTTACATTTAAAGAGACGGAAGAGAATTAAATTACATTTAAAGAGAAGCATAAGATACCCGGCGGGAGCCCACCACTCCAGTCACTCCACCCACACAAACAGCACCTCAGCAAAGGGCGAGCCCCCCCATGCCACCATTAGAGAGACCCAGTTCATCCTCCACACCTCCAGTCAACGACGGACCAGCACAGGTGGCGGTACTGCATAGTGCTCCACCCATGCCTGCAAGGCCCATTGTCCCACACCCCAAAAACAAGCTGAAGTGTGGTGTTGAATGTGTTTGGGAGGAAGGGGTGAGCACTGGGGTCACAGTATGAGTCCCCCTGGGGGCAAGCTCCCCAACTGGCCCCTAGCTGTCTCTTCCGCTGCCACACCAACAGAGTGACGACCGAGGACAGGTACCTCCCAGAGATCCCTAAAGATGCCAGGGGGAGTTGATCTGTCTAACAGCTGAAGCTTGGTCCAGACTGGGTCAACCTCGTGGGGAGCAGACCGGCAGAACAATGCTTCCAAACAAACAGTTAATCAACAACAGAACAGCTTAGAGAAAGAAGAATCAATGTGCTGCAGTGGCCTAGTCAAAGTCTTGACATCAACCTGACCGAAATGCTTTGGTGGAACCTTCAGAGAGCCGAGGAGAAGATCTGAAGCAACCAGCTTTGAGTGAGCTCAGTCAGGGAACGTTCAGAGACCTTAAAAAGATCTCACCCAGACCATGTTCTAGCTCACAGCACTCTTTAAGCTTTCAGAGGTCTAAATGGCCTTTGCCTGTGATCCCATGTATACATAATTTGCTCTTTGACCCACCTGCAGCTCAGACTCCGCCTTCACCAGCTCCTGAGCCTTCTGGACCCGCCCTTCAATGTAGTGACACGCCTCCTGGTCTTCAGGGTCTTCGTCATGGTTCACATCAAGGGAAAACATGAGGTCATGGTCCGAAATCCCAAACATATGCATAGCATGCAGTTGAGCGATGTGCTCGTCCAGAGCTGGGTCGGTCCGTCGGTGTCTGGAGTGCAGATCCTGCAGCTGAAGCTGGGTGGTTGAAGTCCTTGGGTCTTCTAGGGTGAAGAGCTCCTTCAGTTCTTGTCTGCTGAAGTACCTGAACGGGTTCTTTTTGTCTCCGGTGTTCTGCCTGATCAGGGAGTCTTTGAAAACCTGCCGCCTGTAAATCTTTTCCTCCACCGTTCCACAGGTTATCAGTCTGTAGATCACTACGTTTTCTTTCTGGCCGATGCGGTAGGCTCTGTCGACAGCCTGAGCGTCTGTGGCAGGATTCCAGCTCGGATCATAGATGACTACTCTGCTTGCTGCTGTCAGGGTGATGCCCACTCCTCCAACCTGAGTGGTGAGGAGAAACACGGAGTAACGTTTGTCTGTTTGAAACAGAGAGATCAGTTTTTCTCGTTCCGTGATCTGCGTGATGGTTCCGTCCAGTCTCAGCACTTTGAACCCTCTGTTGCGAAGGATCCGTTCAAGGATGTCGAGGACCACCCTGTAGTGAGCAAAGACCAGCGTTCGGTGGCCTTCCTCTCTGAGACGCTCCAGAAGAGCCAACAGAAAGATAAGTTTTCCAGACTCCGATATTAAAGTTTCATCTGAAACATTTGCGATGCTCTTAGCGTCAGCCTCACCATTTTCACCCTCAGGTTTTTCATCCAGGCCCAACTTTGCTATAGCATTGGCAGACAGCAGTCTTGGATGATCACATAACTTCTTTAGTATGGTTAATTCAGCCAGAGGTGATCTGGTGGTCATTAGCAATTCCTTGATGTGGTCCAAACCAATGAACTGCCTGTAAATGTCCTCCTGAACGGCACTCAGGTATGTCCAGACAATCAGGTCGTTCTTTCGGGTGAGCTTGGGCATGACTGCCCTGCAGGTTGGCTGATCTTGAGGGTCTTGGTGGCTATCAGGTTCTGAGTTTGCCTCTTTTCCACCAGTCTTCTTCTTCTGCACTTCTGATTTTGTCCTACGAAGGAAGTAGGGTTTGATCAGAGTCATGAGGTTCTCGGACATCCTTGAGCCAAGAGCTTTTTCTCCAGGAGTAGCATCCTTCTCCCTGGCGCGGGTGATGGGGTTCTCATACTCTGTTTTGAAAGTCTTGGCTGTTCCCAGGAGAGTTCCTTGACAGGCAAAGTCAAAGAGCGTCCACATTTCCCTGAGGTTGTTCTGGACCGGAGTTCCTGTCAGGAGAACCCTGTTCTTAGAGGGAACGGCGTAGGCACTTTTGGCTGTTTTGGTGGAAGAGTTTTTAATCTTGTGTGCTTCATCCAGGATCATGTAGTCCCAACAGAACTCCTTTCCCCGATAAGAGGCCAGCTGCTGCCAGTTGTTCATCAGCATGGTGTAAGTGGTGATGATCACACCTCCTCTCCTCTGAACCTTCTCCAAACTCCTGGTCCTCTCTGCTTTACTGGCACCATGAAAGTCCTTCACCCTCATACCAGGAGTCCATTTGCTGAACTCCTTGATCCAGTTTGTGATGAGGGATGTTGGCATGACCAGAAGAGTGTGTTTTATCAGCTCGTTGTCATACATGCCAGAGAGGAAGGAGATGATCTGGATGGTCTTCCCGAGCCCCATGTCGTCAGCCAGAACTCCTCCTTTTCGACCATCCCTGTAGAGGCTGTACAGAAAGGAAACGCCATCTCTCTGATAGTCATACAGCTTGTCATGCAGTTCTTTAAACAGCATTAAGCCACTGTTGTTCACATTGACAAACTCGTCGTCTTCATCCTCCAAGTCATTCTCAGCCAGGAGTTCTTCTATCTTCTTTATCCTGCTCTCTAATTTGGGAGTTTGGTGAATGCTGAATGCCTGTTTGAACAACTTCAAAGCTTGCTGAATGTCTCCTTGTTTGGCAACAGCTTTACCATCAGAAATCAACCTGAAACACAAAAAACAGAATCTCGGTCAGATCGGATCTAGTCCAGACTGGACCGATACAACAGTGAGAACAAGAGGTGTAGCAGTACATGCCTTGGACCCGAACAGTCAGGGTCACGGAGTCAGTTTGCTTTAGCCAGGTCTTTAGTACCAAGAATCAAAATGAGTCAATGTGACGCACTCCACACCAAAGCAATGCAGAACTATCTGGTTATGTGCTTCTAGTGAGAATTCTCCAATTTCTACCAGAGTTCAGCTTCCTTTTTTCACAAACCAGTGTTTCCGCTACCGTTATCCAAGGGGGTCACACCACCAATGAGACCCCCCCGCCTGTCCACCTACCTAAGAAGATCACAGCACGTAGTAATTGTACATGTTCACAGTTAAGGTCATCAATTTCATTAGCCTATCTAAGCCACAGACCATTTCTCCCGCTAGCGTAGGGCTGGATGATATGGCTAAAAAACATATCACGATATAAGCACTTAATATCAGTTGATATCAATAATTATTGATTAATTTTTTTGTTTTCCTTGTGACCTTTCCTCTTTTATCCACAGTTTTCACTCCATGCCGTTTATTTTTAAGCAGTTATGAAGCATGGTGGCAAAACCATAAACGGCTGCTGCACAAGTTACTCTACAAGTTGTTGCTAGGTAGCCAAAGAGTGAGGGCTCCCAGGTACTCGGGCGTACTGTGCGAATTCTGTGAACCGCATGGACGGTTGAAGTTTCATACTCCAGTGTACCGAGTGCCTACATTTCTTGTGACAAATTCCTTCATTTCCCACAATCTGAATGGATGCTAGTTAGTTTGATGAGCTAGCTGGGCGCTTAGCCCCGTTTCATCGCCACCAGGGCAGCCACTGCTCATCTGTTAGTGCAGCACAGAGTGGCAGTCTGGCTGCTGCGCGTCTTTGCGACTGCTTTAGCTGACTGTCCACCTTATCAGCTCAGTGTCGCGGACAAAACAGTTCAATCTGAACGCTGTTTCCTGCCGGGCAGTTTACTGTGCAACACCGAGTACACGTACATAAAAATTTACCTTTGAAGGACGTCTCCAGCGAACGTCCACCCAAATATGTTGGGGCCTTTAGTTGATGCTACTCACCTAGCTTAGCTGGCCATGAGAGGTAGAGCTGCTAAAGCCCTCTGCATACATCTCCCATAATGCTGTATGGTTCTGGATCGGAGTTCAGTGTATACTCTACATACTGAATATTCTATCAGACATATTATCTATTGATCACGTGTCTATCACGTTATATACTGTTATTTATTTATTGTCCAGCGCTACGCTAGCGACAGGCTTGTGTGTTTGTTTTGGTTGTATTTACCCAGAATGCCCTGCGCTGTAGTCCGGTTCCTGCTTTTGGAGCAGTCTACAGTCCGCTTGGCGTTCATGTATATATTTGAACTGCACCAGAGTTCACTTCAACCAAGCCCTAGGTTTGCTTTTCTGACCCGCATCAGAGTTCGATTACGTATTCATACCTCCCCAAACTAACCGGATGTTCAAGGCAAACGGACTGGAGTTGGATTAAAGCGGACTAAACAGGCCTGATGTGAATGCACCCTTAGATGGTTCCACCCTGAGGCAGTAGAACAACTGATCGGACCTCCTACTGTAAACCAGAGAACCACTGGGCTACAAGGCAACGCTAGCTCTAAAGTTAATTGCATCTGTGACCATCCAGAGTCTTTTTTTGGATAAAACATCTCAACATCTGGGTTAGTTTTAGTTCAGGATGAAGGAAGGGACCACCAGTAACTCCATGTTTCTCCAGACGGACAGGCCTGAAGAACATCCAGCTTTCTTCTGATCGACAGTGGTGAAAGTTCCAGGTTTTGGTGATTCATGAATATATAATATATAATGAATATATGTGTGTTGATAAACGTGTAACCCTATTTGTTCATTTCCGATCCAGTAGGTTGACTCCACAACAGAAACTCTGACTCTCTGCATTTATTCTAACAAGACACAACAAAACAAGCTGGTGGTTAGCAGCTCCAGCAGCTTCTGCCTCTATACATTAAATAAAATACAATAACCCTAAACAAACTCCAGAGTCATGGCTTCCAATGAACAGTTGACAAAACAGCTGCAACATTAAACACAGCTGAAATGCACAACATTAATTACCATAACAGGTTAAAACATAAATAAAACATGGAAAAATTAATCACGAAACCCCGTGTATAATTAAATTTGTCTAAAATATATGTTAAAAGACAATATCTGTAAAGAAAACACAGAGCTGATCCAAATACATATCACAGTAACAGACAGCAGCAGAAAAAGGGGAGGGGCTGACTGTTACTGGTTGCTATGGTAACCACCAACTGACAAGGGTAAGGAGAAACTTATACAGCAATAAAAGTCTGGAAAAAATAACTTTTTGACTAAATAAAATGAATTCAAAGAATAAATAAACCAATTTTGACAAACTCCACGTCTATAGTAATGTAAAAATAAAACCGTGTTACATTTGGCAGCCCAAAGATCTCAGTCATTACAGCAACAAGGAGCCCAATAAACCAGCCATCAGTTAATAAACACCCCACCAGGTTTCATCCATACCTCCCACTTCCTGAGAGGTCGAGGGTCACATTGAACCTAGAGCTGCATCACATCAAGACAACATGATTTATGATAAACATACAAACAATGAAGAGCTGGTGTGTTTCTGGGCTCAAAGCAAACAGACGCGGGACGAGGACTGCTCTGTTTATCTGAACCAGCTGCTCCTGGCCGTTTTGGCCATAAAACACCGTAGTTTTAGTTTATTAATGACGTCACCAGTTCAGCACCTTGGAAAACCAAAGTGGACCAGTGCTCTTTAAACTGGTTCTGGTTTAATTGCTTTTTCTGGGAACGTTAACAAATAAATTAAGTGTACAAACTGTGCTTGAGTGAATTTGCATTTGTTAAAAGATATTACAGTCTCGATGGCTAAATAAAACCAGAGAAACCAGGTTCAGATAAGAGTCTTATTTAAGCTGCTTCATGAATATTTTGCTCTCAAATGTTCAGAATATTATTAAAATCTGCTGAAACAAATGTAGCTATAATATAATTTCATATGGTTTCATAACTTATTTTATATTGAAGACATTCAATAAAAAGCAAGAAAATGTCTGAGTTTAACGTGAGACGTGATGATTATGATCATGAACCTACCTGCTGTAGGTTTCCATCTGGTCTTCTGCATCCATGCACAGAGATCTGCAAAAACAGAGTCTGGGTCAGAACCAGAACCATAAAGGAGATACATCCAGACCCGACCTGTAAATGTCAAACAGCTCAGGCTTGATTAAACGATATCTCTGCATGCTGCTCCTTGCATCTGTTTATGGTCTGGCTTGTTTTGTCTCCATCGTCTCTTGTATAAACTGAAGCTGTCTGCATCAGTTCAGACCCACCAACTGTTGATTTAAGGTAATCTTTTATATTCCGCAGTACAGAAATGCTGTTTTATGACTTAATGATATCCCTCATCCTTTTCTAGCGATGGAGCAGCAGCTCTACTCTAATTACAAGTGAGAGTCAAGCATTAGCTATAATGGCTTCTTTAAATTAATCATTAAAATGTTTGTAAGCAAAAAAACTATATGGAATAATTTACATAAGGGGTGTCCAAAGCGTGGCCCGACTGCAATTCGAGAATAATTTGGCCCTCCAGTGCAGGATGTTGATCCAGATGGAGACGTATTATTAACTGGGGCAAAATTATTACAGACAAATTAAAAATTTCTTACAAGGGAAAATGTTAGGTTCAACACAAAGTATGTCTTTTAATGATCAGGCTTCTCACATTCTCTTCAATTTCGTCTAACTATCCAGTGATTTTCACTCAAAAGTAGACATTGATGCACCAAAATCTGATTTTAATTACTTCATTAAAATTGGCTAAATACAGCAGACATTTTAGAGAAAGAGGGACCCAAGTCCTCTTTTTATTCCTGAGAAAAAACTAAATGTTTCCTATATATTTTTCTTCCAATGGAGCCCTAAGGAATTTGCAAACTGGATGGCTATCTTTTTTTTAAATAAGGAAAATATGCAAAACTCAATTTAAGTTTTGGATCTACAATAATTTACACATGTTCCTACTGAAATTATGACAGCCATGTTTCATTAAAATAATACATGCTCATGTTTTGTGTAGCAGTTTTAAAAACAGTTACAAATTTTTTTTCGTCATTTTAGTTTTGAAAAAGAAATGTTTTTGGCCTTACTTTTGACAAAACGTTTGGATACCCCTGATTTAAATACATGAGTAAAAACTGAAGGAGCCCATCTCACTGACATCTGCTCTGCTTCTATACCTGGCTGGATCACCTGGAGGAAGTCCTACTTCCTGGTCTGTTAACAACTTTTAATGCCTGCCTCATGTAAATAAGATAGTAATTATAAATTATAAAGCTTCGTTTGTGCTAAAATCAGACTTTCAGTTACCTTTTTAGTTAAGTTACTAAACAAAAAAATAATTTTAGTTTTATTCTTTAAGAGCTTAGCAGGAACAAACGTCCTGTTTTGCCAAGATATTTAAGATACAGCAAATAAAAACTTCTTTCAGTCCAGACCAACTACTAATAACGCGGGTGATGTACTTTTTGTTATAAATAATAATGTTATGAAGTTAACCTGGAATCAGCCTGTTGCTAGCACCAGTTAGCGGCTAACTAGCTTCTCCATTATAAACCATGTGAATGTCAGCTAGCTCCGATGCTAACTCATACGCTTCACATAAACAGCGGTTAGAGTCGCTTCACTTACTTCTCCAGCCTGTCAGTAACTTCCAACACCTCCCCGTCATCCTTATAGCCCTCCATGTTCATGTTTTTATTCAAATAAAAATATACTTTTTTGTGTCTTTAACTTCTAATCGACATATCATCAGCTACCTCCTGAAAGAAACTCCCCAAATGAGATATTTTACGTTTACATGTTTGAAGCCGGGATTCTCCCCCCGCCAATTCATTACAGCCAACCAGAGAGCGCGCTGCGGTGACGCAGCACTTACTTTGTCCAATCAGAAATTAGATATGGATGAAAACGTAAAACACTTATAAATCTTCTGAAAGCTGTGGCTGGAAGCAACAGGAGGGAGTCATTATTAAGCATATACTGGGCACTGATGGGATCTACACTAGATTATAGATTTGATTACAGCTAAATCAAAGTTGCAAAAAGCAGACAGATTACTGTACAGGGCACTGCATACAGGAGAAAACCAAGAAGAAAACAGTTCTTGGGTCTGTCTTGAGCTCTGATGAGGATCTAAAGTTTGTTGAGTAAATGAGTATACACCCCCTAAACCTAATAACTAGTTGTTCCATCTGAGAAGTAGCTGATAACTGGTGATGCGTGTTTCACATCCCTGAGGATGACCTCTGACCTGCTCTGCTTCACTGAACTGATTTAATTCAGACACATTGGAGGTTATGCTGCAGCATCTTTATCAGTTTTAAAGCTGCAGTCTGTAACTTTTACCAAAATATATTTTCTCCATATTTGTTAAAACTGCCTCCATGTGGTGACAGTTTGGTTTGAGGCAGATAATCTGTGAACAGATGGAGCTCCTCCTCGAGCTGCTATTGGTCTAAAGAAATGCTCCGCTCCCGACCTGAAACAACCAATCAGAGCCAGGGGAGGGGCTTAGCGCTGCCAATCACCCTCGTGTTTGCGCTGCTAAATGAGGTAATAGTGGAGAAACAACTCACCATTCCAGGAAAACTGTTTATCCGCTGCCATCGGTGGTCATGCTAGCTAGCATTAGCATTAGCAGTAGGACTGACTGGTGGATTTCTGCAGTTAGTACTGGGAGCACTGGGAGAAGGCAGAGGAGCTTGGGTTTGTCACAGATCAGCTGTCTTCTATTATACTGTTAAGACATCATGATGATTTTAATAACTATGTAGAAAACATATTTTTCATAGAAGTTACATACGTTTGAGACTTTGACTAGGACACTCCAAAACCGTTATTTTTGTTTCACCTATTCAGGGCTGGACTTCCTGATGAGATTTGGATATTTTTCCTGCTTCAACAACTCAGGTTATCTTTGTAAAAACAGAGTAAATCTAGAAGGGTGTAAATACTTTTTGCACCCTTTTTACTTATCAGAACTGGAGTCTGAGCAAAGATGAAGACTCACTGAGGTTTATAGATCTGTGTTTTGTTTTTAGGACGTTCAGGTTTGTTTCAGACATTTTTCGAGGTTTTTGGACCATTTTGATAAATTCCTGCTGCTGACAGTTTAAAACTTCATCAAAGGTTTACTGGATCGTAAATAAACCAATGAAACAAATATGAAGTGCTTAAACGACTCATTAAAACGTCTCCATGGTGACGGCTGAAGCAAACAAAACGATGTCAGAAAACACAAATATAATAAACCCAGTTAGTAAAGAACAGCTTCAGTTTATTTCTGGATTTAAAGCAGAAAAAGGCAACACAAAGAGAAGCTTTTATTGTGAAAGGTCGCTGTGGTGGAGCTTCAGGAGGAGCAGCAGGACAGAAATGATTTAGTTTTAGCTCCGGGTGTGAAAACTTCCTCTTCCATCCTCAGAGTAGGGGAGCCGTTTCCAGAGCTTTGACCCGAGCGGCGAAGAGAAGAACGTTCTTCTCCACCTCGGCGTTGATCTGGGCCTGCGAGGCCCGCGGGTTCTTCTGGAGGAAACCAGCGACGCTCAGGATGCAGTCCCTCTGAGCAGAACCAGAACCAGAACCACAGACAAGCATCAGCAAACATGTTTGTTCTGGAAACAGCTCACCTGAGCAGCTTCCTGCAGCCTGACACCAACGGTCCGACAGAACCTCAAGCTCTCTGGGTCAGAACCAGCAGATCTGGTTCTGACCCAGTCACTGGTTCTGCCCGGTTCTGTAGCTGGGAGTCTGGGGCTTTAACTCCCACTCAGGACACGGTTCCTGTGGACGTTGATTTCACAGAGAAAGAAGAAGACGAAGACGAGGTAGTAGTAGTACTATTAGTAGCAGTAATAGTAGTAGTAGAAGAAGTAATAGAAGAAAAAATAGCAGTACCAGTAGTAGTAGCAGTGGTAGCAGCGGTACTAGTAGCAGTAGTAGTACTAGCAGTGGCAGCGGTAGTATTAGTAGTACCAGTAGTAGTAGCAGTGGTAGCAGCGGTACTAGTAGCAGTAGTAGTACTAGCAGTGGCAGCGGTAGTATTAGTAGTACCAGTAGTAGTAGCAGTGGTAGCAGCGGTACTAGTAGCAGTAGTAGTACTAGCAGTGGCAGCGGTAGTATTAGTAGTACCAGTAGTAGTAGCAGTGGTAGCAGCGGTACTAGTAGCAGTAGTAGTACTAGCAGTGGCAGCGGTAGTATTAGTAGTACCAGTAGTAGTACCAGTGGTAGCAGCGGTACTAGTAGCAGCAGTAGCAGTGGTAGTATTAGTAGTACGACTACTACTGCTGCTACTAATAGCAGTAGTACTGCTAGTACTATTAGTAGCAGCAGTAGTAGTACTAGTACTCACCTTGTAGGCGTCCACCTTGCCCTGGCCGGTGATCCGGTTCAGCAGCTCCCCGCCCACCTGGACTCCCGTCACCGCCGCCAGCAGCTTCCGGTCTGCGTCCGACTGCGAGGACAGCCACCGCAGCAGCGCCACCTGCAGGACAGACACCAGCACTTCACATCAATCTGGAGAATCCGGCCGCTGTTGGAGTTGCTCCAACCGACTGAAACTGATCAATGAACCTGAACGTGATCAGTCGGAACTGGACAACATGGAGCAACATGGAGCTCCACGGAGGTGAAGGGACCTGGATCGGACCTCCACAACTAACAGAACCGGTCCACCACGCAGGACTGAAGGAGAACTGCAGGTTCAGACAAACCAAGTCCAGTTAAAGTGTTCATCAGGCTGCATCTGCTGGGACTCCCGGCCCCGAGGGAACATCAGCGGAACATCTGGAGGAACCCACATGGTGGTCTGTGGGTTCTACTGGATTCTGATTCTTCTGCTCAACGACCCGACAAGCCTGGTTCTGGTTTTGGGATGATGGATGATCTCAGATGAAGTTCTCCCTCAGGTTATCACTGTCCAATAATCCCTTCTGACTGATCTATTCGTGCTTTTATCCACATTTCATTCTTTCTTTGCAGTTTTCCTCTTTTTCAAATTAAATTTAATCATTTATTTGAGAGAATTGTTCATATGATCTATTCTTTCTACTAGTGTTTTATTCTTATATATTTTTACTGTACAATGTGGCGTATTTTAGATGTGCTGCCACAAGCAAATGTCTCACTACAATATTTTATTTTATTCTATTTTCCTCTAATGTTACTTTGTTCAAAATGTTTTTGCTCATCAATTTATTATTTTTATTTCCCCCTCAGATAATAAATGATTTTATTATTGCCAAACATTAATGGGTTACATATTGTTAGAAAAGGTTAACTGACCCAAACACAGATGGAACCAGAACCGATGGAAATAGAGACAAATAGTCTTAACATTTTATGTAATATTCCTGTCTTTACTTTTGTCTACAATCTATAAAAACAGTTTAATAACCAAGAGTAATTAACTGTAACCATGTTTGACTTTATAGGTGTAAAAACGTTTGTTCGTATGACTTTTATTACTATTTATTGCAGAAACTAAAAAGCAATTTTTAAAATATTTTATTTCTTTGCATGTTTTCCTAAAATGTATCAATGTGTGGTCAATAAAAAGTTAAAATATAATATTGGATAATATGATTATTAAATAACAGGTGTACGGGTATTAATGTTCTGACCTGCTGGAAAAGCTGCGCGTTGCTCATCTCTCCTCCAGAACTGAACATGGCGGCCGAACGGACCGATAAATCTGATGATTTATGATAAAATAAAACCTGATAATTTCATGTGAAGCTGCTGACTGCGGCTGAAACTCACAGTTTTATAGAAAAACACCCCAAAACAGAAGAGAAAACCTTCTGCTGTTAAAATACTGCTTCCTGTTTACTGTTTCTTCTTCGCCGTTTTTGACAGAGTCTCACCAGCGCCACCTTCCGCAACGGACAAGCGCTGTCTCTGTTAGGTAAAAATGAAAAGTCAGTTAAAAGCAGCTGCTTTTAAGCTCAGGTCTCCAAGTAGAACTGCCTTTTTTCCCATATTTCTGAACCAGTGACTCATATTCATATGAAAACATCGTTCATTTTAAAACAGAAAGATCTGTTTACTCTATGTTGGAAAAATAGATGGTTAACATGAAATCACAAAGACCAGATCTGGACTTTGCTGTTTTAAAATGATATATTCTCTGTAATTATAACTACATTTGACTTCCTGTATGACTGTTTTTTTTTTGTTTGTTTTGTAAGTATGTATTTTTTCTTTTCTTTTTGTTGTTTTGGGTTATAAAAGGAAAAAATGGAAATTCAAGAAAATAATTAGATTAACTGAAGCAGATGCATGTGATCCATATGTTTAGGAATGTCAATAAAAAAAAAAAAATATTATTAATGAATTATTTCCAGTCAGAAACCAGGAGAACAAAAGGAATGATTGTTGAATTTCAGTTTAAATATTAATATGTTCATTTGTAATTTTAATTTAACATTCATTATCAATAGTTTACGTTCCATACAGAGAATAAAACTAAACTCCCAGAGATCCATACCATAATACTAGAGATATTAGCAGATGAGAAGCTCTGTTCTTCCATCTCTGAACCCATTTCAGATTTTCTGAGGTTTTACTGGTTAAATGATCAGAACCAGAACCAGAGAGGCAGCTCATGGTTCTGATTCATCTGTTAGGATCACAACAGAATCCAGTCCAGAGTGATTTTTTTTCCTCATTTCTGATTCCTGGAAAGAAAAATGACTGGACTCTGATGATGACTCAGCACGCAGCAGAACCTTGGACCTTCCAGAACCAGCAGATGTTCTGGCTTCAGTCTGGATTCTGACGGCTCTCCTGCTGCTCATTAAATGTTTGCTTGAATAACTGAGAAAGGCTTCAGGGTAGAAGCTGAATTTATTCCAGCTGGTTTCATGTTATCTGCAGGTCGGTTCTGGTCCAGTCTTTGAGGTATGTGGTTCTGCGGCCTTAGAGAAGGACCCCAGCTGCTTGGTGTTGGCGTCCCTCAGCTGCTCAAGCTGCCTCTGGCCTCGCCGGTAGAGATACTCGATGTGCATCACGTCCGTCTTCTTGATGCGGGAGTTCTCCCTGAACTCGTCTCGGATTCTGGGAACGAAGCCCGGTTTCTCCTTCCCGGCTCGCAGGAACTGCCGGTACAGAGCCAGGACCTGCTTCTGCAGCTTGCTGTGCCGGGACATCACAAGGTTCTGGAGAAGGTTCTGATCAGAGAGCAGCCGCAGACATCCTGGACCAGGACCGGATCTTCAGCTTCTGCTCCACCGAGGTCCAGACCCGGGTCGGTCCGAGCTCCCAGCCAATCACAGAGCTTCCTCGGTCTGTTGCGGCTTTGAGCGCCAGGGACTCTGAACGCAGCTCGACTCTCGTCTGAGTCTGGATCTTCAGCAGCAGATGGTTCTAGAAGCTGGAGGAGAAAAACAAGAAGAGCAGATGAATTATTAGAAGTCAAAAACATAATCACGGAGAAACAATCTGAGCTGACGCTGGGCTGAACACGACCCGGAAGTTCGACATGAAAACAGCAGAAGCGCCAGAACATCATTTAGGTCAGTGGTCCTTCCTGAAGGTCCTCAGCCTCGTCACATGAAGCTCCATCACGCTGCAGAATCCGCCTACCTCCTGCAGGGGTTCAGGTTTCCTCCAAGATGCTCTTGGACAGAAGTGGCCTGTTTGCTGCCCTACCTGTCCACAGGTGTGTGAAGATCCACTCGCTCTTACTGGCAGGTGTGGCGACGTGATGGTGCAGCAGCCTGCTCTGGAGGAGAAGGTCCTGAAGCCTGATGGACCGTCCCAGACCTCCTGAAGCTGATGAGCCAGAACTTTTTATTTCAGCTGCAGCTTTTCTCAGCTGGATGGACAGATGGACAGCTGGATGGATGGTTGGTTGGATGGACGGATGGACAGTTGGATGGATGGTTGGTTGGATGGACGGATGGACAGTTGGATGGATGGTTGGTTGGATGGTTGGTTGGTTGGATGGACGGATGGACAGTTGGATGGATGGACGGTTGGTTGGATGGACAGTTGGATGGATGGTTGGTTGGATAGTTGCATGGACGGTGGTGCTACACAATATACTGCTAATATATCGTCATCGCAACATCAGTGTGCGCAATATTCATATCGCAAAGGACTGCTTGGAGCGCAATAATTGTTAGCTATTATATTTTACGAGTTCTGAAGTTGCATTTGTTATGCTAATCCAATATTTAGCCAGTAGGACAGAGTCTCACGGCCGCAAAAGCTCACACCAGAGACAAATGGCACTGCCAAAAATGCTACAAGTCACTGAGCTCTGGAGGCACAGATTAGAAAAGAAGAAAGAAGAAAACAGGCAGATATCACAGCTGATATCGTCATCGCAACATTTACCAATATTATCGCCATCGGAAGACTTTCTAATATCGTGCAGCCCTAATGGACGGATGGATGGATGGATGAATGGATTGTTGGATGGATGGACAGATGGATGCTGAGCCAGACTTTAGAAAGGGCTTACAGGGGCAGTAGCCCAGGGCCCCGAGTTTTGGGGTGGCTCAAGAAGTATTGTTTTTTTTCTGTAAACTGTACATGTTTACAAATATTGCACCTCACATGAAAGTCATGGGCTCATTAAGCATGTGGCATTTTATTTAAATATTTCTGGATTTTTATTCATTTTAACAATACTAATATTTGAAAATTATCGTCTTTTGGGGACCAAAACGGAGTCACCTCCCAGATGTTTTAAACCAACCATCCATCCATCAGTTTCTACCTACAAATCTGCAGCCCTACCTATTAATGTTCTAGAATTTGCATAAAAGTTTTTTACTTATTTATTTTTGCATTGGGCACCAAAACTGGCTCCAGCCTAGGGACCCTTATTCTTCTAAATCCAGCCCTGGTTACCTGGACTCTTTCACACCTGCATCTGCTCATCATATACCTGAACTGACCTGAAAACAATGATTTCAGCATTTCTCCATCTTTAAAAATCTACAGGAATGATAATTTGACAGAAACAGACATTCAGGTGATTCCTAAAGAAATATTTCCCCAACTAAGACTAAAATAAAACACTAAAATCTGCCTGATTGGGAATGAAATATGAAGAAACCCTCCAGTTTCTGTAAACTCACCTGTTTAATGAAGGTGTTACAATTGAATCCAGTAAAACCAGTGAAAATTTGTCCATTAAAAGTCATAAACCATCAATATAGAAGCTGCTCTGAGCTGCTAGCTGCTGCTAACTTCCTCTGTGACCTTTTTCTACGTTACAACACAGGATGTTGGCAGAAAAAAAAAAACCCACGTGACTTCCGGTGGCACCCTCAGAAACAAATTCAGCATTTAAAATGTAGCAGAACTTCACCAAACAAGACCAAAACATTTAGTTTCTGGTTTATGTGATGAAATAAAAAAAAAAAGAAAAAAAGATTTGAGCGGAACGTAAAGTCGGACCGGAACCGGAAGTAGAGTTCGTTTCCGGCTCGGCTTCAAATGGAGCAGCGAATGGAGCGGAGCCGAGCACAAACAGGTCTGTGGTTTAATCTTGTTGTTTCTGACAGCTGCCGGTAAATCTGGCTGTGTTGGCATGGTAACGGCGTGTTACCCAGACAGAACCGGACCGGAACCAACCTGCAGAGCGACCCGGTACAGATCGACCTCCAGACCTCACTAGAGGATGGATCTAGACGGCTCTGGTCCAAACCTCCGGGTTTCTGTTTTGACCTGCATCAACTTGGCAGAACATTATGACCACTGACAGGTGGAGCAAACATCTGACTGTGTCTCCTGTTGGGGGGTGAGCCATCGACGGAACATTTTGTCCTTAGAGTGGGTGGACAGCCTCAAACTGGGTCAGAGCTTCTCCAGAACTGCAGGTCCGGTGAGGCGTTGCTGGTTTGCAGTGGTCAGTAGCAATCAAAATGGTCCAGTGAAAGGGTCAAGGGTCGCCGGGCTCGCTGAGGCAGACGGGAAGCGAAGGCTGGCCCGTGTGGGCTGATCCAGTAGAACTTTAGCTCAGAGTTCTGAAGAAGTTAGTGGTGGTTCTGACAGATGAGACACTCCATCCCAGTTTGTTGGCTGCAGACCAGTCATACCAGTCAGAGCAGCTCTGTGTGTTTCCCTGCAGGCATGGAGGTGACGGCACAGGAGCGGCAGCAGGTGGAGGAGCAGGTGGAGCAGCTGCTGAGCGGCCAGGGGTCAGAGGTCAGTCTCTGTGATGTGGGTCTGGAGCTGAGCAAGCCAGCGACTCTGAGGAAGAACGTCACCTACATCGTCTGTGGCGTCATTTTCAACGATCAGGTGAGCAGAGAGTGAGCAGGGAGCAGAGAGTGAGCAGGGAGCAGAGAGTGAGCAGGGATGGATGAAGAGCGTCTGTGGGCGTGTTTCTGCTGCAGGAGGAGGTGCTGATGGTGCAGGAGGCGAAGCCGGACTGCTACAAGCAGTGGTACCTCCCTGCAGGGAGGGTGGAGGTGGGGGAGAGCCTGCAGGAGGCGCTGAGGAGGGAGGTGAGTCCGGCGCCTGTTGCCATGGTGACGGGAACCGTCTGCTGCTCTTTGGTCACATGACTCCGTCGGTCCGCAGGTGAAGGAGGAGGCGGGCTTCGACTGCCAACCAATCACGTTGCTGCTGATCCAGGAGCAGGGACCGCAGTGGATCCGCTTCATCTTCCTGGCCCGGATCACAGGTCGGAGGTCACAGCCGCTCTGTTAGAGGGAGGGGTCAGGGGTCACGTAGGAGGAGCCTGAAGGTGTGTTTCCTGTCTGTCAGGAGGAAGCATCAAGACGCTGACGGCAGCAGACCAGGAGTCCCTTCAGGCGTCCTGGTGGGACAGACAGTCCCCCCTGGCCCTCCGAGGACGAGACATCCTCCGCCTCATCGAATACGGACTCAGGTTGGACCCGGAAGTTCTGTTGGGTAGGACCGGAACCGCTGAAGGTTGATTACTGGTCCTTGTTTTTAGCTGCTAACAGAATCAGAACAACGGCGACCACCTGGAGAGGTCAGCGGTCCGGTTCTGGTCCAGTTTCCATCCACTGGATGTGTCGTAGATTTAATGAGGTCAAAATTATTCATACAGGGTGAAATATTTCTCCAATCAGAACCAGAATATTCTGTTGGTGTGACAACGTTAAAATCATTCTGAATGTACCGTCTTAAAGATCGTTCTGACCTCTGACCCCGCTGCTGCGCTGCCTTCAGGTACCACAGGAATCCCTGGCATCCCGCCTCGCTGCCTCTGGACCTGAGCTGCCGTCACATCGTCCAGCGGGTCCTGCTGGTGTTCGTCGGAGCCGACAAGCGGATCTGGATCCTGCTGATCCGAGGTAGCGGCGCCGTCCAGCTGCAGGTCAGTAACAGGACGCCATGTTGGCCCGACACTGACCCCGCCCCCTGTCCCGCAGCCCCGGGCCCCCACCTCCCCACCGCAGCGGCCCTGAAGACCCACGCCGTGACCTGGGGCGCCAACATGGTGGTCCAGGAGGCCCTGCCGGCGTCCTACTACGACCACGACGTCAACACGCTGGGCGTCATCAGCCTGCAGCACAACGGCCGGCAGCACGGCAGGACGGACGGCGTCTGCTTCAACACGCTGGTGGCGCTGGCGCCGGACCGGCCGCAGCGGGACGAGGACGGGCTGGAGGTGGAGTGGCCGGCGCCGGCGGCCCCCCCGCCGGTGGAGAACCCTCGCTACGTCTGGATGGAGGTCCAGGAGCCGGCGCTGAGAGACAAACTGCTGCAGGAGACGGAGAAGCCGTCCCTGTTCCCGATCCAGAGCCTGTACTGATCCCGACAGGAAGTGACTGCTGCCGGGCTCTTATTGTGAAAGGAACGCCACGAGTTTCAGGTTTTACTCTGGATAATAATGTTCGGAGACTTTTAAAGCGTCCACACTGCAAAAACACAAACCTTACCGAGTATTTCAGTCCAGTGTTTGGAGCAAATAACTAAAGAAAGCCAGAAACTCTTTAGCAAAATAAACAACTTGTTTTTAGTCAATAATTCCTGAGTATGGTTCAACTGGCAGGTTTTTTCACTTAAAACAGGAAAAATGTCTCGTTATATGTGAAAAAAATCTGCCAGTTGAACTCGGACTTTTTAATCTATATTTAAGAATTATTGTCTTAAAACCAGCTTATTTATTTTGCTGAAAAGTTACTTGTAAGTTATTTTTATCTTAATTCAAGTGAACAAAGATATTTGCGCAAGAAACTAGACTAAAATACTTGGTTTTGTGTTTCTGCGTTGCAGGGCAGCTGAGTCTGAGTGGGCCCGGTTTAAACCGACTGGACCTTCAGAACCTGGTTTTAAAGGAACCTGAACAGAGTCGTGACTTTCAGAATAAAACGTCTTCAGGTGAATAAAAAGCCATAAAGAGACTCGAGGTAAACTAGATTCACTGGAATCCAAAATAAAGTAAAATCTGACCTGCAGAAAGCTTTTAAAAAATGCTGAGTATGGAGGGCCAAAATGGACAAAATTAAATAAATCCACACGACAGACTTAATTTTGTAAGCACTTTAAAGGACTCTAGCACTTTAATAAAGATATCTTAAAATAAATTTACCCAACCCTATATCGTTTTTATTTTATTTATGATATTGTGTTGTTATTTTTGTACGTCATGTTTGTTTCATGGGACCACGGATGGAAATTAGCATCTCGCTAAATCCAGAGTAATTATGGCAATATTGTACAATCTTTAATATGCATTGTCTCATTCAAATAAAGTCAGTTAAAATAAATCATTAATTAAATGTTCCATGAAGTAAATAAACATTTAAATAGTTGAATTAAAGTGTAACTAAACCCCAATTCAACTGTTTTGTTTTTTTTCACAGATAAACTGTCTGAATTGCTCCCTCAGGGTGCTATCTTTATGTTTCTGTGCAAATTGTGACATTTTTGATCTCCTGAACTCCATTTAAGTCAGATTAATTGAAAAGTCAGTGTTCAATCATTTCTTCGACTTTATCTGAAACGTATTCTGGATGGTGTCTGAGAACTGTAAAATCTCTCCAACAAGCTCGCAGGAAAGTTCTTGAAAATCCTCCAATCCAACGGGCCGCCATGATTTCAGAAAATCAGGCTAAAGTAGTGAAGTTCAACAGGTTGGTGTGAGCCCCGCCTCCAGTTAGCCCCGCCCCAGTTAGCCCCGCCCCAGTTAGCCTCGCCCCCAGTCAACCCCGCCCGTTTGTTAGTTGACTTGGATGGGCGAGTTTGACAGATCAAATGATTTTATTTTGACGCTGCAGGAACAGAGACCATGAAATAATTTTGCTCACATTTATTTTTTTTGTTCCAGACTTATTGAACATGACCACTTTTTTGTTTTTGGGGATTTGTATTTTTTTGTTTTTCATTGATAATAACAGGATTGACAAAACAGCAAAATCAATATCATTCAAATGAAACAAGAGAATAATACCAGGGGGCTACAGCAAACAAATAAATAGAAATGTATATTAAAAAAACATTTGATTAATTATATTCATCTTCTATAAATTTGCATTTAAATGATTTGACATATTTAATACATTATCTATTAATTATTTAAACCTATCGTTTTTTTTCCTTTGTATCTCAAACATTTATTTCATTGTACATTGATTTAATGATTTCATTTAATGTGTTTATTTTGTCCCTCCATAGGAATGATTAGGAGCAATGATTTATTTATTATAGTATAAAGAGGACTGATGTGTAAAAGGATGTAACTTTAGTTTAAAGTCTGTTTCTGAGTCGATCAGAACCTCATCCAGCTCATCTCAGAACTTTAACCCGGTGAGAGCCAGCTGCTGTTCTCTGGGTTCACCAGCAGGTGTCGCTGTTTCACCACTAACTCCCAGGAAGGGATCCAGAGCTGCTGCAACTCAGGCTCATTTTAGTTTCTGGACCTTCAGAGCGGAGGAAGCGCTCCGGTTCCACCCGAACCTTCGGGAGTGAAACACTGACAGTGGTTCTTGTTCTTGAATCCGAGCCAGACGGGTCAGAACCCGGAGGTTCTGGGTCATCAGCTTTAGTTCTGCTGAGCCTGAAGGCGTCTGGATCCGTTCTGATCGGCTGTTTTGTTCAGAAACCAAATAAAACCCAGAAGAACTCAAACAGAACCACCCGTTCATTTCCCAGCAGAATAAAACGTTTTATTTGAAACGCTTGCGGTCGCTCCTTCTGCCCTCTGATTGGCTCATGTCTGGTCAGCTGACTTCTCCATCCTGGCCTTCTTGACGAAGCTGTCGTTGAGCTTCTTCAGGTTTTTGTTCCGGTTCTCCAGACGGACGATCCACTCCCCCCTCAGCCTGAAACACACACCATCACACGGTTCAGGACGGCTGCTCAATGTGGGGCCCGGGGGCCGTTCTGTGGCCCCTGGACCAGACATTTGGCCCTCAGCTGAAGCTGCTGATGCAGCAACATTTCTACTGATGAACTGAAATCTCCTGGAAATGGAAAACGTGAGATAAAACAGAGAGTTCATCGTATCCAGTGATTTTTCCTCCAAACCAGACATGGAAGCGCCTCAGTCTGGATTTAATTGATTCATTAAGCTTCGCGAAACACAGCAGAAGTTTTTACCCACATCCTGATTCTGAAAGCGTAGCAACTCGTTTCTTTTAAAAGGGCAAACCTAAAGAACCATTTATTATGTTTTTAGACTTACAGTAATTTACAGATGTCTTTATTTAGTTTGTTTCATTAAAATGTTTAGTTTATTGTTGAACAGGCTGGAAAAAAGAATCACAATTTTCTGCGTTTTTAATTTTAAAAATCATATTCTTGGGCCCTTGAGTGCTGTCCAGTGCTTGGATACCGCTGTTTAGATTGATGTATATTCATTTGTTAGAATGGCCTAGTCAAAGTTCAAACCTAAATACAACTGAGAATCTAAAATGCGTCGTTTCCACAGTTCGGTTCGCCGTTTTATGGTCCAGCGTATTCAGGAGAGCGTAAAACCCAAACTCCTAGCATAGCGTCATGCTAGTGTGACGACAAACATGACCCACTTGCATGTGTCATGACGTTTTTCTGTCCTCCTATCAATGTGTGACACCGATAGCTCCGCCCAAACTGGACCGTTATCCAGTCTCTGCAGTTTTCGCAATTCTGCGATCGTAGAAATTCACGCAAAATCAATAGATCAGCGCTTTTTTTTTTTTTTCCCGGTATTGCATAATTGTGGGTTTAGCGTAATTTTTCTGCAAAAATGGTCAAGAACATTGGGTTTCAGTGATTCTCACTCCCACCTGCAGGCGGCGGTATTTCTTCTACCACTCTGCTGCCTCAGCCTGACTCCATGTCAGGGTCTCGTCTGTGATGGATGTGGAGAGGAACACAAATGGAGGTATTTAAGTTCTCTGAAGAAGAGAGATGTTATTGTTTCCAATCTGTCTGGAGTTTAATGAGGAAAAAAATATTGTAAAATTTCTGGCAAATATTTTTAAAGTAGCGCCACGAAATCAGTGATTTTGACTGCAAAAAAAAAAAAAAAAAAAAAAAAAAAAAAAAAAAAAAAAAAATCACAACTGGGAAATCCTGGAGGGACTGATTATCCTATGGAGCTACAGCTGAGGGGGTCCCAGGAATGCTGCGGTACGGGTCGGTTCTAGACAAGGTAGTGTACCGAACCGCACCGACCCGAATCACTTGGTGGATTGAAGGCTAAACTGAGTTGAAACCTGATGTTTACAGATGCTTGAGGGAGCATCTTTCCCACCAGCCTTAGTCCCCGACTCCAGTCCGTCTGCCTGGAGAGTCCGGTCCGGTTGGGGCAGTGTGAACTCTGACCCGAACTCCGGTCCGCCTCCAAACCTCGGTCTCGGTCCGGTTCAAGTGAACTCTGGCGGATCCAGATGTGAACGCCAAGCGGACCGGAGGCCGCTCCTAAAGCAGGAAGCGGACTACAGCGCAGGGCATTCTGGGTAAATACAACCAAAACAAACGCTAGCTAGCCTAGCGCTAGCGGGAGAAACGGCTCCTGGTCTTCAGCCAGAGACGGAAGAGAAATCCTCCAGCCGCTAAAACCTGACGCCGCTCCATGTTGTTGACGTTTGGTGAAGAAGGAAGCTGCGCTCAGCGTCTTCAGAGGTTTTCATGTCGTTTCCTTCAGTGGTTCTTGGTGCAGCGCCCCCACAGGCGGGGAGGGGAACAGGTTGCTGAAAGGGTTTGGTTGGTTTGACTCGGAGCAGAGAGGAAGAACCGCAGCAGCTGGACATGGAGATGCTGCGGTTCTGGTTCCAGATCGACCCGAGTCTAGCGGCCCATCAGGGGGAAACAGACCCAGAGACTCGTCAAAGCTCCGAGTCCGGGAGCAGTATGCTAACAAGTCCTCATAAAGATAGAGAAACAAATGTCTTTGTGGGAGTCTGTCAGCAGGTTGGAGAACAAACACAAGCACAGGCGTGTGTGTGTGTGTGTGTGTGTGTGTGTGTGTGTGTGTGTGTAACCTGACCCTCTCTGTCAGCTGTCCTCACCATTACTTTGTCGCCTTCCTGGCGCGTTTTCCGGATTATTCCATTTGTTCTTCCAGCTGCTGATAATCCTGCTGACCTGAGCAGAGTCAGAGCCGCCGGCAGAAACGCACCCAGAACATCTCGACCCGGACGCCTCAGAGTCTGAGGGAGTTTACCTTCTACCGACCTGTGGAGGTCTGCTGCAGGCGGAAACTGGTTCTGATGAACCCACTCGTTTCCATCGACGCACATCTGATACTGACCCGTTTCTGCTGAATCTGGAGCTCTCAGGGTCGATGATCTCCTGGCTGACACCAAGTATGTGAGAAAATCATGAAGCTGATTTCAAAACAGTGTTCTTCAAAGGACAGTTGGAGTGGATCTGCAGAGCAGAACGTCATGAAAGTCTTCAAGGAACCTGGAGGAAGATCTGGAAGAGTCAGTCCTTCAGCCGGTTCTGCATCCAGAACCTTCATCCATCAGCAGCTGGTAGAACCTCATGATGGAGGAGCCTTCATCCAGGCGCTACTGAGCAGAGAAGAAGCCAGCTTCTTCTGGGATGGACCATCACCCAGTGGCAACACAGATCAGATGGATCAGGTCTCCAGATGTTTGGTGGAAGAGGAGCATCCAGTCCCTGCAGCCAGGTTCTGATGGTCGGAGGAGGTACCATGGTCTGGGCTCGGATCGTCTTCTCTGATGCATCTGCTGCCTTCAGGCCGCATCTTCTCCTGGACCTCCATGCACCAAGACCTGGCTGAGGAAGAGGAGGCTACGGATGCTGGACTGGTCCCCCAGCAGAGAACGAAGAACTGAGAGAGCAGGAACGGGATGATGTCCTCGTACCGTTGGACACCTGAAGACAAACACCTGGACGTCTGGACCGGTGTCCTCAGCACCAGGAGGCTTTAATGCTGTTGGAAAAGAAACAGGAAGACGACAAAGTAGGAAGAAAAGGCCCTGAAATGTGGGAATAAGTGGAGAAAGATCTGAGAGTTCAGCGGCCTCATTTTATCTGAACAACGCGTCTGATCCGCCTTCAGTGGAGCGAAGAGTCCGCCTGGAAGCAGAGGAACTGCACCAGCCTCCTGCTGAACACTCCAGCGTTTACAGAGAAGGAGCCTCTTCAGTGAGAAGCAGGGAGCGGCTGGACGTCTGCACCAGAACGTCTAAATCCATCCCTGCTGGCTGTCGGCTTCCATCACTCATCGCTCCCAGATTATCACCTCGTCTCTCCGCTCCACGTCCTCCAGGCTCCGCCCCGATCACACATAGCGCTCGCAATTAGCTGGGGAGCCGGTAACAGATATCCCAGGGATTAGGAGACACACAGTATGATGGGAGGGGGATTAGGGGACAGGGTAATGGAGAGCAGGGGGATTAGGTGTGAGGGTCTGCAGGGCCGGGATCAGGTTAAGGAGGGTTAGAAGAGTCAGCAGAGCTTCAGAGAACCCGTCCAGATGTTCCCTCTGCTGGGCTCGGGAGGTTCTCATGTCACGATCGCATTCACACCAACCTGACGCAGGCGTTACAATGAACAGCCAGGTTCAAAGGTCAGGACTCCACACCTGGGGCGTAGTGCTTAACCCTGTCCAGACTAAGACAAAGCACCCGGTACCGCTCGGCAGAGCTGTTTCTAGCTGTGTGGGGGCCCTACGCGAGATGCTGGTTGGGGGCCCCTCGTTTATCAAACTGCAAGGAAGAGATTCCTAGTTGCTCATCTTGAGGCGAATGAAACAAAACAAAGAAAGCAGCGATCCTCTATACGCCAATAAAATATACAGATGCTGATTCTGCCAGAATCTGAATACACCGCGCTGGAGTCAGTCGTTCCCATGGCAACAGACTGTTTATTCACGTGACTTATTCATGAATCAAACACCAAAGCTGAGTTTATGACGAAAATATTCAAGCTAGCTATGAATAACAATGATCCGAGGCTAGCTGGCTAGCGGACTTTGCTACAACATGAAAAAGACGCTACGCCGCCTCTTATCCTTCCCACAACGCCAACAAATGCGTCACCTTTAACCTCTGATTGTTTTTCTGCGTTTCCTTTTTCTCCTGTTTTTCGGGGCCACTAAACTTATTCTGGATGCCATCTCTCTGGCAGCCGTCAGTCATTCCTGTCGCAGCTGTCGGCGGCCGCTACGCCGCTCCACGCGTGACGAGGCGCTCCAACGAAACACCAGCCAGAGTTAATCTTTGCGGCTAATTTTATTTGTCTTTATTTTTTAAGTATATAAAAGATGTAATACATATACGACTTAACTGCAGATAAGGAGGGGATATTTGAATTTTCCTGAGATGAGGCTGAACGTGCAGCTTTAGGGCCCCCTGGTGGCTGGGAGGCCCGAAGCGGTCGCCTAATTCGCCGACAGCAGGAGACGGCCCTGGCGCTCAGCACCACCAGGGGAGCGAGTCAGAGTTGGTGAGTGGGTGTGCAGCATGACGGGGGGGCACCAGAAAAAGAAGGAACTTCGGTGTTTCTGCATCCATTTGTCGTCTGGTGCTTGGACAGAACCGGTCCTTCAAACACGAGAGGAGAGCTTTTAGTTTCAGGTCAACCAAAGTATTCACACCCCCTGAACCTTTCCACCTGTTGTCTCATTGATGCCACAAATGTCTATGTGCAGAGATGCTGCGGTTCTGGTCCCAGAGGTCCTTCAGAGAACAACCAGCATCATGGAGACCAAGGAGCCCAGATGGGTTTTAGAGCAACATCCCAGCTTTGAACGTCTCCCAGAGCTCTGACCAGTCCATCATCTGGACCACCTGGAGACCTGCCAGGACCTGGCTCACTGATCAGAGAAGCAGCCGGGAGGACCATGGTGACTCTGGAGGAGCTGCAGGGGATCTCAGCTCAGGGGGGACAACTATGAAGGAGTGGTCCGAAGAAAGTACCTAGAAGTTCTGGTTGCAGTTTGCTACAAGTCATGGTGGAGACCGCATGGACAAACCATATCCAGACTGAAACATGGTGGTGGCAGCGTCACGCTGTGGGAAGCAGGTCAGAGCTGATGTGACGATGGAGAAACCTGGAGAACCTGTAGGAGGTTTCAGTCAGAACCAGATGTTAAAGTCCGGCTGAGTCCAGTCGGTTCTGACCGTCTCAGGAACTGGACCAGAGGAACCTTCTGGAACCACTTCCAGTCAGAAGAGGAGATGTTTGGTGCTGAATCTTTCCAACCTGCCACCATCCTCACCACGAGCAGCATTTCAATCATCTCTCAGCTCCCTGCCAGAACCTCCGGCCCAGACGGCGGCCCGGCTGATGTTTCCGCTCATTAGCGGCCGACGCTTTGCAGACCTTGGAGGACCGGCCTGTCTCCGGGGGACGGAGGTGTCGGCGTGTCCCGCGGCTCGCTGAGAGACGGGGCCGTTTGTAATGACAGGTTCTGTTTTTAGAGGCGTCTGTTTGCCATGTGCTCTCACATGTCGGCCCGCCGCGACCCAAAGCGCATTCATCCTCCGTGTCGTAACGGGTTCCGCCGCCGGTCTGAGGCGGGCGAGCGGGGTCGTCTGGTGGTCAGCCTGCACGAAGCTGGGAACCAAACAGCCGCTCCGGTCGGACCGAAGATGAAACTGGCCGTGGTGACGAGTGACGTCCTGGCTCAGAAGCAGACAGCCGGGTCACCGCTTCATAACACGCTGACGAGGTGAGAAATCACGTCTTAAAGGGGAAGCACAGAGCGCATCTCTGCTGCCTTGCAGCCAGAAGGTCCTGGCTCTGAATCCCAGCCTGGGCTCCTTCTGTATGGAGTTTGCATGTTCTCCCTGTGCATACATGGGTTCTCTCTGGGTGCTCCAGTTTCTTGCCTCGTCTCTCCTCGCTGCTGTTGTGTGGAAGGTTGTTTGTCCTCCGTGCCGTCCTGAAGCGGGTCGAGACGATGGCTGGATGGTTTAACGGGAAACTGAGGGCGAGCGCAATAAACGTTTGATTATATTTTACTCACGTTAGGATAACCTGCTGATATTAAAAAATATTGTATGCTGTTTATAGCAAGTTTGGGCCCGCCGACTTTTCCACGGCCCACTTCCGATCTTTTCACCCCCCCCCCCCCAACAGAATCTGATTTGTTCCACGTCCACATGTGGAACTAAATCGGATGCGAATCCGATAGTTTTCAAAGCGTCTGCGGTCTGAGCGATCGCTTTGCATTTTATCCGACTTCTACGTCGTTGACGTGAAACATGCGTCATAATTCTGCAACAGAAGAAGCCGGACGGTAAATAAAATGTCTGCTTTCTTTATTCATAGCTTCCTGCGTTTTGTTCTGAACTGGAGACATTACTGTCGGCTCACATCGCTGAATAAAGTTTAAAATCCATCCACAGACGGAGGCGGCCGCTGTTACTGCCGTAAACAGCGCTGGGGTGTGACGTCTACGTCGTTCTTCTGCCTGCGGGTCACGTTGGGGTCACAAAGTCGTTCACACAGAAGTCTGACTGCCGTCACATTTAATTAGTAGCATGAGCGGCCACGCAAAAAAACTAAGTGTAAGGAGCTTGTTGCTCCAGCGTCCGAATAAAACGCCGACATCTCCTCTGATGGATGACGAGCGCTAGCGCCGTGGCTGAAACATGAATTTATCTCGTGTTTACACCCGTTGCCACCATGATTTTTAATGACTTATTGTGCGTACAAACTTATTCACGTGTGATTTTAATTACATTTCTTATTTAATGAAAACACTGAAGTTGGGTTTTTTCAACATTGGAACAACATCAACAAAGTTTTGATGTCACAAATGTTACTGATACGTTGGACGCCCCGAGGTGGCGCGGTTGTTGCATGAGACCAGGCGGCTCTGCTAGTTCTGCAAACCCCCAGAGGTCCTGGTCAGGCAGGAACCGTGTACCAGGTGAGGCGGCGTGTACTTTCTACGCTCTGCAGGTCTGGAACAAACCTGAGCTGTTCAGAGCCTGCTGGTTCCGAACACATTTTTGGTTAGCTGAATTTGTGGGTCTGCTATGATGAAAAGACGACGACGACGAGGTCTTACTGACTTTTTGAGGGCGCTCTTGTTCATCCTCTGCTCCTCGCTCTCAGCATGCTGATTGTCAGCGTTGATCCGGTTCTCCCAGAACGACTTGATGTACAGACGGTCATGGATCAGAGCCAAGTTCATCTGCAACAAAACAAAGCCGCTAACACAGGTTCTGCTCATCCTAACGCCTCCAGGGGGCAACAGAAGGAGCTGGTACCAAACCGCAGAGCCTGAAACATTCTGCTCCCAGTTTATGCTGCAAACGACGGCGAGCTGACAGCATGGAGGCTAAACCAGCTCACAAAGCAGGAGCTGTGAACAAACTGAGGGGGTTAAACCCAGAAATGGGAAGGTGGGATAAACACTGACCAAGGAAATGAAACCAGTATGTTAGGGAACTGGAGCATGGTCTGAACCATTAAAACAACGCCCGTCCGTCTGTCCATCCTCTCATTACTGCAGCTGAAGCCCTGATCTGTGAAGGCACCATCTTCTCTATTCATCCATCAGTCACAAACAAAACACCAAAACACTCGAATGATCTGCATAAAGCAACCAGAACCAAATATCTGAAATGCCTCTCAGAAAGCTGGTTCAGATCCAGCTCACCAGTGTGCAGCTGTGTCAGCAGGGGGCACTGCAGATTGGGTTTTACGTCAACGAAGTGAGAAATCACTCAGTCAAGCAGGGGTAGCCGAGATTTCTCGTCAAAGCGACATTAAGTTGCTGTTTCAGTCTAAGCTGTCGCTATGAGCCCTGGCTTTGAAGGTCCCTGCTTTCAAGCTGTTGTAGCTACGCTGAAGTCTCTTATTTTGAAATAAGACAGGAAGTGGTTCTTGGGTTGCGGTCGGGTTCTGATAAAGACACGAGAGCGCTCAGTTATAACAGGGAGGCTGCCTTAAACCTTAAACTGTTCAGGAACTCGGTGGAGAAAAGAAACGGTGACAGATTAATGACAAGATGCAAACTTCCTGTTAGCACCGAGAGGCTAGCATGGCTGGCTAACCACTAGCCGCTACAAACACTAAAAATAGCTTCCTTCTGGGGCTAAAAGGCTCATCCACGGTTGTGAAACCGAAACCTGATCACTGAAATTCATGACATCTTTATTTTCTCTATGAAAACAAACAGAGAAATTTCTGTTTTTTAACACAAGAGCCATCCTAGAATGAGGCCCCTGGATTAGTGCAAGGGTGTCCAAATACAGCCTGCAGGCCATTTAAGGACCCTGGAGTAATGTTATGTGGTCCATGATCGCAGTTCAAGAATGACACAAATCTGGCTGAATTCATAAAAATTTGACAGCCATCTTTACTGCGAAGGACAAGGTCTCCATCTTTCATTCAGCACGGTTTCTGCTTTCACAGTAAAAAGGACGACTTAGAGGCACCAGTTCATCCAGTAAAAGTTTATGAAGAAAGCGGGACTCATATTTCACTCTTGTTTCTCAGAACAGACTAAAAATCAATCCAGAAAATGCAGGAAACTGTCTGCCTTTGTTTTATTCAGGCAAACATTTGAATGTTTCAGATCAATGAGCATCTTCAGATCTCTTTTCTGCAATAATCAAACTGCTTTGTTCATCCATTAAAATGTTTTTGTATCTCTTGTTGAACAAGCAGGTAAAGATACAAAGAAAATCATGAGAAACATATTTCTGTATTTAATTTTTTTTCATTATTATTATAATTTTTGTGGTGCACAGAAACTTTCAACTTGTCCCAAAACATTTGGACTCCCTTGGACCAGTCCAGTCTCTTCCAGGTGCCTTACTGGCTCTATAAAATCCAGTTTATAGTCCATGACACCTTCATTATATTAGTTAAAATAAAAATAACTGATTCTTAGTTTTTTTCCAAATATGAAAACTACAACAAGGAGACGTTGTTATGAGAGAGAGCCGATAAAATGTTGCGAATCAGGGAGCATTCTTGATATTTCCAGGAACAGTGAATGTTGCTGGGTTGCAGATGAACAGCAGATGTTTCCCCCCGCCTGGCAAACCTTCTGGACCCCAGGAGTCATGTTTGTCATAAACGGATCAAATAAAATCTAAATTTAAATTTAAATTCCCCGACTAAGTAAACACGGAGCAGCCAAACCAGCTTCACGGGACTAAAAATATACTTTCCATTTCCTGTTTCTCAACTAAATCTGAGCTGAACACCGTTTTACTTTCTTTCCTTCTCATTTGGATTTAAACTCATCCTCCCATCATGTCACTGCACAGACCTGAAGCTACAACAGCTTAATAACAACAAATCATTTTAATTCTTCGATAAAACATGAAATGTACCTGTGAGGGCAATAAGCAGGTCTGTTTCTGATTCCCAGCTCGTCCACAACCCTGCAGCGGGAAGAGAGAAAAATCAGGTGAAATCCAGAAATCCTCAGTTTGGTTTATTAGAACATGTTTTATTTGCTGAATTAATCTGAATAATAAGCTGAAAGAGACGGAAGGAAAGACTGAGCAGATATTTCAGCCTTTATTAAACGGAGGGAGAGAAACCACCGACCTGCAGGCAGAGCCTCAGCCGAGCGTCCGTCCCTCCCTCAGTCAATGAGGGCCGTCTCTCCGTGCGTCCCAGCCAAAGCCCAGAACCACGCCCACCGGCAGCAGGACACCTCCCTGATGTCAAGGTCTGCAGTATGCGGAGCAGGAATCTCGCTGAGCTCCAGCTGGACGTCCAGACACAGGGAGAAACCAACTCTCCATCAGGACTGAAATCTGATTGGCTGCTTTAGTCATCCTGGTATTTCCTACCTTCATCCTCTAAATTCAGATTTAAATGTTGTCGAATAGACAGCAGATTAAACGTTGGACGGGTTGCTGGTAATTATTCTTCTGGCATAACAACCTTCCATCCTCTCGCCCTGGAGCTGAACTCCTGCCGTCTCCTCCACCCTATGAGGCCCTCCCTTGGCGTCTCCACGGGGCAGAGCCGCGAGAGTCTCCCACACTGGGAAAGCTGCAGAAACAATGACAGATGGGTATGTTTGCTGTTGGAGCTGACCCGCCTCCTCTTGTGACACAACCTCGCTTAGAGATGCAACAGATCGAAATCACCTGTAACTGTCGCAGGAAGAAGGGACCGCTGGGTCATCGCGGTGAGAATCTCCACACCAAGACAAATCGATTTGTTGAAAGGATAAAGTTTTCTGTGATAAAGATCAAAAAATTATCATTATTGAAGTATTTTTGTCTTAATTATTGACAAACCAACAAGTCGCAGGCGGTTATGGCCCGTTTCCACCAGCACCAGCACACAGCCCGGGTGGGTTTCCATTCAGGTGGGCGGGGCCGGCCTGTCGCTGGGCAGCTCTGGAAAAGCAGCGCGAGGCGATCTGCGCCTGACACAAACAACAACAACGGAGGGCTTGGAAGCTCAGGCTGTGGCCGTCTGAAGACAGGAGCACCAGGAAAGGCGGCGAGGTAACCAGCGTGTCCGCCTCCCAGCCAATCAGTGACCAGCAGTCTTCTGACGCCACGCTGTCAGCCCAGCTCGGCCCGCTCGGGTCCCCATCTCAGTGGGTTCTGGGAAAGAGGCTGGGGGTGCTTGGTTGGCTCAGCGGTAGAGCAGGCTTACCAACGTGCAGAGGCTAAGGTCCTCGGTTAGATTCCCGACCGCCGAGCGTTTGCTTCATGTCTTCCCCTTTCCTGTCACGTTACTCTTCATTCAGGGCCGCTGGTACCTAAAAGGCTGGCACCACGCAATCCTTACTGGTGGAAAACCAGGAGACCAGTTAAACCTTGTAACGCTAACTGTGACCCAGTTTTAAAACCATTTTGTAATAAATAACTTATAAAATGGTAAAGCTTCCAGCAGACGGTCAGTGTTGATAGAAATCAAGGAAACTTCAGTGAATCGGGCTCAAAGCTCCTTCCTTTCTGACCAAAGACATAAAAACTTCCACGAAATCCAAGGAAGAAGTATGCGTGCTGGAAATTTCCCAGCATCTCCTTCCATCTGGTCCAGATGAGATGGAACAGAGAGACTGCAGGTCCAAAGGCTGCGTTCTCACAGCAGGCAAATGCGACTCAAAGCCGACTTTTTCGCAGCAGCGGTCTGAACGGCCCACTTCCGATCTTTTCACCCCCCCCAACCACCAAAAAGAAAAAATCCGATTTGTGTCACTTCCATATGCGGTACTGAATCGTGTCCGTCTGAAGTCTGAACGGTCGCGTCGCATTTTATCCGACTTTCACGTCACGGACTTCTGCACCAGAAGAAGCCGGGCGTAAACGACGGCTGCTTTCTTTATTCGCTTCCTTCTTCTTGTTTTGATCTTGTGACGATGTTGTCGGCTCCCGCTGCTCAACAAACTTTAAAAGCGATCCATAGACAGTGGCGTCCATTACTGCTCCCGTCATCACAGATGTCAAAGTTCGACTGGGCGTCCCTGGGTGGATCTGAGCTGCGTTAGAACAGGTGTTCCTGGAAGCCCACTAGGAACAAAAAAATCTAACTAAATATTTAGTTCCAAAGTAAAGATTTGTTTTCCAAACTAAATAGTTATCTCGGACTTAAATATTGAGCTTGCTATCTAAATATATAGAGCTAAGCTAAATGTTTAGCTAATATGCCAATTAATCTGACAATGAGCAGAAGCAGACTGTCAAAATAAAAGCTGGGTTTTGCGGACCTCTGTATAAACTCCTGCTGCTGGTGAGTCGATTCTTTCCTCTCGACTGGTCCAAGATGTTAGCGGTTTTAACGGCACTCTTAAGCTGCTTTAGTGCGGCTGTTAACGTTTAGGACTTCCTATTTATTCATTCGTAAGAGAAAATTATTTATATGAAAACAAATCAATATGTTGTGTAAAAACGTTGTTAGATAAAATATGATGAAATATCTGAAGCATCAACAGGACGAAGGATGAGTCCCCCACGGCAGGTCTGCCCTGGTTTTCCAAACGGAGATCACGCTGCCGGAGGTAAGATACTGACTGCTCAGAATTACTCCCAGCTGAATCCATCAGTCTATCAACAAAAACTGCATCCAGGGTCCTGAAGTTTAGTTGCCTTTAGTTTTACTTTAATGCGCTAATTTTGATGAATTAATTTTCATAGATTTTAACGTGTAAAAATGTTGATGCAGTTAATCACGTTTTTGTTTTGTTTTGGGTTTTTTTTTACACACATAGCTTCCGACTGAATGGGTGGAATAGCACTTTGCACCAATCTAATGGCTGAATAACCTGAACATCAGATTAAAAACAATAGATATCTATAATGTTGAAAATGTTGCTGATTTTATCGATACATAGTTTTGGAATTAAAAAAAATAACTACAGACCCTGAAATTAACCCGATTAAACGTTTTTACTCAGTCTGAATGGCAGAGACCTGAAAGTCACACAGAAATAGCCGACAGACTGACATTAAGTAAAACACGCACACACACACACACACACACACACACAGTTATTTGGACCCTGCATGACATCATTACAAACACGGATCAGTTTCAGGGCTCAGTTTCCATCTTCCAGAGTCGCGTTTCTGTCACTTATGAGCAGAGCTGGGTCGTAACTAGTTACATTCACTCAGTTACATTTATGTGAGTAACAAGTTAAAAAGTCCTTGTGGGAGTCGTTTCAGAGCTCCGTACTCTTTAGTTTCCCTTGAGAAACGTTATTGTTTCTGGCTCCTCTTCCCACCTCTGGTTGCGTCTCTGAATGGCTCACAGCTTTTTAAACGTGTCAGGCCGTAAATGTGATGTTTTTTAGTTACTCGCCGGTAGGGGTGGTCGATATGGACTTAAAGTTTTTATCATGATATTTTGTGGTGCGACTGTGATCACTTCTTTTTTAGGGAACCGTATGGCTGTGACTGCGCGTCGCAGCCATCATGGCCCCACAAACACAAACAGTCCAGCGTTGAGTCCAGAATCCAGCGGTGAATGACGGACAGAAAAGCTTAAACAACGGGAGTTTGATCGCTGTACGGAAGAAGGCTTAACATTAATCAAACTTCAAACGCTCAAACTATCAAACATAAGAACAAAAAGAAACTAAATACGAAGGACTGAACTGAAAAGGCAAGTAGGGCTGCAACCGTTTTAATATTCGATTATTCTGACGATTAATCGAATGAAAAAATGGTCACATTCTGCAGATTTAACACTTCAGTCTGTTTTTACACAATATTAGAAATTCATTAAAAGATGCAAATGAACAAATATTTCAATTCCTTTTTTAAATAAGAAAATAAACATTTTATTTCCTAAAATGCGATGATATAGCATTCCTTTAGCGCACGCCTGATCATTTGTAGCAAAGGCTGCATCTGCAGCTAAAAACACGCTTCTAACAGCAACGTGAGATTTATTTCCAGAGTTTGAACCAGGTGAAGCGAAAACTGCCACTTGAAGAGTTCTGGGTTCAACATATTTACAGACGAAGGCATTTTTTAAAATCTAAAATACAAAACATAAAATGTTTTGTTCAGTTTTGGCGGAATTACCGCTCTTAGTGTGTTCTTTCAGCAAACGGCCTTTTTTCGAGTCGGTATGCTCCAGTCAACGATTAACTGATGACTACATTAGTTGACAATTATTTCAATAATCGATTCATCACGATCAATCCTTCCAGCCCTAAAGGCAAGATCTCAGCTGAAATAAACGAGGAAATAATTAAAATACAAAGCCAGATGAAAACCGAAACACCCCAGAATCGTGACAGCCAGAGGTCAGCAGATACCTGAAACGTCTGGCATTGCTTTGGTGTGGAGCGCTTCAGACGGTATCTGAATCTTCCCCTTTAGTCTTTAGAGTCTTATCTCTAACCAAATACCCTGACGGCTACACATGTTGCTAACTGAATCTTAAATGTGGTTTTCTTTTTACTGCTTCAGTTTTAGGGATGCAGATCGCTACTGTTAGAGCGATGCAATCTGGCATTGATGAATCTGTGAGTTTAATATCGATATGCTGATAGAAATGGTCGTTGTGGGATGATGTAACATGTTACTCTGATTTAGATTTCCTAATATTAAAACTGTTATGAGTCAGAGGTGATGACTGACTCACTGTTTTTGGGCTTTTTAGGGTCTGAAATTTGTTTTATCCAGTTGATTATGAAACATTTTTAGTTACTGATGTTATTACTTAACATCTCTGTAACCTGCATCATGACCAGTTTTAACACATCAGCATCAATCAAGCATTAACTGATTAAAACAGGAAAGTGTATAATAATATGGTCATTTAAAAGTTGTGGGGAGCATGAGGACATTTGTCCACATTTCACTTTCTGACATCATCCGACGAGCTGGTTGGCGAACCGTTCACGGCTTCGTTTAAAGGTGGGCGGTTTCAGGTTGCAAACTGAACAGGTGTGCCTGAGCAAATGTTGTCATGACCTTCCTGAAACTCAAACTTAAACACAATATTGTCTGCATTCATGGCCAGACTGCACCCTTCAAACATAAACATGACATCGGAGGCCATGAATCCATTCTGTCAGGCCTGGTAAAGATAGAAGTACAGACACGGGAATGTGTGTTTGACAGCCTGCTGCAGAATCACATCACGCCCCGAGAGGCCTGACATTTAACTCGTGTTGTCACCCAAGTGTCTCACAAACAGACACACATTTTTACTTCTATCTTTATGAGAGCATCCATCAAGCACCGCTCATGTTGCCAATATGTCGGAGCAGCTCTGTTACCGAAGTTCTGAAATGTTCGTTTTGACTCTGGTTCATTATTAATTTTTTTTTTTTTTGGTTGAGACATTGCTTTTTTTTTTTTTTTTGACAATTATTCCCTCTGGTTCTGGATGCTGTGCAGCTCTTACTTTTTGACTCTGGGACCGTTATTAAGATGCGTAACCATGGCAACAAGGTTTTTTTATTAGCGTCTCAAAAGCTCAAATATTACCTGACCTATGACCCCAAACCCCAAAGGAGTTGAAGAGGAGGCTTCATGGATGCAGAGCAGGACCAAAGAGCAGAGAGAGGAGAAGGAAGTTCAAACCATCTCTTCCATCCATCGTAACGGGCAAGGATCATATCCCCTACTCCAACGTCTCTCTGCTCGGCTTTCTGACCAAACGGCCAGAGATTTAAAAAGGAGCTGCAAAAGCAAAGGAGGTGGATCAGCAGAGCTCGCAAACAACTGATGGTGTCATTCAGGACATCTTCCTGTGAAATATCACCTCTGCTGCCTGGAGGTTGAGCTGTTAGCGTTAGAGGTGTGCAATACTGCATATTTACTCCAAGTAAATACAGGGCCAGATATTGATACCAATACTTTTTATTATTTAAGTTTTTATATATCATCAAACTTCCGACCTTTAGGTGTTTTTGTGCTTTTTCCTTTGAATTATTTTGGACAGAATCTGGATAAAGTTTATAGGTGTCATATTAACATGATAAACAGAAACAACAGAAAAACAAAACTAATTTGTGTGCATTATTTCTGAAATAAAGTGCAAAAAAATATCATTGAGAGAAAATTAAAGCAAAATCTTTTTTGTGGTAGAGTTGAGAAGCTGTAATACAAAAGTAAAACACAATTCAAGAGGGAATCTGAAACTAAAGTATTGATCTTACAATGCTATTAAAACTGAGTTAATATCAACCTTTTGCTCTGTTCCTTGTTTCGAGGTACTGTGATAAGGTCTCCACCAAGATAAAGACACAAGGTTTTACAACACGTCAGGACACTGCCCAGAATTAGCTACTATTTTTGCCCTATTTTTTCCTGTCTCCAGTATACTTGCTTCCTGAGAAAAATAAGGTATGTAACTATATTCTAACAGAGCTTTTAGTAGTTAACAGCAAACAGTTTTTGACTAATTTGAGTTATCATACTAGCTAGCTGACATGTCAGATAGAATAAAGCATTAGCAGGCTCAAATTAGCTCGCTGAGATACCACTTACATTACTGTATAGTAATTAGCATTTTTTAAAACAGATCTTTACCCTCTATTATATATTTTAGCCTTGGAGCCAAAAAAGTTTGTAAAGGTGCTCCGATGTAGTTTGTTAAGCAAAGCGTATCTAGTTACTGTCTGAAATCAGAGTTATCTGGTGTAAAAATCATAAACATCATAGCAAATTAGCTGTCGGCTATTTAACTGATTTAAGATATTTTCCTGATTATTAGACGTCCTGTTCTTCAGTATCGCTATACTGATTGCAAGTTAAGCTAACTATCTCATCAGAGTGTTTTCCTACTTCTGGAAAACTTCTGAATGTACTCAGTTTTCTCATCTTATTGCTGTTTGGATGGATTATTAGTCAATCATATATAGCCATATAGGAAGAACAAAAAAAATTGTTTATTTTCCTAAATTTGACTTTAAGATATTTTACAGCTTGTAACGAAAAATTCTGTCTTCAAACTTATATAAGCAGAAAAAAGATATCCTAAGAGGACAGTCGAGTAAAGTCCACCGTCTTCATCACAGCGCGGTAGCCATCTTAAATTAGCTAGCGTGTTAGCTAGCTAGCATATTAACTAGATTTAAACATTAGCTAGCTCAGATTAGCTCACTAAAATGCTACTTACATTAGATTACAGCTTTGAATTTGCGATTATTTTTTCTCTATTTTTTCCTGTCTCCAGTATACATGCTTCCAGAGAAAAATAAGGTAACATCAAGCCATTTTCCATGTTTTCCATACCTGAATGGAGGCAACCGTGAAACATAATATAAACCAGACAGATATACCCGCTCATTGCTCACCTTTTAACGGCGTCACTGACTGGACTGCAGCGCTGTTGAATTTGATGTCGGGGTGCTGGAGAGACTGGCCTCCGACACGATTATCCGTGTCTATTCTCTATGCTACCTCCACAAACACAACTCATTCCTCGACGCTCCAAAGAGCTGCTGATTAATATTCCAGGCGCCAATGATGCCCAGAAAAGCCTGCACCTCATCGTTCCTCCTCCGGGAGCTACAATCGGAAGCCAACTTCAGCGGCCACTTCCTCTCATATTATGAATAACCAGACAGCCGGCATCTGCGTCCATGAGAGCCGCTCTCTGTAACACACGTTCTGCCAGAGCGTCCACACGAAAAACGATAAAGTCAGGAGTCACAGCATTGTTTTTTCAAATAAAGTTGCTAAGCTTCAGCCCGCTGCTCAACCGACCGTGGGTCGCCATCTTTGTGACGGCAGCGTGGAGATCCCAGCGATGCAGTGAAATTCTAACCAGCCAATAGGGAGACGTTGAAGCGTTAAGACACCGCCCCTCCTCGGCCGCATAACGAGGCTCAAACGCTTACAGAAACGGAAAAGGGACAGGCAGAAATAAACAGTGTTGCAGAAATAAGTAGGGTAAAAAAAAAAAAATACAAAGGCAGTATAAAAAAGAGAAAAAATTAAAACATACACATAAATACAATGAAAAAAAAAAAAAGTAATTTATAGATATAGCTGAAAATTCTAATAAATAAATATGTGAATTAATGCATAAATAAACGAATGAATGAATAAGGTAATTATTGAAAAAGTGATTAAATAAAGAAGCCAATTATTCATATGCTTTCTTATTTATTGAACATTAATTTATTTCTGTATTTATTCTTAATTATGTCAGTTTTAGTCCTCCAAACACATCTCTCATCGCCTCCACTGGCTCCCGTTGTTATGTATGATGTTGTCTTTTGTCTGTATGTTGCTCTCTTTGTGCTGAGGGTTTTTTGCTATCTCAAACTGTATCCTGCCAAGGATAAAGTGTGAAATATAATTTTTTCCCTCCTCCATTCACCTAACGGGGCCTTTTTCATCTAATGAAATGGCGGCGCCTCTCAGTGACGGCTGCAGGCCTCAGACACCTGTCCACCCATGTCTTGTACTGTACTGAAATGTAAAATTCCCCTAATAAAGGACTAGTAAAGAAATTCTGATTCTGATTAACACCATGAAGCTTTAAGTAAATAAAAGTGTTTCCATAATGCTTTGAATTTGACTCGTGGATTTGATTTAGAACTGGCTTTGTTCTTTTGCAATTTCTTTACAATAAAACTATTGATCTACAGATTAATAGAGAGAGCTATATAACAATATTACCCATGTTTCTGTCCCATACTTGTGGACATTCAGTGGAGTACTGGGGCTTATTTTTTTCCACTTAAAACACTGCTCTTACTGGATAGTCTTACAGCCTGATTGCTGCTAAAACCATCATGGACATCTGGTTAGAGGATTTCAGTTTCAAAGACTGGCCAGTAATTGGTACCAGCCGAGAGGCTTACTGCCATGTTTGAAAATTACACTAATCTATTACTTTATAATTAGTTACCTCTTACTGAAGTTCAAGAGGTTGCCACTCCCTCTGCAGCTCGAAGTTGTGTTGGTATTAAAAAATCTTGTGATGGGATTAAAAGGAATTAAATTTAACTTCAGAATTTCTGTATATACCCTGAGTTACTGAGGCCTCAACCTCTAATGAGATCCAATGTTAACAGACACCACAGGGGCAAAAAATGTCATTGTCCCAGCTTTCTGAAAAGACAAAACTACTCAATAGCCTAGAATTTATCTTTGTTTTGACTTTGGCACCTATTCTGATTAACAAATAATAGGACATTAGATTCTTCTTTTAGCAAACATTTTATTGAACTATTGCATTCCTACCCATATACAATTGCTGGTGGTTATAATACAATGAGTTTAAATGTTTTGGTTTGAAAGTTCATTGGTTTTCTTGATAGGAAATGATAATCTTTGTCAAAAGTTGAAATATTGCAGCTACAAATGTTGATACAAAGAAATGATCCCAGATGCAAGTTTGAAAAATTTGGCCCTGAACTTTGTCTCAATGTCTATCCTAATAAAAAAAAATATGCTAAAACTAGCAAAAAATATTTGTTTTCAAATGGATTTTTAAGGCATCATATGAATAAACAGTTAAATTTGAAGCAACAGATCAAAAGTAACTCAAATCCATTTATTCAATGACACAGAAGACAAAAGTGCAGAAAACAAGTCCAAAACGTAACAAATCCTGTTACTGAAAGATTGATTAATAATGAGTAATATGAAAATTAGGGATTAATTAAAATTGTGTTCAAAATTAAATGTGACCTACTTTTCCATGGCAAACTACATAATGTTCAAAATCCCTAAATTAACTTTGCTTCAGCATTTTATTGTTTATATGCATCTGTCTTTTGTTAGAATACGGTCCACTGAGATCTCGACTTCTCTGAAAACCAGCTTCAAATGGCCACATTCACTGTCATCACCTCTCCAGCCTTTCAGCCCAACTTTCACAGCAGTTTGGTTCGGTCCAAATAAAGTCAGGACGATTCTGTCCTGCATAAACTGGTGATCAAATAATGGCAATGAATGTGAGCTGAAGTACAAAACATCGGTAGCGTTGTCTTTAGCACAGTTATCGATGGTGACCGAGCCGTGGTCGAAGGCCAGCATGTAGATGTCATTCCCATCTCCTCCAACCAGGTAATCTCCACCTGTGGACACCAAGATGTCATTGCCATCTGAACCTTTGAGGAGGGAGCTTTCATAGCCAGACACCAAGATGTCGGAGTAGATGGTTCCGATCACAGCTTCCACGTCCCTCAACACGTCTCCTTCAGCATCGGCGTAGTGGCCTTGTCCACTCAGCAGGTTAACATACACCCCTGAACCCTTTTCATGGTCACCCTGGTATAGAACAGTGTCTCTGCCAGAACCTCCATCCACTAGATCAGGTCCCGGTCCAGGAATGAAGACGTCCCGGCCGGAGTCTCCCAGCATCGTGTCATTTCCATCTTCACCATAAAGAGTGTCATCTCCCATTCCACCAATCAGAAGGTCAGCTCCACGTCCTCCAATCAGAGTGTCATCTCCTTCTCCTCCATCCAAGACATCATCCTTCCATCCACCGATCAGAACGTTGTCTTGATCGTTGCCTATCATGTAATTGGACTGAGAGGGACAACCTTGTGCAGTCTGGACCTTTGACAGATTTCTCTGAGCGCTGAGGTCCAAACGGCAGTCTACTTCAGACTGTTTCAGAGTCACTTTGAAAGCTTCAACCTGAAACTGAGGAGCATCTTCAGAGGGGTTTAGTGATTTCAGTTTGAAACGAACTCCATCTGAGCTCAGAAAGTCAAGGTGCTGATACTGGTCACCAAGATAGTAGTTGATCAGAGTAAACTTCAGCTCTTCACCTTTTGTCTTTATTGTGACTCTCAGATCTCTTTTTGATGAGTCCAAGACGACTTGACCTCCATCAATAAAGTCCATGTCCACCAGAACTGTATCAGTTCTCTGATCCTCTGCAAAGTTCTCGATCCATAAGTTATCTCCATATCCATGTTTGATTACATAGGTGTCCTCTCCTTCACCTCCAGACATGAGTGCCCCTCCGGTGTATGGATCAAGCAGATTGTTGTTTTTGTTCCCAGTCATGAAGTCAAAACCTGAGGAACCGTACATTTCTTTCACTGAATCAGTTTTTTCCATCATCATATCCTTCCCTTGTCGGCCACAGAAGAATCCTGCTACATTTTTCAACAATAAAGAGATACAAAGTTTATATTTATATTCAGTTTGATGTAACTGGTTTCTGTAGTCAATGATTAATGGTTGAATTAAAGCTTCACCACAGCTGCGGTTGTTGGTCTTCAGTTCAGCCGTTACTCCATCACTGGTCCTGATCTGCAGGTGTTGATAATCCTTTGAAACGAACCAGTTCTCTAAGACAACAGTTTTTCTCCCTTTAACCAAGATAATGATGTTCTGCTGTTCACAGGCAGATGTTAGTCTCTCATATTGTTCTTTCAGGAAGAGCTCATCTAAAACCAGATCTGGTGATCGGTTGTTGATGGTTTTTACTCCTTCACCAGGTGTGATAATGTACCAATCCTCTCCTCCTCTTCCCTCCATGAAATCATCTCCACCTCCTGGAAGGAAAACATTTTCTTCATCATTTCCTTTGATGACATCATTAAACTTTGATCCACGGAGCTCCGTTAAGCTGTTTAAAGCTGTGTCCTCCTCAAGATCCACCACTAGAGGAGACGAGGAGCTGCTGTAGTCCATTCTGTGAAGATTTATACACTTTATGAGCTTGTTGCTCTGCAGACAGTGAGCTTTGTTATCTGAGATTGTGAAAGTGATCAGATCCTTTGTGACGATGGTCAGGTGTCTGTCTTCTGGTGACCTGAACCAGTTCACTAAGGTCACATAGATGGGTGCGTTGTCATGGACAGCTTTCAGTTTAACATCATCTCCGTCCACCCGGAGATGAAAGCTATGAAGATTTGCTTCTATTATGGCCAGGTCTGTTTTATTGTCGTAGGAGTAATTTTCAATCAACACTGATTGGTTTCGGCCTTTGATGTTGTATATGTCTTCACCTTCACCGCCAGTCAATTGATCGACGCCTCCCCCTCCATCTATCAGGTTGTTCTCATCATTTCCAACAATAAAATCATCAAACCGAGTTCCTACAATGTCTGCAACTGTAGATAGAAGTGGGTCTGAAGCATTTATAGCTTCACCGTGTTTCTGAAATATCTTATTGATTCCTGTGGCCACCAGCTGGACCGAAGTAACCACAGTGGAGGAAATCTCAAACAAGACTCCATCTCCTGACATCATGACCATGTGGCGGTAGAGTTCTCCTAAGAACCAGTTTTTTATGGTTACACTGTGACTGCTTTTATACATCAGTACAACATCATCTCCAGATTTATATACAGAAATGTCGCTGTAGTTAACACTGAAATGAAGAGTGTCGAGTGCTTTGGAGGGGTCGTAGTTGTTTATGATGGTTTTGCCTCCATTTTCTGGAATCAGGTATATGTCTTTCCCACCAGAACCTTCAACATAAGTTCTCTGTGGACCAAGGAAAAATGTATCATTACCTAGTTCACCATAAAGTCTGTAATAATAGCTCAACAAGACTTCGATCATATGTGTGTCGCCTGCATTCTGGACGGCAAAGAAACGATTAGATGCCCTGTTTCCCCTGTATGTCCCATATTGTGAATAGGATGCATTTTTATAACCAGAGACCACAGTCACAGAGCCGGCTGGGATGAAAAGGAGAATGTTTTTCTGGCGTGTTGTGTGCTCTAATTCATGTGATTCCCCAGTCCCAAGAATTATATCTGTGCTTCCCTGTGCATCGATGTTCCAGCATCTCTTCCCGAAACTCTCATTACTGGAAACAAAACAGTCCATGCAGAGCTTTGACTGAGAATAGTCAGTAAGGGAGAAGTTGATACATCCTCCGTTCCAGGAGGATGCCCCCCTGGTAAAATCAATGGCAGTCACCCCATCTGCTTCCTTTGTGACAACGTAATATTTGCGATAATCTGAGATCTGAGCAACAAGCCTTCGTCCCTCCTCAATTTCATCATAGCGCCAGTCATAAAGTAAACTAGCCACCTTAATTCCAAAATGCAAAAAACCTTTTCCAACTCCAGATATAACAGCCCTTATTTTACTCAGGAGTGCAGCATCCTTTGGGAGGCTGTCAAGTTCATGTTTTATGCCCATGTAAATATCATCATCCACCATTCGAACTGCCGAAAGACCCACATTTATAGGAGCAACAATTGGTTCCACTTCAGGCTGAACAAGTTCAACTACATCTAAGCCAGTGATTACAATATCAAAAGCAGCATCAATGTCTCTCAATGTGTCGTTTCTCTTAAAACCTTCTTCAATGTTGTAAATCCCAAATCCAATTTCTATTATTGGAATGGTTTTCAACATTCCTTTCACTGCAGGACTTTTCATGATTGTTCCTACAGCTTTAGCATATCGGGCCTCTGAGGACAAAGCTGTCCTTGCAACAGCAGATGAAGCCAGAGCCACCGCTCCATGAGCTGTTCGCAGAGTCCCGGTGACACCATCTTTGATATGACCTTGTTCAAAAGCACGAATTGATCCTTTCATCCCAAGCATCAGACCCAGAACCCCAACAGCAGTTCCTACGTGCTCCACATGTTTACTGCCTTGATGGCTGGAAGTTAAACTGTGTTCTTCCATTTCCTGAACCGATCTGTCCATGTTTACCAGAAGTTCTTCTTGGGAAGTTTGAGTTTTTGCTGATAACTCAGCTCTAAACTCGACAGGTTCTGCATCTACAGACGTGTGCTCAAGCTGACATATAAACTGTCCGTTTTCAATCCTGTCAGTTCCCTCCTTAACACGCATATCTGCCAGATTTTCTCCAAACATTTTCTTAAGCTGAGTATGGATCTCATCAGCCAGTAGTGATGATGATTTGGAGAAATATGCTTCATGTATAAAGGAATTCTCCAACTCTGAGGCTGAATGTAGGTCTCTCTGTGTTACGTAGCCATCGTCATGACCACTCAGTGCTCCAGATGCTGGAGGTTCTCCTGCATCTCTAGATGGTGTTAAAGGGTCCTCATCCTGCAGTTTGCGTTTGAAGTTTAGGTAATTATTTTTTATCAGTGATTTATCTTCAGTAATCCTGTACTCCACAGCTATTTTAGACATTGGATCCAGTAAAGTATTATTCTGAACTGTTTGCTTCCATTTGGTGAATAATTCAGATTCTAAACCCATAACTTCTCGGAGCTTGCCTAAGCGTGCCGCACTCATAGATTGGATGGATTCTTTCGATGCTGCTGCTCCACGAAATCCTCGACTGTTCGTGTCAATCCAGCTTCCTCCTCTTGCCATTGGATGTTGGTCAAATAGAAAATTTAGCCCCTCTTGAACGTTTGATCCACTGTGAATCATATCAAGAGCCATAAGGGTTAAAGGAAATGTCCGGAAGTTTCTGGCAGATTCAGCTACAACTGATGCAGCGAAGTACCAGGCACACCACCGCTCCAGGTCAAGGGGGAGAGTCTGTGAGTTGTGGACTCCTTTAAAAATATCTCTCACATAATCAGCATACTTTTCTCTCACATCTTGTGGAATATTATTCCGTATGTTTGAGTACCTTTCTCTGCCTTCTTTATTCTGATCAGTAATCCACCTCCTAACTTTTTCCCTGTTGTCTGTGTTCACCAGCTTTTTTCCAGCTGGAACCATGTGCAGATTTGTTGGATCAACTTGAAATATCCAGTCTCTGATCTTCAAGTATGTTAATCTAGTTTCTCCACTCTTTGCATAGTGACGGATCACATTGACGGTATCCTTTCCAGATGTAATCTCATAGCAGTCATGAAGAGGTTCTTGTAGTTTTTGATCTTTGTTGGCTGATACTGTGTTATTCCCGTCTCTTTTTACTATTACATACTGTTCTTCTGTAAGTTTCAGGCTGTTGACATTCACTTTCTCTGGTGGTTCACGGTGTGAGTGAAACAGGCCCCAAGACATAGCTTCAAGTTCCTCACAAGCAAATTTTATTTTGTCCACTTTATTCTGATCAATGTTTCTGTAAACCAAGAGGTCGGTAAACCTCTCTGGTTCTGTTGGCCAGTCGTTTCTGTTGTTTTTGGCTTGCTTACTTGATTTGCCTTTACTTTTCTTTGGTTCCAGAAAGTTTCTTTCATTAGTAAACACTGCTTCCCCTTTACTAGTAGCTTCACTTCTGATGATTACATCTCCATTTTTATCAATCGTTGCCACCACTTTCTTGCTGTCGTCTTTGTGTCTCCAGTTTTCTCCGTTTGCAGTAAATTCTTGAGTGATTTTCTCTCCTGTATGCCGAACCTGGAGCTCAGTGTTCCTCAGGTGTAGCTCTGTCTTGATGCCGGCTTGATGAAGCGCTTTGGCCAGAGTTTCTACAAAAGGTTCATCTGATCCAGCGTCACAGGCCACTACACTAGTTGTTTTTATTTTGTCACTCACTCTGTGAGTATTTTGAATGATTTTGGCCACTTCTGGGGATTTGAATCCTGCCACTCTCATCTCTCCTGATTGGTCTCTGGTTCCATGACCAACCAGAACCAGCCTGCTGTTTTCTGATAAAGGCACAGGTTCACCATGAATCAGTCTTGGTTTTAGGTTGTTGTCAAGAACATAAAGCGAACTAACTGTTGGATGCTTCTCATAAAGAGATTCAGAAGCTGTTCTCACCACCTTATTGTCTTGTAACATGATTATCTGCTGGTGGTCATACTGGCTGCTGTGATCAACTGGTCTTTCTGGGATTTTGTAGGTGGAAATTGAGTCAGATTGTTCCATTATCTTGTATATCTGGTGATTGTCCTGAACAGTTTCTAAAGCTGCTTTGGAGCCACGGACCATTAAAACTCGAACAAAGCTGTGTTGGAACTCTGCGGTTGTGTTTCCATCCAGAGAGAAAACTGCTGCTGCTTCCAGTCCAGGTTTCAGGACCAGCTCTGCCAGTGACGAACCAGACAAACCAGAAACAGTTTGCCCATCTTCAGAAACATTACCAAATATTTTGACAACAGTATTTCTGTCTACTTCTGGGACACAGGATTCATTCTTCAGGCATTCCACATGAATGATTACTGAGTACTGAGGATCCATGGCGTATTCCTGTCTCACTCTTTCACTTGTTGAAGGTTCTTTGTCAGTTATGACCAGAAGCTTCTGTCCATAGCTGAGAGAGATCTCTGAAGCTGTTATCAGCTTGTCATCTGTCTTCTGTTTTTCAAGATGTTCTAAGAAAGCTCCAAGATCCTGCAAAATAAAGTAAATTCGTTCTAAGCAAGAGCATCGAAAACATTTTTGGTTTGTTTTAGACAATTTGTGCTTGTGAGCCGGGGGGGGTGGGGGGAAGGAGTGGCAAGTCTTGGCAAGGTGACAATGCGAGACTTCCTGAGTGAAGTTTGTGAAAATCATCTGTATGTAGACGGAATCAACAAAATATCCACAATTGTTATTATCACAGTCTCTCCGAAGAACACAAAGAAAATTTTTAGGCATTAATGTCTTTTGTCTCATCTGCCAAAATAAAAACATGCGCACTTTCTCTAACCTCTTTGAAAATGCCCTCTCTCCCATTTCAGCTACACATCCCAGATCATGATTTTGAGTCCAGATTCCAAGAGTAATTATCTGCTTCGGAACAAGATAGCACAGTCAAGACTGGAGGATTTTTGGCATCAGTGTTGGTGATCACAGCTGTGGGGTGAACATCTTATGAATGTCACTTTCTTTTAATTATCTATTGTGTTATCACTGTCGATGAATGTGAATTTTAACAGTTAAGGTTCAGCATCTAAATAACAGATTTAAAGAAAACTAGTTTTTGCTATCTATCTTATCCTACTTCGGCTTTAAGATTTCTTTGAAATTTGACCAACCTGTTTCTTTGCCATGACACAAACTGGCATGTTTTCACATTCCTGAAGTCCATCCCGCAACCTCACGACGTTTTGATCCACGTCCAATGCGCTGGAAAAAATAACGTGAAATTTTATGTTTTGGTAACATGTCTGGAAATAAATATTCAGTAAACATTGTCTCTTTAAATGATACCCCTGAAATACAATTTTTTTTTTGTTTTTACATTTTTTACTTCTGTCTAAATTTTTGTGCATAGAGAGAAATCTGTGAGAATTGGTAACAAACTCATTCATCTGCAAATTTGTTGCAAGGGATCTCAGGTTTGGTAAAGAACCCTGAGCCACACTTGATGCCTCGGCTTTAAATATATATGGAGGTTTATTTAGAGGTATTTACTAATACAGTGGTGAATGACTGTTTCACATGTGGAACATTTGGGGTGTATGAGACCTGCCCTCTGAAAACCAATCTTCATTAAAGTAGCGCCCCCTGCTGTTCAGCATTCATAATGACCCTGTGTAGCATCCTTATTGCTGGCAAATTCATGCCTTTTGCCTTCATAGTAGATAACTACTTCAAATGTTATTCATAGTGTTGTTGATTATGGAGAGCCGTTTCATTCAAAATTAAATAAATAAATACTGTTGTTAATAAATTATTAAATATTCCATGAAATAAATAAATGTCCCCATGAAATAAAACAAAATTAATATATATTTTTTTACCTTATTTGTTTATTTTATTTATTTCAAGATTTATTTAATTTATTTATTTCAAGATTTATTTATGTATTTATTTCAGAATTTATTTTTTTTATTATTATTTCAAGAGTTATTTATTTCATTATTTATTTATTTCATTGTTTATTAATTTCATAATGGTGTTTTATTTCATGACACTTATTCTGTAAAGCTACTTCACATATTTCATGGACTTTTATTTTTTAACTCCATTTTTATTTCAGGTTCTTGTGTATCATATTCTAATATTCAAATGAGGGGGCGGAGTTTTCTCTGTGCAGTGGGGCTTCCGCTGGTCAGTGCAGCAAGCAGAGAGACCACGAACTTCAGCGCATCTGCATGAGGGTGAAACATGCGAGCTATAAGGGTTTGACCTGAGGTACCAGAACAATGAGAGAGGTGGGATATCTTTGGGATCTGAAGGGAGCTTGTCTCCATTTAATCAAAAGCTCTTCATAACCCGCTCAGATCAACACAACCCGGTATGTTCCACCCTAGGGCAGATGGACTGAAGTTCACTGTGTCTCAGCTCGCTGCCCTCTGACCACAGCCGCTCCATGGAGGAAACTCCGCCCCCTCATTTGAATATAAGAACATGAAATAAAAGAGCCTGAAATAAAAACAGAGCTAAAAAAATAAAAGTCCATGAAGCTTTACAAAATAAAAGTGTCACAAAATCACTCATTTGACCTTAGCATACTAAATACTTACTTACGTTTTTTATGAAAATGTACAGTTTTAGGAAAAGTCAGGAACCAGCTAGGCTTTATGTTTTTAGTCTATTCAATAAAGAAATTAAACATGTTTGTTGTGTTGAATAAAAAGATGTCAAGATTTCATTCAGACTGAAGAAAATGTTGGCGGCTTGTGTAAATGACTTCTTTCTCCTTTAACTGAATGTATTCTTTATATTTCTGATTTCTGGTGCTTTAAAAGTACATTATAAAGATTACTTATGAGTTACTGAAACACATTCCTCTAAACAAAAAAATCTCTGAAAGTGTAAAACATAAAAAGGTCTCTACCTGGAAAGTGATCTTCGTATTCTTGTAGAGCTGTAAAAAATGAAAGACGTTCTTCATTACTAGCCTCACAGTAAGTTAAATCTCACTAAGCTTTTTCAGAGTACAGATGCAGGGACGTTTAGGTGGACAGTCTCTTCCTGAGAAAAAATACAACAGTCATCCTTTTCTTTCTGTTTTCATCCATTTCCAGCACAGCAAATTAAAGGTCTCCTTATTAGGAGAAAGACATGAAAGGGGGTGGTCAGTTGAGTTTTACCCCCACTCCAACCAATATTGTTGAAGTGCCATGGGTTTGTTGAGCCCACACCTAATACTAAGGAGGAATATATTTTACAGACCATAACAGTAATAAGAGATTTATAACTTCTTTATATTTTACTTTCAATTTGACTCGTGAATTTGATTAAGAAACAGTTTTGTTCTTTGTAATTTCTATACAGTAAAAGTATTGATCAATAGATCAATAGACAGGTATATATAAAAATATCATCCATGTTTGTGTCCCATATTTGTATGACATTAAGACGAGTACTGGCACTTATGTTTTTCCACTTAAAGTACTGATTTACACAATAAGTGCCATGTAGGTGAAATTTTCTGGAAGGTACTCTGATGTACCATTCTCCTGAAGGCAGCATGGAGCTGCACCACAAGAAGCTGACAGAAACACTGAAGACCAGGAGAGTTACAAATGATATAGATGCAGTTCTGGCCATGTTTTAATGTTGCTGACCACAGTTTTTCACAACTGGTTCCAAGGTTAAATTGGTATTGTTGTGCATCTTTTGTCTGGCCATTTCTTTGCAAAACATAGCAACTAACATATCAGAAAATGGCACGCAGCATGAAAAAAAAAAGGCTGCTGTTTGTGATAATTAATGAAATTTTTAGCCGTTCTGATTGGCTGCTGTTAGGTCTACCTAATTTGGTTGCATTGATGCAAACTAATAATTCAGTGATGTGCTTTTGTTTTTTTTTTCTTGTTTTTTAAAGCTTTTTGATGATAAATACAGAAACAATAATAATCATAACAGCAACAAAAATGACAATAATAATAATCATAATTGTAAAATTTTAATAATTATAATAATTATATTATTACAATAATAAAATAAGTTTTATAAAGTTTTAAAAAAAGAAAATCATGAAAATCTCATCAAGATAAATACAACTAACTGAACAGAAAAATAAAACAATTAAATGTGGTTTATTGAACATAGAAACCTGGCTGCAGCAAGAGGATTATGTTAGTATAAATGAGTCAACCTCTTCTAATTATTTAAATTCCTCGAAGTACACGGCAATGTGGAGGAGTAGCAACTATATTTCATTCAGATTTATTAATTGATCTTACGCCTATTAATAGCTACAGATCTTTTGAATGTCTAACCCTTAGTTTTCCTCATCCTACTTGCAAAGCAGTAAAACCACTTTTGCTTGTTGTTTTGTATCATCCACCAGGCCCTTACTCTCAATTTTTAGATGATTTCTCAGATGTTTTTATTCTGATTTAGTGATAAATACTGATAAGATCATTACAGTGGCAGATTTTAACATTCATGTTGACACTGAGGGTGATAGTCTAAATGTAGCCTTTAATGCTATCTTGGTCTCAGTTGGCTTTACTCAAAGAATCCACAGTCCTACCCACTCGTGTCGTCATACTTTAGACCTAGTGCTGACATATGGTACTGAGTGTGAAGAAACAACAGTAATTCCCTATAACCCTGTGCTGCCTGACCATTTTTAAATAACCTTTGAGTTTATTTTAACTGAGTATTCCAAACCTGAGAGAAAATTTCATTATAGAAGAGCTTTATTGGACAGTTCTGTAAAAATGTTTAAAAAATCTTTTCCATGTTTAATTTCCTCAGAATCTCAGATAAACACAGCAGAAGGCAGCTGTTCAATCTCCAGCCCGTCTCAAATTGTTCTTGTTCATAGAGTTACTTCCTCATTGTGTGTGGCATTAGACAATGTAGCCTCCTTAAAAAAGAAGGTAATTATCCATAGGAGGTTGACTCCTTGGTTTAATTCAGAGCTGCATACTTTGAAGCAGAACACTAGAAAGTTTGAGAGAAAATGGTGCTCTACACATTTAGAGGAGTCCTACTTAACTTGGAAAGATAGTCTACAGCTGTATAAAAATACCCTTCACTAAACTAGAACATTATATTTTTCATCATTAATAGAGGAGAACAGGAATAATCCCAGGTTTCTTTTTAGTACAACTGCCAAACTTCCACAGAGTCACAGCTCTGCTGAGCCATCGATCCCATAGCTCTCAGCAGGAATGACTTTATGGGATTCTTCTTAAAGAAAATTGATTCTATTAGAAATAACACTGTTGGCATCCTCCTGAACATGATGACTTCATCCCCAGTAGGTGAGGCAGCGCTGAATGTAACTCTAGAACCTGATATGTGTTTGGACGGTTTTGAGTCAGTTGAGCTTTCTGAGCTATCAAAACTATTAGCTTCTTCCAAACCGTCGACTTGCATGTTGGACCCGTCCCAACCAGATTATCTAAGGAGGTGTTCCCTTTGATTACTGCCTCCATTTTAGATATGATTAATCTGTCCTTAGTAAATGGACCGGTACCACAGGCTTTTAAGGAAGCTGTAATTCAACCTTTACTTCAGAAACCTTCTCTCAATCAAGATGACTTAATTAATTACAGACCGATATCTAATCTTATCTAAAATGCTCGAGAAAATGTTTGCTAATCAAGTGTGTGAGCATCTGAACAGTAATGACCTGTTTAAAGAGTTTCAGTTGGGTTTCAGGGCTCATCATTGCATTGAAGCAGCTGCTGGATGTAACAAAGTAACTTGTAATCTAACTTAGTTACTTTTTAAATCAAGTAATTAGTAAAGTAACTAAGTTACTTTTTAAAGGTTTAATAAGTAATCAGAAGTTGGATTACTTTTTCAAGGTAACTGCGGCAACACTCTAACACAAAGCAATAAACTGATATGGTACACTCTAAAGGATGTAAATAAACAACAAGGAAATGCTCAGACAGAAACGTTAACGAAACCCAAACCTGAAACACCCAAGAATCATAACGGTAATAAACCTGGGATGTGAGGAGTTGCTGAGATGCTCGTGCAACATGCGTTCAGAAAGGTCTTTGAGGCGATGCAGAGCAGCAACATCTGGGTCCAGCTCTTCCCAGTCATCTTCTCTCACCTCTGCAGAGATAAAACACAGAGCTCACAAAAAGATGCTTTGACTCTGACTCTCACATTTTAAGGCCCAAAAATGCTCAGACGTTAAATACCAACCTACTTATCAGCTCTAATGTTGTCTTGGTAAATCTAATTGTAGAAGACTCCATTAAAGCTCTCTCCACCGTATTGCTGGTGATGCTGATTGAGGAGTAATTTTATTAGCTGCAACTGTAACAAAGCAGTTTGTTTTGTTTTCAGATGCAACTTTAATCAGATAAAGCTTAACTTCAGGTTTCTGCTGATGAGCCTAAAGGAAGCCAGGATTATTCCTGAAATCAGGGAACTATTTTCCATCGGTTACCAACAGGCCAATGTGGCTTCATACTCTCCACTGTGTTTTCGCGTCGCTCCGTCACATTGTCTCTAGCTGTTCACCAGGAAACAATCGGTGGACCTTACTTCAGCTGCTGGGATTTATGTTTAAGACCAAACCTCAAACTGCTACTTTCCAGCCTCATCTGTGTTTCTGGAGGACGATATGAGATGTGGGCTGTTTGTTTGTCTGTGAACAGTGTAGTTAAATGAGATCCAAATGCATTCCAAGTGCTCACTCAAGATGCATCTTATTTCACCTGGAGATTTATTTCAAGGGCCTGGATAAACCCAGACTTCAGTTACTTGAATCAGCTGAAATATTTTGGATCAAAATCTTGAGGAACCTAATCAGAGCCTTTGGTTTTCTTAAAAAAAAAAAAAAAAAAAAAAAAATCAGTATTTTGGGAAAATATTTGAAAGTTTCATACCAAACCCACTGATGATGTTCAGGAGACTGAGGACGAACAGGAAGTGACAGGTCTTCCACCTCGCCATCCTTCCTGCCATCGTCCTGCAACACAGGAACCCAGAGTTAAGCCAAGTTTAGCGAGTTTATATCGGACATTTCAGCAGCAAGGCAGTTCAAAGTGCTTCACGTCATAAAAACATCAATCACGTGTACAGCAAAATCATCAAGCAAATATCTTCAAGCAGATATAGTTCAAAAATATTGATCAATGATGATAATCTGGTTCCTGTGACCGAACTGTGTCTCGTCTCCTGAGCTGGACAGATCGTTACAGAACCAGCAGCTTTACTTCACTGAGGAGGCTTCGTTATGGAGTCTCCAACTGGAGAGACCCAGTAAAACGTAGTAAAACATGGAAAACTCCTGGTCATGGAGGTTTTCCCCCTGGACTGAAAAAATACTTTCTCAACTTAAACCTGAGCATGTTGACCGGAACACAAATGGTTTTACTCTTTCTTTCCTTCTCATTTGGATTTAAACTCATCCTCCCATCATGTCACTGCACAGACCTGAAGCTACAACAGCTTAATAACAACAAATCATTTTAATTCTTCGATAAAACATGAAATGTACCTGTGAGGGCAATAAGCAGGTCTGTTTCTGATTCCCAGCTCGTCCACAACCCTGCAGCGGGAAGAGAGAAAAATCAGGTGAAATCCAGAAATCCTCAGTTTGGTTTATTAGAACATGTTTTATTTGCTGAATTAATCTGAATAATAAGCTGAAAGAGACGGAAGGAAAGACTGAGCAGATATTTCAGCCTTTATTAAACGGAGGGAGAGAAACCACCGACCTGCAGGCAGAGCCTCAGCCGAGCGTCCGTCCCTCCCTCAGTCAATGAGGGCCGTCTCTCCGTGCGTCCCAGCCAAAGCCCAGAACCACGCCCACCGGCAGCAGGACACCTCCCTGATGTCAAGGTCTGCAGTATGCGGAGCAGGAATCTCGCTGAGCTCCAGCTGGTCTCTGCCCCACTCATCTGAACACGCCGTGTCGACTCCTACCGTTATACCTACTGTTTATCCACCACCTGAGCCAAACGAGGATTTTTGAACGACTTTGCTGCTCTTCTCACTCATCTCTCTGTTCTCTCTCCCAGTAAGATTGTTGTTGGTGACTTCAACTTGCACATGGACAAGAGATTTCACCTCTTGTCTGGAAAGTTTTGGACTCCAGCATTACATTGAATTCCTCCTCATTCTGCAGGTCCTGTCCTGGACTGGGTCTGCTGTTCTGGTGTCACCCCTCCTCACTGTAAAGCCCAATTGTTTCCCCCTTTCTGATCGTATGTTTATTTCTTTTGATGTAAATATAACAGCTTCCAAGACCCGTGCTCCTCATGACATTACATTTAGGAAAATTAATATCAATCCTGACATTTTCTCATCTGCTATACATGACCTTCCATTCATTTGCAGCTCCTCAACCCCTGATGAACTCATTTCCTACCAGAATGCCAACCTCAGAAACCTTCTTAGCCCTTTGGCTCCACTCAAACAGAGGTCTGTCCCATTTACTCGCTCAGCACCTTGGTTTACGCTCAGCCTGCGTCATCTCAAAGCCAGAGGACGCCGACTGGAACGTCTGTTCAGGAAAACTGGACTCTTCATACACAAAGATCTGTATAACAGTCATATTTTGTTTTATAAGTACTGCGTTGTCTCAGCTAAAGCTGCATAGTGCTCTGGTTTAATCAGCTCTAGTGAAGGTAACTCCAAGTCTCTGTTTGCCAAACTTACAAAGCCTCTGGATTAATTTCCCTCCCATATGTGCTCTGCTGACTTTTGCAGCTCTCTCATGTTTTTCTTCACGTCAGAATCTCTGACATCCACCAACAACTTCACCCCGTAGGAGCTGCTAACGCTGAAGCTGACCTCCTGTCAGTTATTGTCAAGTTTCGCTCTTCCTTCCACAACTGATGTATCTAATATTCAGAAATCTAAATCCTCCACCTGCCAGCTCGACCCTCTTCCCACGGTATTCGTTGAAGCTTGCCTCCCCACATTGGTTCCTCTCAGAACCACTATTATCCACTCTTCCCTCAACACTGGAACTGCTCCTCCATCTCTGAAAACCGCTTCCGTCCCTCCGACTCTCAACAAGCCTGGTCCAGATCCGACTAATTCTGATAACCTTCGCCAACAGCTAACGCTCCTTTTATTCCAAAAGCCCTTGAGAACGTTGTTGCCTCCCAGCTCCACTCACGCCTCAATAAGTATCATGTTTATGAACCATTCCAGTCTGGTTTTCACCCCCACCCCAGCACAGAAACAGATGACCTATGACCTTTGATGGCAGCTGATTCTGGCCTCCTCACCGTTCTCATCCTTCTCATCTCAGGGCAGCATTGATACCGTTTCTCATTATATTCTCCTGAACAGATGAGCATCAGTCACTCCTCCTGCCTGGTTTATCTGTCTGTCTATCAGGCCGCACTCAGTTTGTCCAAGTTAAATCCCATTCTTCAAATTTCTGCAGGTGTGCCCCAGGGTTCCGTGTTAGGACCCCTTTTATTCATTATCTACATGCTCCATCTTGGCCACATATTCCGCAAATATAACATCAGTTTTCATTGCTATGTAGATGATACTCAGCTCTACATTCCTCCAAACCCAGTTCCCCCTGCCTCCCTGTCTAATGGAAATTAGATCATGGTTCTGCTCTAATTTTCTCAAGCCTCACAGTAAGAAGACAGAAGTTTTACTCGTTGGCACAGCCTCCACTTTAACCAGTCCTCCCAGTGTCTCCATTAATATTGACAGCTCCCATGTTCATCCTTCCCCAGGTAGAGTCTGGGTGTTGACAGAACTCTCATGTCATTCTCATGTTACCTGCATCACCTGGTCTGCGTTCTTTCACTGACGCAACGTTAACCGACTTCGCCCCGCCCCCGTTCACGGCCTCGTCCCCCCCCCCCGGATTGATGACTGCAGCTCGGGTCAGAACCCGTACCCCGTCTAGAGAACACCCTGGTTCTCCATAACCTGCCCCTCCCTACCTGCTGCTGCACATCGCCGCCGCGCCCCTCAGATCTCCGCCTGCCTCTCATGGCTCCCTCTGCCGTCTTGCCCCCCCGGGGAGCAGAGCCTCCAGTCGCGGCCTCCTCCTGCCGCTGGGAACGGGCTCTGCTCCCAGTTTTAACTCCCAGCTGGAAACGCTGCTGCTCAGACGGCAGAGCCACCGTAGCACGGACTGCTGCTGCTGCATCCCGTCACTGACTGCTTCATACCGTCGTTGCTGACTCGGTTTCCATTTCTTGTTTTTTGTCTGTGTGTGTAAGGCGCCCTCAAATAAAATGTGTTATGATTATTATTATTATTATTATTATACATATGGCAGGCAGGGATAAACAAAATCTCCATAAGGACTGAAATCTGATCATTTTCCCCTGCCATTACCTGAGAGCCAGGAGAACCAGTCAGAGGACAGAGCCTGGTCAGCTTCCAGCGTGTCTCTAAGAGCTGCAAGGTTGGACAGTTATGTGCAATAGCGCCACCGTCGCTGTCTCCACTGGAACAAAAGCACAGCAGGAAGTACAAATGATAACACAAAGCACAACACAAGCAGTCAGTTAGTGCTGGACCATTCTGTTCTGAAGGGTCGCAGGCCTCAAAGCAGATAACCGGTTTAACATCTCCTGGGGGGCAACAGCATCAGCTGCAAAGGATCCAACTGTGTCGTTTAAGGTTCAACACGTAGCATAAAATTTCCTGCTGGTGATTGCATAACTTTTCCTAACCTACCTTTAAGGGTGAAAGGACGGATAAAACAACCTTTTCACCATCAATCCATAGCTATTATCTGGAACATCAGAGCCTACGGACACGATTAAAGGAAAGATTCCACCAATATACACCGACCTGGGGCAGGACGCCAAGTATGTCTGGCAGCTGGTAACAGGGTTGTGTGTAGTAAGCTGGTGGAGCTGGAGAAGACTTCAGAGAAGCATTAGTGTCCATAGGCAGGTAGCAGGAAGCAAGCACAACCTCACAGTAACAACAGGTGGTTTAGTGCACAAACTGACATCTGTGTTAGCAAACCGTACGAACTTTACCCTTGCTGGGACATTAACAGCACTGGTTCCTCCTTAAGGAGAGTTGATGGCTTGAAAGAGTTGGATGAAACCTCTGAAACCCTTCACAGCAGGAAGTGGGGGTGCAACTCCAGCGTGGTTAGTGTATGCAGCCAAAAGTATGTGTGAGCAAACACAGTAATTGGTTTGGTTCTGAGGAACTGGAGAGTGGACAGCTATTTGGCATCATGTGCAACCCCAACCCAGAGCAATGCAAATATTCAGCAGAAAAATATGCACCTGGAGCAAGACTTGGCTTATGGTGTCTGTGATGGCCAAGCATCAAACCAAAGCATTCATTTCTTCATCCAAACAGAAGAACACCTCAGTTTGCAATAAAATGTGTGTTGATTGGTTTAAATAGATTTGTTGTATTTGTTTGTGCTTGTGACCAATTCTTGTTTCGTTTTCTGGTTTGTTTCCGGCCATGATCCCTGGGAGTTGCCAGACAACAGGTGGGGCCAGTAGTGATGGGTCGCGCTCAAAATGTGATGAATCGGAAGAGCCGACTCCCATCGAATGACAGCCAGCTCCCTATGGACATATATTTCTATACATCTAAGCAGCTCCCCACTCCTTTTCCTTCCGCTGCTCAGCTCTCACTGTCAGAGGCGCCGTCCTGCTCACAGGAGAACTTTGTTTTGATTGGCAGCATGGCGGCCTTGTGGCCAGTCACATGTGAGGATATAGAACCATACCATTACGTAAAAACAGAAAGGCAGGCAGACACCACAGTCGGGTGGAGAAGCCGTCCTTCCCCTCAGTCAGTAAACAGCGGTGAGGAGGAGAGTGTGTTGCAAAAACCCACAAATATGACTGATACCTGGAAACAGAGCTGCATCTGGCAACAGTTTGAAGATATTATATAATAGATTATTGTTATGGCTGTTTTTGGTTAATTTGTTTGCAATGTTTTGTTCATTTGTTATTGTTTTAAATAAAAATTAAAAGTTTGATTTAAATATGACACAAAAGTATAAGAATGTCTGCTTGCATAGTTATAATTAATTATACTTGCCTAATTTTATGTATTTGCCTTTACTGACACCCCCATGTCGCTGCCCAGGTTTGGGGACATTTCTTCTCAAAGTTTGAGAGCTGTTTTCTTCCTGATCTGGTTCCAAAGTGCCAACATTCAAATAGCCATAGCTTCTTCATTTTATTTTGACTTTCTATGTATTTGACATCATTAGAAAACTTATAATCCACACTTTCAGAACATGTAAAGAACTCAAAACGCCCCCGGGGAGAGTTGTTCCTGGATTTGTCATGACCAGTCAGATATACCCTTGTGTGTCATTTCTTTGTCAGTTGTTTTGTTTGTGCAGCCACTTGGTTTGGTTTCTTCCACAGTTGGGACCTGAATGCATTAATTTTGATGAATTAATTACATAGATTTTAACACATTAAAATCTTTAAGGCAATTAATCACATTATTTTTTTGCATACAAACGTTCCAAGCTGGAACCTATGTATATTTGTTTTTGGTATGCCTGTAATTTGACATGTGACATCAGCAAACAGCGATGGAGGACGGAGCGGCTCCTCTGGGGGTTAACTTCTGCTTCCAGAGCCGATCTGATGCTGGAAAAGACTCCAGTTGTGTTCAAGTTGAGCTAAAAGCAGTCGGCCTATCAGAGAAGCTATGCTAGCCTAGACTAGCATCTCAATGCTAACCATGTAGCAGCAGGGCTAACGTCAGCGTCCACAGTCCACGTTTCTAAAGAAGCTCCATGAATGATCAGGGGTTCCTGAAACTCTGGAGAGATGAGCTTTGCTCCAACCTGATGCTGGAAGAACCTGAAGAGCAGATTAAATCTAGAAACATCTCTGCTGCTGAGCTCAGATGCTGTTGATTCAATCATTTAGCAGCTAAAAGGAAGACCGGAGCCACACACCCAGTGCCCCCCCAGGCAGGAGACTTCTTCCTGCCAGACACAATCTTCACTTCACTGGGAGCGATGGAATCAGTGGATTTCGGGTATCCCCCAGCTCATCGACGGGGTTCGGGTTAGAGGCGAGGTGGAGCAGCAGATTTGATTAAAAGGTCCAGATGTTGTCCATAAAAAACGTTTTGTAATAACATCTCTGGCGAAGTGAGTCAATGGACATGATGCAGCGTTTCCCACAATGATTAAAGGGGGGTGTTATGTAAAATTGTCTTTTCTGAGTTGTAAATATATATAATGTCATAATGTTATTCTCATTAAAAACACACCTGGAGTGTTGATTTTTTTCATGCATGTTTGAGAAATCCTTGAACTGCCATTTGGCCATGCTGAGACGCTTGACAAAACGTCTCTGTGGAGCTTCAGTCTAAAGTCGCAATTAAGCCCCCCCACCCCACATGGGAAAGTTTACTTTGTCTGCCTTCCAACATTTGAACCTTACAATCCGAAACTCACTGTAGACTCTGTTATTAAAACCTGCTGGTACGTCTCCTCATGTACAGACTCACCTGAAAACTGTTAGTCTGATGGGAATCCCCTGTGATTCTCTTGCAACAGACGGCCAAAGTCCTTGAGGCAGTTTTATGTTACTTGTCCCTTGTTCCCTTTTTATTTATTTTTTTAATCAGTTTTTTTTAAAAAAGGATCATGATCATCATATTTAGAGAGTGAGTTATCCATAACCCACTCTGTGCTATCGTAGCTCCCTATTATTTTATGTGTGCAACCTTGATACGTATAACCCTTATTTTCCACAGGATTCATGTGATTTGGTGAAAATGTGTCAACTTTGTAACAAAGTAAATTATGTAGTGAGCATGTTTACTCTGCTGGCCTTAAAACCTTCAAATCTTACTGAATAAAAGTAACAGAAATTGTTTCATTCAAAGCTGATGTTAAGATTTCGTAACCTCTCTGACTTGTTTCAAAATTACTTAAGTCTTAAAGACCTTCCAGACACGATAACTTTTCAGCTCTAATTGATTTTATTTTGACCCAAAGCTCTCACTACGTCTGACATCACCACAGAACAAAATGTCACATAATCACACCAATATTTATGTTGCTTACTGGCCCCGTAACCACACAGTTAACCGAATGCTTTGGGTCAGCAAACATTCAGTTAACTAGCATCAGATGTTGATCTTGTGTATGTCAGGAACAGCACACAGAGCAGGAACTGTTCTTATGCGCCAGATAGAGATCTGTTCTCAGGTCAGCTCTCAGGACATTTCAGGTTCCGGACACTAGTGGAGAAGGGGAGGTTTTGATGCCTGGTGGCGTAAACATTTGTTTTACTGACATAAGATGTTGGTATCCTGTTAGTCAGAAATGGTACACAGAGCAGGAACTGTGCTGGTTCGCCACAAGGATCTGTTCTGATGACATGTCAAGATCCAGACATTAGTGGAGATGAAGAGAAAGTGCAGATGTTTTGTGAAGTAAACAAAACTATGAATCTAAAGGCTGCTCTAAGACCCATATCTGCTGTGTTTTTTCTCCCACTACACTGATTCCGATGGTGAACGTGGGATTTGAAAAGATGAACATGTACACAGTTGTTTCGCAACCCTCCTCCAAAGAGCCTGTAGAGATACGGTCAATATTTACTGGAGCTCCGGAGTTGGCCAGGAGTTTTCAGGAAAGGTGGACTGAGGAGAGACCACACCTGGTAGCACCTCCGATTGACTGGACGGCTGTGGAGGACGTCCAACACTTCCAAGTAACTGGACGGCTGTGGAGGACGTCAAACACTTCCAAGTAACTGGACGACTGTGGAGGACGTCAAACACTTCCAAGTAACTGGACGGCTGTGGAGGACGTCAAACACTTCCAAGTAACTGGACGGCTGTGGAGGACGTCAAACATGTTCAGAGGAACTTTAGGTCTGGAGTTTTTGCAGCTTCAGAGCACAGAAAGCTCATTGTGATCACCCACAAAGTTTGATTTTGTCCCATTTTAACTGAGTCTGTAAATAAATAAACTAAATTAATAAACTCAAGAAAATTCAGGAATTGGATTTTTTTTTTAACTGTGGTGGAGGGTTTTTCTGGGGGGTGTTGGTCTGCAACTGCAGAACAACAACATGGGTTTTAAAAAAACATTTATTCGCTATATATATATTCACACTATGCAGCTCTACTGTAGTAGCCCTGCTGGATGGGAACCAGCGCAGGAAGATGCTCCCTCCTGCTCTACCTCTCCACTTTTCTCTCCTTCACTCCCCTCCTCCACTACTTCAGCCCGTGCTTTTGTCTAATATAATTGGGAAGTGTTGGATTCATTTCAATCACCAGTATCACGCAAGAAATGTTAGGAACATTTAAATATTTTATGTGTCACAGTACACATCACTATCATTTCTATATTCCTCAGAACTTGAAGGAACTGCGTCACAATAAAGAACATTGAGCATCTCCATCTAATGTTTCCTCAATGTCTTCCTCACGTTCCTTCCTCCTCTTCTGAAACTATTTTACTATAGTCATCTGAAAATGCAACCAGAAATGAGTCTCAACAGAAAAATTACACGACATTAAGCTGTTGTGCTGTTCAAAACGTATCTGAAACATTACGCATGAAGGCCAAACAACATTAATTAACTCCGTTACTGTCATTCAAATGCAACATACATTAATATTGGGGTTGTTTTTACAGGCTTGGACTCAAAATGCATTCAGTTCAACCTTCCTCAGTATTTTTTATTTTTCCAATTCATGAGTATATTTTTCTTTGTGATACACAAGGCGGTAAAAATCATGTGAACTGACTGTGTCTCCAAGGTGACATCATCTAAATGGGCTAGTTAGCAAACTGACGGAGAGCGTGGGGCTTTACATTTCAGACACTTTGATAAGGCCTCACATATCCGGTGCCAGAACCTCTGAACTGGTGGACAGAACCAGAATGCGTCAGGTATATTGCCTGTGCACTGTGAGCAAGTGCAAGATGATGAAAAACCCATCCTGAACATCCGTTGAGAGTAGCGTACTCTGTGAAGGATTTTGGATTGTATCAACTGTAAATTAGGGTTTCTAATCATTTTAAAAGTTCTTAAACATATCTGGGACCAGAGGTTTTGGTCAAAGTTGACTGGCAAATCCATCTCCCATTTCACAATGGGAATGGACATCGATTCATCAATGTTAGACAATGTCCTGTAAATTTTTAATAGTAATTTGGGAGCGTTAAGATAAAGAAACTCTAATACTCTTGATAGTGTTTCCAACCTAGTTTTATTGAGCTTAAAAGTATTTTTTTATTATAGATTTAATTTGTTGATATCCAAAAATTTAGACTCATCCGTTAAATGGGATCAAGTCTACCTCCTCATATATGTGTTCCAGGTATTCGATTCCTTTACACCTTCAACCTGGGAAGCTTATCATACTATTTTGTTGTAGGTTGTCAGGGTTGTTCCAGATGGGTGTATGTCTGTGTGGGATTAGTGAAGACTATCATTTTAAGAAACTCCCACCATGCTGTCAGAGAGGAGTTAACATCGATGCTTTTAAAGCAAACCTGTCATTTTATGATTGAGCTAATGAATGGAAGGTCCAAAATCATATTGCTGCATAGTGCCTGTTCTACGTCTAACCAGGATTCATCAAGGGGGTTATGTTTTAGCCATCTTGAGATGTATTGTAGCCTATTGGCTAAGAAGTAATGATAAAAGTTGGGCAGCTCTAGTCCTCCTTTATCTTTGGTCTTCTGTAGTGTTTTTAAGCTAATACCTGGAGGTTTATCTTTCATAGTGACAGTTTCAACAAGTATGTAGAAAGATATTTTTTTATCAAACTTACATACTGCAGCTTTAATTGACCATGAAGGTTGACATCAATTCATGAAGTTGTTTCAGCTTCAGCGGCCTTAATAATTCACACAAGAAGGAACTGTTTCCATATGGACATGCTCTGGTTACCCCAATACACAGAAGGCAGGGATGACTTCCTCACATGGTCTTGGATTTACCTTGAAGCTGTTTTTCTGCCCCCTGGTGGACAGAGAGAAGAAAGCAGCAGCAGCAGCAAGGCATGAAAGATCAACATAAACAGGTAGAGAAAAGACAAAATACTCATCCCACCCATTCACCAGGTATTTGGAGCGTCTCAGGATTTTCTTCTTAATCTGCGTTCTGTTTGGGGGTCAACAAATGATTTACTGAGGTATTAGAGGCAAACTGAATGATTCCCTCAGAAACAGAGGCAGCATTTCCTGTTACTCTGACGTCTTCAGCTTCTCTTCACACATAAATAAAACAATAACTTAAAGTTTTGGGTTAATTCCAGTGAATTTGCAAAAATATTAGATGAGCTTTCATGGTTTAATCATGAGGCAATGTGAACAGAGTTTTGTAAATTATGAGTTGAATCCATTTAGTTATGAATCTGTAACATAAATTGCTGCAAAAAAGTTCTGGAAGCTGTGCAGCTGCGTCGCTGCTAATATTTATAATAACCCTTCATCTGTAAAACAAAAACAGTTTCAAAACATCCAGAAAAATCTACATTTAACTGATGAAATCATCAGTTTTATCAGAATGAAATATTTGTTATCGACCAACCTTCTCGTTTGTAAAGAAATAAGCTGAGTTTCCTTGTTCGTCTCGTAAACTGAGGGGATTTTGCTCCAACCTGGTAGAAAGTTGAGATGTTAATATTTAACTGGCAAAAATCATCTTGTGGATTTACAACAAACATCATGGAAGTATCTGTAAATTAATAAATCTACAAATATTAATACATTTCTCCAGTTGGAGTATTTAAAAAAGAACAGTTCTAGATTTGCTGAGAAGAGCATAAAGCAAACACCAAAAAAGTCCAGGCTTTCTTGTTTTGTTGAGCAGACTTGACTGAAATGATGTCTCTGATGAGCAGTTCAGGTGTGTGGAGAAGAGCTGCATCTAAAAGCTGCAGAGCAGAAGTTCTGAAACTTTGCACGTTTGTTTAAAGAAGGAAGATCAGCAGCTCAGTTCAGCAGAGAAAAGGCTCCAAGTTCTCGGTCAGAATCTCTTTAATGCAGTCGCTTGTCAACATTACTGGTTCCTGTTCCGAACAGCTACTCTGTTGATGCATCACATGATCGGGGGCCGTGTTTCTCCTCCTCTCTGGGAGGGGAGCGAGTCTGGGCCGACAACGGCGGCGTCTCCGCTCAGTGCTCCTCCTTCATCAAACACGCTGGCTCACACCTGATCGCTCACCTGTCACCTGAAGCTGCTGCTCAGAAAAGTGTTCACACCCCTCTAACAGACTCGCTCAGCTGAGCTCTGAGGTCTGGTGATGACTCTGGAGATGGAGACCCCTGATCTGAGCAACCTCTTCAGTTCTGCTACTAAGAGTCAAACATCCAGAGGTGTTTGGTTTCTATAAGGGACCCTCAGTGGGTTGAAGACATGATTATAAGACAGAAATGGATACGACGTCCCATCAGCAGATGGAAGCTCCCGACCAGAACTATATATTCATCTCTTTCAGCTCATTACAGCCAACATCTGAAGCTGAACTTTATCATTTATTGATCTAAAGAGTAAATTAGATTCATAAATTAAAGGTGAGGCACTCTGTACCTGGTTTCTGAACAGTTCTCCAGTCCTTCCAGTCTCCCGAGTCCAGTGAGTCCTCTGACACGTCCACCAACCTCTGGACGGAAGTTTGTCCCCTCATCATCCTTCACCTCTGCAACAATAAAATAGTTCATCCAGAAAAAAAGTGGGATAAATAAACATTATGGATGAAATCAAACTGACAGAAGGATTTTTATTTCCCTCTGGCCTCAAAGAAAATGAAACAAAGAACTTTAAATGAGCCCTGTTCAGCTAAGAAACAGCTGGAGCAGATGTAAAAGAAGAAAAGAATGACAAAGATATGCAGAGATAAATCTGATAAACTGATCTTTTTTAACCCAGCGATATTTTAAACCAGATGAAATGGATCAATATGAGTCAGGAAATGTCTTTCAGTCTCCTACCAAACTCGCTGGTGAGGATGAGGATGCTGAAGATCACCAGAGGCTGCAGGATTTTCATTTTCTCCTCCCGTTCAACTTTTCTGCTGCTAAATATAAAAAACACAAACACTTCCATGAGTGGACAAGAAGAGTCACATGTTGGGATTTCATCAGAGAGTCAAGTTTAAACTAAACCAGACTTTCTTTGGTTCATTTATTGAAATATTTGATCTTTCTTGATGTAACGTCACAAAAGAAAAGAGGAAGAACTGCTGGTGTTCCTCTTGAGGACCAACTAAAGTTCTGGGGACTGGCGGTCAATTTATGATTTAACGCAAGTAAAGACACCAGTACATATAAATGATCATATATTCAGCATTCATGAAGAAAGAAAATCATCCAAATAAATTATACCAATCATCTGGCTTATAGTTATGATACCTGGTCAGATTTTACTGTAGATGTGGGGACTGGCTGTACAGAGAGCCGCAGTTACCACCAGATGGCGCCACATACAGTGGAGCTGAGGATAAGATCATGAAACAGGAAACGAAATGAAGAAAGATGAAGATATGAATAATTGAATGAAACATGTTTATATGATTATTTGTTTTAATATTGTTCTTGTTTTAGTTCAATTTTCTACTACTGTATATTTGAAATTGCACTGTATTTTTGTAGTTTTTGTTTTTAAACAATTTTTAATTGCATCTAAATCTGAAATGTGCAATACAAATAAATTTGATTTGCCTTAAATAAAAAAAAAAAAGCTGTTTTAAAAACAACTTTTGGGGAAAATATATGAAAATGTTTTCATTTTTCTCACCAAAAGTGTGGAGATCTAGAAATGTTACTACTCTGTGACAAAAGATTATTGAACCATCTCAATAAATCTGCATCAACAGGAATCTGAATAAAATCCATAAATAAAACTCAAATCCAACATGTACAGAGAGTTGAACTCACAGTGGAAGAGAAAACGGTGATGAAACCTGGTGCTGAAGGTGCTGATGCTTCTGCTCTGATGTTTCTCAGGTTGCGGTTCAGCTGGAGAAGAAGGTGTGGAGGAGAAGCTGCGTCCCTCATGATGTTCCTGACTCTCGTTTTGCAGCGTTGGATTCTTCTGGCCGCCACAAATGGCGGCTCCGCCCTTATTTTGTTCTCTGCCATCTTCACTGCTGTCTGGACTCCTTTCTACCTGGGTGGTGTTGCTGTTCCACACAGCGGTACCAGCGCTGAGCAGGTTCTGGACCAGTCCTCTGTGAGCTTGGGAGCTCTTGAAGGTGTCTTAAAAGCAAATCAGGAACTCCTTGAAGAGGATTTTGATTGGAATGATTTGTGGAACAAGAAGCTGAAACATATTGAAGTTTGAACGCCTTTCAGGTAAATCCTGTGCAACCTTTGACCAGTTTGGATACAAAAGGACCTAATTTCACCATCTCTCCACAAGCAAGTGCAGTCATGGAGCTTTGAACCAGCACTGAGTCAGCCATTAGGAACAACAGCAGCAGCAGCTCTCTCCAGGGTTAAACCTGCTTCTTCTAACCTCCAACTCCAGGACAGGAAGGCAATCTCACAGCTTAGAAAGGACCAAAACATCACAACTCTGCCAGCAGACAAGAGGAGATGCAAGGTGGTCCTCAACACATCTGCGGCCCCACAAAAAAGTCTGTTTGATGGCTGATGCTCGGACCCAACCAGCACCGCCAAGGAGGTCACGGTGGAGTTTGGTGCCACTGATTGTCCCCTGGTGACGACATTCCAGACACATATGCCGATCAGAGCCAGGAGGAGGGGCTTAGCGCTGCCAATCACCCTCGTGTTCGCGCTGCTAATTGTGCTGATGGTGGAGAAACAACTCACCGTTCCAGGAAAACTGTTTATCCGCCGTCATCGGTGGCCATGCTAACTAGCCTTAGCATTAGCAGCAGGCTATGTTGTGGTGAACCAGTTTTATTGTCACATGACTTTATTCTCGTATTATGACTGTATTCTTGTAACATCATGACTTTATTTTATTTATTAAAATAAAATCGTAGCCTGGCTCTGATACTCCGTCGTAGAGCCGACCTGAATTCAGAGTCCAGATAAACAGAAGCTGTAAAACACGCTGGTCAAACAAGATGGCCGCCCTGGAGCGATGACATCACTCTTAGCTACGGAAACCTGAGGAGGTCATTGGGGGAAAAAAAATCCAGATTTTCCAAAAACGAAATCTTCAAACATCGATTTATCGATAAAATCGATCTCTGGCCCAGCGCTGCCACCTGGACCTTTGACCTCCACCAACCAGCCGCAGACATGCAGAACGGAGTCAGAGGGTGGAGGATGGAAGAGCTGCACTCAGAAACGACGTCTGCAGAAAGCAGCGGCTAAACTCACCAATAAATATAAAACCGTGAGATGATCCGACTCCATTCCTCCCACACTAGTCGGGTTCTTTCTCTTCGGTTCTGCAGGAACCGGATCCGTCCGAGTCGACCCACTGCCTGATGGACCCGAGGAATGCCTCTGTGAGTGTGAGGAGCATTGGGCCTCAGCGTCATGTGACACACACTCACATGCAGCAGGATGCTGATAAAAATAGCCTGATGGGTCACTCACACACACACACACACACACACACACACACACACACAGAGTCAGTGTCAGTAAACAAGCTGGTGAAAGTGGACAGACGGCTGGACGCTGACGGGGAGACACAGGTAGGAACCACAGGACTGATTCAGGGTCAAAGTTCAGAACTTTAACCCGATCTGATCATTTATTGGATGTTCTGATATTCAACAGCTTCAGGCTTCTAACATAAAGGTAAACATGTTTTCCTGGGTGGGAGCAGCTGAAATTAGCAGCTTGTTGTTAATTATTAATGAGCAGAACCGAGATTCGAGGATCTTTGTATAAAATCATTATTTATTTCTAAAAATTCACGTATGTTTGTGTAAAACAGAACATTTCAGCTTACATTATTTTACATTCATTAATTAATAAAAGATCAAACTCTGAGAAGGTTCAGAGTTCAACCATCTGATTTTAAATCCATCCTGTTTATCAGTAGTTGGTTTCTGGTTGGACAGGAAAGACAGCTTATTCCACGATGGTCTTGGTTTAGAGCCGAAGTTCTCTGGTATTGCATTTTTAGACTAAACACTGGTTATTTTTCAGCTTCATCAGCATATTCCCTTTCAAAAAGATTTTTTTGTGTAAAATTTGAAACAATTGCTTATATTTCAGCTTGTCAGAAGAGATGAAAAGTCCATAACATTTTGCATTCGCAGCAAACCCAAGGGTTATGTCAGCGTTATCATATTTCCTGGTCTTTTTCTCCTGGCTACAGTCGCTTCCTTACAACAGAGAATTCGGGAGAGACTAATATTTAAACAAAAAAAAATGTTATCACATTAATAAAGTCATAATATTATGAGAATAAAGTTGTAAAATATGAGAAAAGTAATTTTAACTGCATTAAAATGTGAGGAATGTTGAGCATCTTGTGAAGGTCTGCTTGGTATAAATTTGAACAATTAAGGAAATATTTAATCTTTTAACACATCAGCATCAAATTATTATCAGTAACAAAACTTGGAAATGATTGTGCAACGACTGAGTCTATTTCAAAGAAAAAAACCACAGACTGAACTGTTCACGTCAGATCTCTCTACTGAAACTTTTTTTCGCATTAAAACTTTTTTCTCGTAATTTTATGACTGCTCTAGTAATATTGCATCTTTATTCTCATAATATTATGACTTTATTTTCAGAATTTAAAAATCTCCATCGTGCTGGCCTTACTAACTTTTGCTGCTGTTTTTCTTTTTACCATCACAAACTTCTCCATCTCTCCTCCTCCGTCAGCTCTCTACACCAGTGTGACTGAGCGGGCCACTTCTTCTGCTGGGTTGAACAGGCAGCCTGTTGATTAGTTTGAGCACTGCTGCCACCTAGTGACTGGAGGCTTGTTTATTTAATCCTAAAGTAAAACACTTTACAGCCTCTGGGTGGCGCTGCAGCAGAAAGAGGCCAAGCCCCAACAGTCCGGCAGCACAGATGGGTCCCAACAGGAAAGTGGACGTTCCGGTGTACGATCTGTCTGTGGTCCGAGGAATCTGGGAGGTCAGAGTGAAGAAGTACAGAAGCAGACAGAAGAAGGAGCAGGAGAGGATGGAGAAGAGCGCCCTCACCAGGTCAGTGTGCGCCACGTTTCATTAACCCTCAGAACAGCATTGATGTTCACAGCATAACCTGAAGGGAGCAGTGTTCCTTCACGGCTTTAAAGCTTCAATCCCGAAACATGATATGATTGAGCTTCAGTCCTTCCCTTCAGAGGACTCTCAGAGTTTTAGGTCTAAATACAACATTCCTACCTTCCAGCTGCTAAATATTCCAGAAACAGCTGGAAAAGATGCTTTTAAGGCAGGAAATTATCTAAATTATGACGTCAGGTGGTGTTTGTTTAGCAGCATCCCCGAGTCCTCAGAGTCAATGAAGCTATTCTGTGAGGCTGACTCAGACCCAGCAGACTGGTGATGGTTGTAAACTCTGAGAGCAGCGGCTGGTTTTAGTAACATGAACACACTGCGCTATTTACAGCTGCAGGTCGGAGTGCAGGGCCCCTGGAGAGCAGAAAGGTCAAATATCTGGACAACAAACAGGCTGCAGAACGACAGAACGGAAATGTTCTGCTGCTGTTCTTTCATTAACACGTCTGTCTGCGCAGGATTGATCAGCAGTGGCAGTACCGCATCTACTGCAAGACCATGAAGACCAAAGAGCTGAACCAGCTGCACCACTACCTGGAGAGATCCCTACTGACAGACACACAGCCATACCTGGGACGCATGGACCAGAACGCAGGTACAACCAATCCACATCCAGCCAGAACGCAGGATAGTAAAGAATGACAATATTCCAGCCTTGAAGGAACAAACGCCTGGATGAGTGGTCCTGCACGTCCTCCTAAATGATTGAAGTGGATAAATATACAGAATCATACAAACCATTTAATGTTTCCATGGAAACAACTATAATAATATAACTGTTTATACTTATATTGCTTACAAAAAGCAAAGAGAAAATCTCCAAAGTTTGATCAGTAGATTGCTCAAATCACTCCTGCTCATTACGACTGTGTTGTCTTCGAGGATGAACTTTGACCTCAGGCACTTGCTCCAGATCCTTAATGGGACTGAGATGTGAGGCCCCCCCCCAGGAGCCTCATCTTCGTGGCCCTCAGCCTGGAGGTCTGCTTTGGGTCAGTATCTAAACTTCAGACGCTGACAGAAAAGTGTTTTTCTTCCTGTTAGACGTCCAGCAGCAGGATCAGAGAGTCCAGCAGGATGAGGAACATCTGGATCAGAAGAATCTGATCTTCCAGCTGGAAGGAGATCGCTGGATGGTGAGTTCACACATTCACACAGTCACCAAGCTCCTTCTACGATGTTGATGTTTGGGAACCGTTCTGCAGGACTTCCCCCGGGAGCTGCAGTGGACGACCTACCTGCAGGAGTGGCACGTCAGAAGGACACGCATCCGCCAGCTGCCGGACTTCCTGGCTCTCTTCACCCAGCTCACCGTGCTCGAGATTCCCAAAAACCTCATCACGGAGCTGCCGCCGGAGATCGGTGAGAAGCAGGATGCAGTTACCTTCAGAACCGAGCCAGAATCTGACCCGATTACTCAAAGCCGCATGGTTTCACCATCCATTTGTTCTTCTGTGGCGGGACACAGTCGGTCGTTTCCACCTAAACCTGCTCTGTTGTTGCATCTCACCTCCGTCAGGGAAGCTGAGCGAGCTCAGGAGGCTGAACGTCAGCTACAACCGTCTGTCCAGAGTTCCTCCAGAGCTCGGAGACTGCGAGCAGCTGGAGAGGCTGGAGCTGGCTGGAAACCACAACCTGTGTGAGCTGCCGTTTGAGGTGAGGCGCAGGTCTTTGGACCAGGACAGAACCATCCTTCAACACGTCCCTGGAAGCTCCAGCAGACTCAGCGAGTGTTTTCTACCTGCAGCTCAGCAGCTTGAAGCAGCTGGTCCACCTGGACATCTCGGAGAACAGGTTCGTCTCCATCCCCATCTGTGCTCTGAGGATGACGGGCCTGCAGCTGCTGGACCTCAGCAACAACCAGCTAACCGACCTGCCGCAGGACATGGACAGGTAACTGATGATGTCATCACTGGTGGGAAGTACAGGATGCAGGTCTTAAGAACTAAAAATTCCTGCCAAGAAGTGATTCAGTCAGCTGCTGAGAGCGACTCTGAGCGAGGAGCCGACTGAAATTACCAATCTTAGTGAGGAGGTGTGGTTGACCCCGTTGCTAGGTGTGGTTGACCCCGTTGCTAGGTGTGGTTGACCCCGTTGCTCGGTGTGGTTGACCCCGTTGCTCGGTGTGGTTGACCCCGTTGCTAGGTGTGGTTGACCCCGTTGCTCGGTGTGGTTGACCCCGTTGCTCGGTGTGACATTGTCTTCTAGGGACTGTGATTCTTTCTTCTTCTTGTTTAAGTTGTTTGCCAACCACCATTAAAGAACCACTACCGTCACCAACTGGGAGAAGTGTGGACCAAATGCCCCCCGCTCCCCTTCTACACACACATACACACACACACACACCATATTCTATCCTGTCATAAAAATTACAGTGTCTTAAAACACAGAATATGGCCTGGTAGCTTTCACAACAGAGGTGGGTATCACTAAAAAAAAGTTAGCTGCGCTAACCCTAAAGCCCAAAGAACTAATCATAAACATTAGTTCCGCCAACGCTAAAGCGCTAAATCAACACAATATTTAGCGGAAGCTAATACTAAAGCACCAACTAATACGTTAGTTCAGCTAGTGCTAAACCAACACGGTATTTAGCTGAAGCTAATGCTAAAGCGCTAATTTCAATTCAAATTATATCTCCCCTTGAAAGACCCCAGCCCTCGAGCACCAATTTAATTTCAACATTATAATTTACATGTTCTATGACGCCCTTAGATTTTGCATTTATCTTTGTATCTTGTTCTCAGTGTTTTATTTTGTTCCTTTATGTTTCTTGTTTTAAATAAATTTATTGGTGGAAAAATATAGAGAACGTGAGGAGAGGAAATGGAACTGCTACGTAAACAGTCTTGACCCATTTCAAAATAAGAGCATGAATATAAAACGTCTAATTACCTGAAGAATTCTTCACAGTCAACAACCAAAACTTCAGCTTTACTCAAATGAAAGTTTAGAAAAGAGCCAAGTAAATTAGCCCTTTTAGATTTATCCAGAAAAATTAATTATGGGGAAGCGAAGCGCACTTTCAAAGTTACTAAAAGCGTGAAGCAAGAAATTAGCTCTGCTATTAGCATATTAGCCGAAGCGTGTCCACCGCTGGCGTACCAAGGGTCAAGGGATGATTTGGGCTCATTTTGCGGCCACAGGGTCTGGTCACCTGGCAGTCATTAAGTGGACCGGGAACTCCTCAGGAAACAAACATGGAGTCCAGTGTGAGGCTGAACTTTGACCCCCCAAGCAGCACCTGGTCATTGCTGATGTCTTTCTATTCTGACTGAACTCCAGCTTTGAAGGTTAATTATAAATCATTTTTGAACCTTTTATAATATTTATGTCCTGTTATCTAAAACCCTGGAGCTGCAGGAGGGTGCACTTACTTTAAGCAGTTCCTGTTTGTGTGTTCAGGCTGGAGGAGCTCACCACCCTGTATGTCCATAAGAACAACCTGTCTTACCTCCCAGTGTGTCTCACCAACATCTCCACCCTGAAGATGGTGGTCGTCAGCGGCGACGAGCTGACCTGCGTCCCGACCAAACTCTGCAACGACCCGGAGATCAAGTAAGACCGGAGCTCCTCGCAGCGCCTCCACGAAGCCCGCAGACCGACCGCTTTCTGTCCCTCCTGCTGCCACAGGTTCATCCGTCTCTATGACAACCCTTCCAGCGAGAAGAGGAGGAAGAAGAAGGAGGAGGAGGAGAAGAAGAGGAGAGGGAAAGAGAAGAGGAGGAGGTGGATGGAGCAGAAGGAAGAGGTGAAGGATGGCAGCGAGAAGGAGTTCATGGAGGCGTACCTCAGCACGCTGAAGGACAGAGGTGAGATGATGGACCTCAGCAGGTTTACAGGGTCATCCTGGGTCTTCCAGCCACACAGAATCGTTTTATAGCAGCAGTCCAGTAACTATGTTGCCTTCAGTTGTGACTAAAATGCTGATTGGATCAAATATGACTTCAAAAAAATCTGAAATTTTAATTTAACGCCTTGAAATTGGGCCTCCATCTCTTTACAAAACTCTGCCTTCAGGAAGGCATCACAACAGCGCTCCTCTGTTAACCCTTTAACAACGTTTTTATCATTTCACTGAGAAGTAGCTCGTATAATGAGCTCAGCAGATGTGCAGTTCCACCAGGTGTTTGCTAATTGCTGCTGCCTCTAGTCTGGTGGAGCTAAGTAGGGAAGTCATGGGGGAAGGGGCGCTCTGTGAGGCGAAAGCTTAGAAACTGCAGCTCTGAGGAGGAGCTGCGTCTCGAAGGCGGAGCTAGGTCCATCCAGGTGTTTTGCTCAGCTGAATGGTTGCCATGGAGATTAAAGGGTTTCTCAAACATGCATGAAAGAATCAAAGCAGCGCTGCAGGCATGGTTTTGATGAGGGACTAACATTAGAACAGGATGGAAGCTCAGAAAGTTGATTTTACGTGATACTGGCCCTTTAAATGTCAGGAATCCTCGCCATCATCTTGACCGTCTTCAGTTCCTCCAGACTGACTCTGTTTGTCCCAACCAGACACCGTCCCCTTCTCCACCACCAAGGTGTCCATCTCCTGCCTGCTGTGAGAGGCTCAGCGCGTTCTGCAGGGTCCGAACGGGCCCAGAACAAGCAGCTGGAGCTCGATCCGGACTGGAGGTTCTGGAGGTTCGGAACGGCAAGTCGTCCACAAGGTTCCTGGATGTTTCCGGTTTTAATTCTCGGCTTTATTATGCAGTTTAAATAATTCCTGAGTTTAAAACGTCTCCAACCTACGACACAGCACCGGGCCAGACTGAGAAAAAAAATTAATTACGAGAATAAAGTTAGAATAATGCGCGAAAAAAGTTGTACAGCAATAAAGTAGAAATAATACAAGAATAAAGTGGTATGGTACGACTTTACTCTCGTATTATTACGACTTTACTCTCGTCCGACTTTACGCGCATATTATGACTTTAATCTCGCATTATTACGACTTTATTCCCGTGTTATGACAACTTTATTGTCGTAGGACTTTGTTCTCGCGTTATTATTACTATTTACGTATTATTTCGACTTTATAGTTGTACAACTTTATTCTCGAATTATTACGACTTCACTCCCTCATTATTACGACAACTTTGTTTTTTCTCGTATTATTACGACTTTATTTTTATGTTATTATGACTATTCTCATATTATTACGAATTTTCTCTCGTATTATTCCAACTTTATTGTTGTACGACTTTATTCTTGTAAGGCTTTATTCTTGTAATATTACGACTTTACTGTCATAATGAAAAATGTTTTTCTTCGTCTGGCTCCACTGCGTCGTACAAACCAGATTAAAGCAGATGTGTTCATTAATCCAGAAGGTCCGAGTAAAAAAATGTCAAAATTCAATTTAAATGATAATTTTCCACAGAATCGAAAAGGTCTAAATATTATTAAACATTCTCAATGATATACACCGAAATAGTTTAATAGAAATGATTTTGTTATAAATTAACAGCATAAATGAAAAGTGGGTGTTTTTGTAACGATAACTGCGGTTAGAATCAGCACCAAACTCTATTTTATTTATTATCTTTGGATTTTAATTTAAAAACAGTTTTGAAAATCAGCAAAATGTAAGAAGAATAATGATATTTATATAAAGTTTACAAAGTAATCCCAAATATTCCTCTGGATTGAATTCCATTTTAAAATAATTTTGTGTTTCTGAATAGTTTTAAAGTTTCAAAAATGTAGAAAACTAAAAATATAAATTTGCTCTAAAGTCAAATGATAACTGCATAGCTTGAGTGAATTTCTGTTGATTGTCATATTGATTTTGAAAGGATCAGCAGGTGTCGAGCAGGTCCTCAGGGTTGACCTCTGACCTCCTCAGGCTGATGGTTTCTGGGTTTTTGTTTCGCTTGAACAGAAGAGTTGAAATATTTAGGCTGAGTTTGAAGTTGTGACCAAACAGAAAAAGCAGAATTACAGAAATATTTCATAGATTTAATTAACTGGAAGGTTTTCGCAGCATTTGATGAGCAGCAGCTCCATGACTTCAGTCATTTCTGATGTAAAAGGTGTTTCTTTGCAGCTGAAATCTTTCCGTCTGATTTTATTCCGACATGTTTTTTAGATTCCAGGAAACGTTTGCCAGTATTTTGTTTTTCTAAACCTTTCTGGACTTTGAGGTTCCTGTAGTTTCAGGTGATGATTTTCAGATGCTTTAATAAAAGCTGGTGTTTAATAATCGACTGTTGTTTCACTGATTTCACTTTTAGTGAAGGAAACTAGAAAAGCTCCAACGCAGCAGCTTGAATTGTAGAAAAAACAGACTAAAAATAACTTCCCTGTGAAATTTATTATCTCACAAAAATAAACTTCAATCATAATCCTAAAACTTGTTAATATTCCTGATTTTTGGACTTTGACAAACTAAGAAACAAATTTAACAGCAGCTTTGCATGTGTGAGCGCCATGGCTGTGGTAAAGCACAGAGGCGGCAGTGTCATGATGTGGTGGGCCAGCAGCGGAGCAGTTACAACAGAACCTGAACCCGGGTCAGGAAGAGACCCGATCGGACTCTCCTGGTTCTGGGAGTTTCATGAGAAATTCAACATTTTTATTTGAACAGTAAATGCAGCTCAAATCCCAGGATTTAAAAGCTTTTCCAGATTCCTCGCATAATTTCCATCCCATCATTAATGGATAAGAAGTTTAACATTAGTAATTTTGACTTTTAACTTATCTTTTTGTCTCTTTATCTAATTTTAAAGCCCTAATCTAAACTAAACCCCAAATTAACTTTTTTTTTTTTTGCTGATAAATGAGCTAAATTGGTCCTTAAGGGTTCAGTCTTTATGTTTCTGTCCAAAATGTTGACATTTTCCTGTAAATGTGTGTAATTCTGCAACATTTTGCCTGAAACTGCCTCAGTGCTGCCCTCTTTGGGTTGAACTCTGGCTACTGCAGCTGAATTTTCCTCGCGGTTACAGCTTGGATGACGTCGCGCCACCCAGCCCTGCATTCGGGTGTAAAACCAGCTCCCTCAGACACGCCCCCTGTTGGCGAGTCAGGAGAACAGCGAGGTTGGCGAGCAGCTTTGATCGATGAGGTTTTCTCATGTGGGATTGAAGCAGCCTTCAGTTTTTACGCTCCGCTAATCTGGAACAAACTCCCAGAAAACTGCAAAACAGCCGAAACACTGAGTTCCTTTAAATCAAGGCTGAAACCCACCTGTTCAGAGCTGCCTTTGATTCGTAGTCTGGACCATAAATCTGCAAACAAATCCGGGTGAGACAGGCTCGGTTCTCCAAAGGGTGGAAGTCTGAGTGTAAATCAGTTAAACGAAGTCAGTGGATCATTGATCAGTGTTTTTGCTGATGATTTTGATGTGTATTTGCTGGATAACTTTGATGATTTTGATGATTTGTCTGTATACTTGATTGATGTTTTTATGATGTAAAGCACCTTGCTGCTGAAATGTGCTGTAAAAATAAATTTGACTTGACTTGATTTGCATCGGTGACATGGAGTGAAACGGGTCTCCTCTCTGCTCTGACTGCAGCGGTTAGGAAGTGGGAGGGGCTGACGGCAGCACTCGCTGCTCTGCTCAGCCACTGCAGAGCGATCGGCGCTTCACATGTCGCCATAAAAGTTTCCAGTAACACAGAAAAAATGTCAGTGGATTTGTTGTTTTTGCTTCTCTCCACCTGCTGAGGAAGCGGAGGTCTTCTGGACTGCAGGGGGCGCTCCTGAGGACCTCCTCTGACTCTGCAGTAGCATCAGCCATCTTCTGTGGCGGTGTGTGTTGGAGCAGCAGCTTCTCTCCAGCTGGGAGGAAGCGGTTCGATCAGCTCATCAGGAAGGCCAGCTCTGTGCTGGGATGACCTTTGACCCTGTGCAGGTGGTGGGAGACAGAAGGACAACGTCCCCCCCCCATACATGAAGCTGTTGCTGAGCTGCAGAGCTCCTTCAGGGACAGACTGCTGCATCCGAGGTGCACTAAGGAGCGTGATAGGAGATCCTTCCTCCCAGCAGCTGTTAGACTCTGGAACCATTACTGCTCCCAACAAAACCAGTAAGTGTTTATATCCATGCTGGTATCTGAGCAACTTTGCGGTTTTTACTGTCATTAATAGTCAATGGTCTATTTTTGATGATGTCATTTGTCAAAACATCATGTTTATTGCTTGTTAACTGCATGTTTTTATGCTGTAGAGCAGGGTGTCAAACTCTTTCATTTCGGCCATTTTAAGATCATGAATGTCCTGAAAAGGGCCGGTTGAGGCAGAATGTATCGATAAAATTACCCATCGAACAAAACATGAAATGTTTTTTTTATGCACCAGTAACAGCAAAAGATGGACGGAGCTGTAGGTTTATAGGTGAGGCATTAAACTGGGCGTAAATCTGACGTCTGACTTTAAATGTTAACTTCTGTTCTCGTCCGGTTCTTCCTTCGTCTTCAGGTTCTGTGAAACTCATCTTTCGACTGATCACAGGTTCTCCATGGATGAACCTGAAGCAGAGACTTCAGACTGAAACCTCCTGCAGCCTGGGGACAGCAGGGAGTTCAAAGGTTAAAACGGACCGAGCCGCTCCCGTCCATCAGGTTCTGGCTGGTTTATAATTAAGGACGTTTAAATTAGAATTAAAAACCTCTGGTTGGAGAACCTGTGATTTCCACCCTGCAGAACCGTGTTCTGATCCGAACCTGAAAACCTCTGGGATGTGAAGGAAGCTCAGAATGAAACCCGAAGGCTCGGTTCAAACATCCGTCTTTATTATGATCGTCACAGATATTATTCAAAGTTATGACCTGGAGATAAAACGCTTTCTAGACACCAGACGGTTGGAGGCACGCGTTCAGAGACGAGACAGTGCAGCAGACGCTCTGCACCACGCAGGACCAACATCTGGAGCACATCTGCATAGTTCACCGTTCTGGGACGTCGGGTCGGGTTGGAGACGCTCCAGAACGTCGGCTGAATGAGTCGTTGGACCGTCTGGTTCCGTCAAACCGGACCAGGTGGAGACGCTGCAGGAGGAGGAACCATGAAGCAAGCATGATCCGATCCGGACTGAACGGAACCAGAAACACGGACTCCAAACGGACCGTCCTTCACTGACATCTGCTCTGGTTCTGGTTCCGTCCGAGGCCCCTAACAGGGCCTTCGGGCGGTTCTGGTTAAAAGCAGCTGAGATGTGACCCAACACCATCAGCTAAAAGGTTCTGCTGGTCTGACAGAACCTGAGGGTCTTTTACCGACCCCATCAGCTACTGCTTGTAAAGGCGTTGCTATGACACGGTTCCCAAGGTAACGGGGTGGTTTCCGGGGGAATGTTTTAGTCTAGAAATACCTCACCGCCCGATCCGGGTCGGAGGGCGCCACCTGGCGGTACCGTCAGACACGGGAGGGATTCAGACCTGATGAGGAGGAGGAGGAGGAAGAGTCAACAGGAGCAGGAATGATGCGACTTCCTCCGGCGGAGAAACGTGGAATATTACGATCCGGAGAACCAGAACAACGTCTGAGCCTTTCTGGCCTGACGGTGGTCGTCATGGAAACCAGCGGGGAGACCCAGGAGAAGCGCGAGAGCGGTGGGCGGAGCCAGCAGGTGGAGAAGGAAACTCCAGCAGATGAGTCAGTTTATCTGCTGGTAAAGTGTCCAGATGGGGGCGCCGTCGTTCTGCTTCAACGCCCCCATAGCCCTTTACTGACACCTGCCTCAGCTCACCTGGGACAGAGCCTCAGCCAATCAGAGCAGCAGGAAAGCCAAGCTATAAACCTATAAATATCGTCAGTCGTCTACGGGAGCCTCTGATTGGCCGACGGCTGGTCACATGCTGCTGTCCTGCAGGAGCGGCTCGTTGTCCTCCGCGTCGCTGGTGGGCGTGGTCAGCGCGCCGCCGTTCTGAGCGTGTGCGGGCTTGCTGGCAGTCTGGTTCTTGGTGTCGGCGGGTCGGTGGTGCTCCGGGATGAAGACGGCGACGATCAGGGCGAGGATGACGGCGCACGCTCCGAACAGGAAGGGAGGGCCCGGAATCACGGACCTCTGCAGGACGGAGACGGACGGGTGAAGCAGAACAGAACCAGGAAGGGGAAAACTTTCACCTCTGAACACAGAACCGCCTCTGGAAGAATCCACATTTAACCTCCTTCTACTCCTGGTAGATTTAGTAGAAATCTGATGCTCAGCTCCGAATTAAAGCGCTCTGGTGTTTGGACCGGCTCCCGTTAATAAGGATCTACACTGCTCGACCTGATCAGAACCGGTCAGAACCGACCTGGGTTCTGATCAGACTGGTGCTGCCGCAGAAATGGGTCGATCACCGGGACGGTGGGAGGCTAAGGCTCGTTCACGCAGCAGGTCTTGTTGCTCAGTTCTGATTTCTGGCTGAAATCTGAAATTTTCTCCATGGTCGTTCATTCGTTTGCGACCACAGAAGAAGAACGCAGCCGCCCCCTGCAGCGCTTTGTTCACGGCAGTAATAATGGCCGTCGCCGTCTATGGACAGATTTTAAAGCTCTTCAGAGCCGACAGCATCGCCACCAGATCAGAACCAGATGAAAGAAAGAACAGCAGCGGCTTTTGGTGGAGCATCGACTGCAGAGAAAGTCTTTTTGGCAGTTTAGCTTCGGCTGAACATCATGCTGGCATCGTGCTTTAGCGTGAGCGTCTGTTAGATACGTTGGTAGCTACTGCTAAATATGTTGGTATGGAGCTTTAGCGTTAGCTTCTGCTAAATACCATTTAGGGCTGCAACTTACGATTAATTGGATAAAAAAAAGTCACATTCTGAAGATTTTTCATTTCACCACTTAAGATTATTTTATATGATATTAGAAATACATAAACATACAAATAACTAATTCAGTTCCTTTTTACATAAGAAAAACATTTTATCGCCTACAATGCAACATCATTCCTTTAGTGATCGACTGATCATCTGCAGCTGAATAAGGTGGAAACTCAGCTCTTCCTGCTGGACTGCATATCAGTGAAGGACGGATCTGGTGATTATTACTGGATTCACCGATTAATAGCTGGACAGAAAAAGTGCTGAATGTGAGATTTATTTTTATCGGGGTTTTTTTCCAGAATGTGAAGCAGGTGAAGCTAAAAGTGCCACTAGAGGAGTTCTGGGTAGAACAGATTTACAGACCAAGACGGTTATTTTTCATCTTAAATGCAAACTGTTTCTATTTATTGTGCCGTTTCGGCTTCATTCCTGCTCTGACTGTGTTGTTCGTTCAGCTGACGGCCTTTTTTGAGTCTCTATACTCCAGCTAATCGATTAGTAAATTAGTTGATGAATATTTCCATAATCGATTCATCACGATCGTCCGTATTATTTGCCTGCCGTGTGAACGGAGCCTCGGATAGGGAGGGCCAGACGAGACGGCCTGGACGCGTCCAGAGGAGGCGGCAGCTACCTGCGTGTCCTGCTGTCCTCCCGCCACCGGCGACACGTCGCTCAGCTCCACGTTGAACAGGAAGAAGATGAATCCGTAGAGAGCCGGACCCAAGCCGTTACAGAGCCCCCTGATCCCTGTGATCATCCCCTGAACCACGCCTAAACACACACACACACACGTTACTTAGTAACACACGGCTGCGCTGATGTGAAACCTGCAGCGGGCTCTGGCTCACCCTGCTGGTCGGCCGAGGCGTTGTGCGACACCAGAGCAGAGACTGCTGGGAAGGTGATGGAGGACATGGCTGCTATGGTTCCTGCTGCCCACATCATCCTGCAGGGACAGAACCACAGCCAACAGGTCAGAGCCGGAGCCGGCAGGGGGAAACCCGCAAACGGATCAGAGACTCACCACGGCTCGGAGCCGAAGGCGTACCAGCCCAGCTGCAGCAGCTGGAAGCCCAGGCCCAGCAGAACCGTGTTCTTCTTCCCGATGGTCCGCATCAGGACGCTGAGGAGGAGGGTCTGACGGGGAGACGGGGAACATTTTAGAGCCTGAGGACACAGAGACATCTGCTGGGGACGGCTGGAGGTACCTGAGCTACGATGGAGAGGATTCCCACCATGGCGATGAAGGCAGCGATGGCTTCCGGAGAAAACTGGATCACCTGGAAGAGAGGAGAGGAAAATCAACCCGTACGCGCTGAACACCTCCAGGAAAAGAAGCAGCCTGGAATCTGGTGGGACTGTTTCCAGGATGGTGTGTGTGTGTGTGTGTGTGTGTGTGTGTGTGTGTGTGTGTGCGCGCGTGTGTGTGCGCGCTACCTGCTTCAGGTAGAGGAAGAAGCTAGAATACTGTCCGGCTTCAGGCAGGTAGGACAGGAAGACGGTGACGCAGATCAGCAGCACCGTGGAGTCCTTCCCGACGCGCCGCAGAGACTGAAACCCAAACAACCAATCAGAGCGTCAGCAGCCGGTTCCGCTCGGGTTCTGGAGCTGCGGCCGGGTCCGACAGACTCACAGCGAACGGGTCGGCCTGCTCCCAGGAGATGGGGAACCCCCACGACGACAGCCTCATCTTGTCCGGCAGCGACTCAGGAACCACGAAGAACACAAAGGCGATGTCGGTCACCGCGATCACCGTGGCGACCAGCACCACCAGGCTGTCTCCGTAGCGGCTCGACAGGTAGGCGCCGATGGCCGGGCTCGTCACCAGGCTGGCAGCGAAGGTCGCCGACACCTGGGAGGAGGAGGAGGTTCAGGTAATCCCAGTTCTACAGAACCAGCTCTGAAAACTGGAAATAATCGAATGACTCTACGGCAACGACTCCAACCCTGACATAATAATTTTCTAATTTTTACATTTAGTACTTTAGCATTAGCTTCAGCTAAATATCTTGCTGGTATAACACTTTAGCATTAGCTTCCGTTAAATATCATGTTGGGATGTCGCTTTACCGTTAGCTTCTGCTAAATATGTTGGTGTAGTGCTTTAGCATTAGCTTCCGCTAATTACATGTTGGTAAAGCACTTTAGCGCCAGTGGAACTGATGTTTATGATTAGTGCTTTAGGGTTAGCGCAGCTAGCTTTTTAGTTAGCGGTGCTACCGACTGTGGTCAGGAGGATTTTACAGCGTTTTCAGAAATTTTTTTTAACTGTTTTTAAAGATGATCCATTCAAAGTTTAGCTGGGAGAATCAGGAACATTATTAATGCTGCTGATTGGATCTGGCTAAAACTAGCATCTTTACTTGGTTCTGGTTGTTTTATTGAAACCCTTTCTGATGATAAATGTCTGGTTAAAATAACAGAACAGCTGAAAATTATTTAAAAAAAAAACAGCGTCTCTCCAAACAAACGGGTCCTTATTAACAATATTTATCCTGTATTTCCTGATATTTTCCTCTCAGCACAAACTTAGTATTACAGCTCTAAAGAGAGGGATGTTCATCATTTCCTGTCCAACTTCTCCCGTTTCATGATCCATGTGTAGATCTGAGTGATTCTGTCTTTAATGTCAGAATAAGCACAGGTTCCACTTTATCCCAGCAGGTGGCGTAGTTTTACTGCACAGTTTTTAAATTAACCTAAAGGGAACACAGGTATTTCTGCTAAATGCACACACGTTTCCATAGCAACAGAGGAAGCGTCACCAGGTATAATGAGGGAGGTTTCTGATTTGACAGGAGCTGCTGTGATGTCAGAAACCAGCAGGGCGTTCTGATTGGTTGAGGTTACCAGGCCGTAGGCGGTGCTCCTCTCGTGCTCCTCGGTGACGTCGGCCACGTAGGCGAAGATGACGGAGAAGGTGACGGCGAACATCCCCGAGACCGCGATCAGAGCAAAGTACCACCTGGACACAGAGACGGAACCAGGTCAGGTCCAAAGACGAGATTTACAGGAAAACATGGCTGATTGACTGGAGAAAAATTAATTATGCTTCTAATTATCAAATAAACGAACGATGCATTTCATTGTAATGGGACAGTATTTATTTCTTGAATTAAAATTCACCAATAGATGTAAAACTAAACATTCAGAACATCTGGGTCTGGACCCGGTACCAGCAGAGGATGCTCCGGTACCAGCTAGAGAAAGAAACCAGGCCCGCTCTGCAGGGTGGGTAAAAGGTTCCTCCTTCCCTTCAGGCCCAAATCTGTTAATGAGAAACAGAACAGCTCGGTACCGAGCGTCGGACGGCCCGGTCCAAAACCCACACGAGGAGCTTCAGGGACGGAAACTCAGAACTTCCAACCTTTCAAGTCCAGTTCACCATCAGGGAGCATTTACCTGAGACCAGAACCTCTCAGAAATAAGGAGCTCGCACGGCCGCAATCATACATTCCTGCGTGGATTTGTTGATTTTGCGTGAATTCTCCAGGAAGCTGGAGGGACTGATCTCTTCTGCTGCCGTTGCAATAAAACAGGAACACGTTCAGCGAGTCATGCTGGGCTCTGAGTGAGGCCTCTGGTGCGCAGTACAGTTTAAGTCAGCAGAGCAGTTGTGCTGCTGTAAATGCCAGAAGGGGAGGTTCTGTTCTGCACGACTGGACCCGTGCTGAACCGGGCCCGAGCAGCTGGTGGGCCCTCAGATTAAAACCTGAGCTGCGTTCAGAACCAGAACGCTTGACTTCTGAGAACAAACGGGGGAAACGGCCGACTGAAAAGTTTCAGATCCAGTTTCTATGACAACGGAAACCAGGAAGGAGATGACCTCTGACCTGTTCAGAAACATAAACACAAGGATGTGAATCAGATCAGGAAATTAAGCTTGAGCTAGCTCTTTAGAACAAGGGTGTTCGAAGTGGGGCCCGGGGGCCGTTTTCGGCTTCCTTCCGTTGTCATGGTAACCAGGACCACGTCCACTCACTGACTAGTTCTCTAAAGTCCACCTTGACGCGTCCAGATCCGCTTTTAACGGCTGCATTAGAGCATGACTGAAAGCAGGAAGACTGACCCACATCCTGTTACTGCTGAGAACAAAAATATTTGCTCAGTTTTCTTCCATCGAGCCCAGAATAATCAGCAAACTGGATGAATTTCATTTAACAAAGGAAAACCTCTTGAAGTTTTGGATCTACGATCCTGTTCCTACAGAAAAATCGGATTATTTGTTTCATTAAAATACTTCATGCTTAGTTTATTGTTGAGAAGGTAGAAAAAAAAATCTAATTTTTTTCATATTGTTTTGGCCCGTAAGAACCTTTGAGCTGATTTTGGCCCACGTGACAAAAAGTTTGGACACATTTGCTTTAGAAGAACCGGTCAAAATAAGTGAACTAGTTCATGTTTGGAGCTGAGCTCAGAACTGAACTACGAACACTGAACTGTTTGTTTTGAAGCTGCGTGAAGTGGACTGAAGATGGAAGCAGAACGTGGACCCAACACGCTCCTTCTGCTCCAGCAGAACTCCGTCTGATAGGCTGATTCCTGGTCCAGCGACCCTGCTGGAGGTTCTGACCCACCAACCATGTGACTGAGCATCAGCTGCTGTGCTGAAGGCTCCGGATGATCTCCAGCTTCTCAGATCAGGAGGAAACTCAGGCTTCACGCAGAGCTGCGAGCCACCAGCAGGGGGAGCCAGAGGTCTGGTGCCTTCAGCAGCTCACATGAGCACCATGTGAGCGTTACACTGGAGGGTCAGGAAGCCCAGCCGAGTCCAAACCGGCTGCTCCGTCAGAACCTCGACCCGTCTGTCTGGACTGATGAGCAGAACCGCCGTGGTCCAGCGGCTCTCAGCAGAAACTGTAGAACCGGAACCCGACCCGACGTCAGTCTGTAAACCTGAACCATCAGTCTGGAGGAGAACCTGATCCAACATCAGGAGGTTCTGCTGGTACCGGCCAGCCGCTCCGAGGATCCAGAACATTCCTGCTCAGAACAACGTTTCCCACAGAGACGACCCAGAAACACAAAGATCGGTTCTGACCCGCAGCTCAAACACAGCAGCCAACGTCCTGACTCTGAGCTTCAGAATAAAAACATGTTCTGGTCCACAACTGCTGGACTCAGAACCAGAACCTGCAGCGCTGGACTCACCAGGGGCTGATCCTCATGAAGGGGATGGGGGCGCAGGTGAAGAAGACTGTGATGAGGAGGAAGGACTTCCTGCCCCAGGTGTCCGACAGAGCACCAATCAGAGGAGCCGACAGGAAGGACAGGAAACCCTGGGTGGGGGGAGGAGGGGGGGGGTCACATTTTAAATTGCAAATGACAGAAAATCATTTCAACATCTTCGTTTCATTTCAATCTTTAATCCTCAAAGTCTAAATAAACAGCAGCTGTAAAGCAAGATGGCCGACGCTGAGCGGGCTGACGTCACTGAGATTTTCCAGACATGAAACCTTCATAAACGGGTCTCCGGCCCCGCCCTGCTTCCACGAAGGAAGGCGGGGTTCCGACACGGCGACGCCCATAAACAACCATCGCTTCAAGCTTTACTTTCCGTATTTAAGCCCAGTCTGAGTCTGCTCCGAGCAGCAGGAGATGATTTTAGACGCGCTCCGACGTGACGTCAAAGAATGACACTAAAAGTACCAATGTTATGTTTTTCGATGTGTGTTTCTTGTCATCAGGTTGGAATCTATGTGCTTTTTAAAAATCCATCCTCTTTTATGTTTATCTTGATTTTTAATCCTAATAATAGAAATAAAACGCTGGTTTGTCCAAAGGTAGATCTATGCCTGGAAAGCCGTGTGACATTTGTGGCTCTAAGCGAGTTTATTTGGCCGCCCGGAGAGAAAACGGCTCTTTGGGTTGTAAAGGTTGCAGACGCCTGGGTCTGACTTTATGACAGGTTCTGTTCTGACCGGTTCTGACCCGACGGATCCAGAACATCGTAAACATGAAGCTTTGACTGAAGCAACCATCCTGGTTCTGGTTTCAGCCTCGTGTATCTGCTCAGAGCGGATCAGAACATGACGGCGAGTTCTGCAGAACCTTTTCAGCCTTCATCTGTTTTTAAGTCGACCCGACCCGTTCCCGGCTCACTGCTGCTGCGCTGAACCAAACAAGCTCATCTATCCGGGACCACACGCTGGGCAGAACCTGACAGATTGTTCTGAAAGAGGAAGCTGGGTCTGCAGACAGGATGAACCACTACAAACCGCATGATTCTACTTCCTGTTCTGCTTCTGAACTTCCTGCTCTGCAGCTGTCAGAGCGTCTCACCTTGACGCCGTGGACCAGGCCGTTCATCAGGAAGGTGTGCTGAGGGAACGTCTCATGGAGGACCTGGAACACCAAACAACACAGACGTTAGACGATCCGTGGGCCCACCTCAGAGCGGTTCTGGTTCCGCCGCTGTTGCGGGATAGAGACCCGGCTCTCACCTTCAGCATGGGCGTGGTCAGCAGGCCCCAGGCGAAGAACTCCAGGAAGATCACCACCACGGCGTGGGTCACTCTGGCTCGGGTCCGGCCAAACTGCAGACACACAGAGGTCAGAACCAGGTCCAACAGGAAGCCGCAGCAATCTGAGCAGCACATTAGCTCAAATACGTTAGCTTAGCTACGACCACTTCCTGTTGCCAAACTCAGGTAAAAACACCTGGAGCTCCTCCTCCAGGAGCTTCAGGGTCGGTTAACAAAGAGGTTCATCGTTCCAGCTGCACCGATCACAGGCCGATCACAGGCCAATCACAGGCCGGTCCCAGGCCGATCACAGGCCGGTCCCAGGCCGGTCCCAGGCCGATCACAGGCCGGTTCCAGGCCAATCACAGGCCGGTTCCAGGCCGATCACAGGCCAATCACAGGCCGGTTCCAGGCCGATCACAGGCCGATCACAGGCCGGTCCCAGGCCGGTTCCAGGCCGATCACAGGCCGGTTCCAGGCCAATCACAGGCCGGTTCCAGGCCGATCACAGGCCAATCACAGGCCGGTTCCAGGCCGATCACAGGCCGGTCCCAGGCCGATCACAGGCCGGTCCCAGGCCGGTTCCAGGCCGATCACAGGCCGGTTCCAGGCCGATCACAGGCCGGTTCCAGGCCGGTCCCAGGCCGATCACAGGCCGGTCCCAGGCCGGTTCCAGGCCGATCACAGGCCGGTTCCAGGCCGATCACAGGCCAATCACAGGCCGGTTCCAGGCCGATCACAGGCCGATCACAGGCCGGTCCCAGGCCGATCACAGGCCGGTTCCAGGCCGATCACAGGCCGATCACAGGCCGGTTCCAGGCCGGTCCCAGGCCGATCACAGGCCGGTCACAGGCCAATCACAGGCCAATCACAGGCCAATCACAGGCCGGTTCCAGGCCAATCACAGGCTGGTTCCAGGCCGGTTCCAGGCCAATCACAGGCCGGTTCCAGGCCGATCACAGGCCGGTTCCAGGCCGATCACAGGCCGGTTCCAGGCCGATCACAGGCCAATCACAGGCCGGTTCCAGCTAATGAATAACGACAAGGTGTCCAGGTCCTAACAGGCCCAAATCACCATCATACCTCCACCACCGTGCTCCACAGTGTCTGAGCTCATCTGTTGTGTCTGGTCTCCTCCATCTTGGTTCTGTCCATCCTGGTCCAACATCTCCACTCTGGTCCCATGTGTCCAGAGGACATTGTCCCAGAAGAAGCAGCTCTGCTAACCTCAGTCCGGCGGCCATCTTGTTTCTAGAGAGAAGAGGTCTCCTCCTTCAGCCCCTCCCAGCAGCCATGCTGGTTCACTGTCATGACCTTTGACCTGCTAGCTGAGGCCTGTAGAGTCTGAGGTGGAGCTATGGAGGCTTCTGGTCCTTTCTCTGAGCTTCACGCTCTGACCTCTGAATCTGCTGGCACATCTGAGATGTTTTCCTCTTTGGAATAATCCTTTTTTTTCCCCAAATAAATGTTTTTATTTTTAAATCAATTTTATATCATTTTACTTTTTCAATTTATTGGTTTTTTAAAAATTTTTTAATTTATTGTTTTTTCCTTTTATTTATTCATTTTCAATTTGGGAATAATCTTTCTCTCTGGATGGACTCCAGCTTTATTTATTTATGTTATTGTTTATTTGATAGGGACACATACAAGAAGCCAAGGGATCAGGATGTAAAGGGAACTATGAATAAAATGTATTATTATTGTTATTATTAATAGATCAAGACAATCTGGTCCCTGCATCGGTGTTTGTGGCCATGGCTAATTCGCAACACCCGTCCCTAGAAGGACCTTTGATTGATGGGCAGCAGCAGCAACTTCTCTGGGTCATTGCTGATGTCTTCCCGCCTGGTGTTGTTAACTCACACCTGGATGCTCCAGATGTTCTCCAGGTTTTCCCACCGATGAGGATTATTCCATCCCATCAGCAGCACCAGGCTCATACTTCCTTCTTAAACCCAATGGAAACATCAAAGAGGCTCTTAAATTTCCTTCACTTCACTCATGATTCATATTTGACAGTAAAAACAAGATTAAAATATAAATCTGATGCATGCTTAACTCTTAAACCATTTCAACAAGCGGCAGCACCAGATTACTGTTTATTCCATCTAATCTGAACCTCTGATGATAATAAATTGCATTTATTCTACAGAAAAGCAGTAAAGAGATTCATACGCTTATTTTCCTGCTGTGTTTAAAATAGACCAAAGTGGTTCCGTCCAACAGGGACCAGAAGCAGCTGATGGTTCGAGGCGGGAGACGCAGTCTTATCAGCCCACAGAGCTAACGGCTAGTTAGCCTTTCAGTTAACTAGAGGCTGAAAGTCGGTCTCTGATTCAGAGCTGCTGGTCGGCATTAGACAAACTCTAAATCATAATCTGAGCGAAAGTATGGATTAAATATTTCAGGCAGCTTCTATAAAACACATTTTTACATCTGTGGAACGTTAATTTTACTGTATATAAACAGAATTTCTTCACAACAAACTTCGTTCTGGGAAATATTTATATTTTCTGAAAAAAAGACAAAACAAGCGGCGTTTTTTCCCTCATAAGATCCCATTATCATTTTTGTGTGCTTTCACAAACTGAATGAAAGATTTAAAGAACTTTTAGCTCCTGTAGAATGACCCAGTTCAGGTTTAATCGGTGTAAGTATTTTACATGTTTATTAAGAGGAATCAAAGTTTTTCCAGGTTCCTAGAAACTGTGTACCGGCCCTTTAAGAGCTAACTCGGAGCACCGAACCAGAGGCTAACTTCTACACCGGAAGAAACCGGCTGTCGTACATCTAAATCAACCGCTAACTGTTTAATCTGCCAGAACCAACGGATTAAAATCCAGAAGAGTTTAAATTTATCACCAGAACCAACGGATTAAAATCCAGAAGAGTTTAAATTTATCACCACGCACCGAGGCCAGCTCACAGAGCTAACCCGGCTAACACTCACCGGGCTCCGGACCAACATCCTGCCGCTGGCCTCGGTCTCCGCTTTCTCCTGGGGCGCCTCACATCTTGCTGTAACGACTTTCAGCTCCAGTCCTCGGAACTGGACATCGTCCTGAGATAACTCCGTCTTTTCCAGGGTGTCCCGCCGTGTGAATGAAGCTCCGTGTTCTCCGTGCTCTTCGCATGTAGTCCGGTTCGGTTCGTTGAGAAGTCCGCAGGAGTCGCTCTGCTTTCAGTTCGACTGAAATTCCTCCGCTTTCATTAACTTTACCTTCCGTTAGTTTGGCTTTGACACAGGGGCACGTCAGAGAGGCGGTGATGCTTTTTTCATGACACTATTGGAGTAGGTGTAGTAGTAATCCGCCCTACTTGACTGTCCTTGTAACCAAAACAAATTGAGCTGTTCCTGGATCAGCTCCACCCCCATCTGTCACGCTTTTAAGAGGCCGCAAGCTCTGACTCAGGATCAGCCTCACTCTAACTATAAATACAACGAGCAGATCGTCCCCTGCTGGACTGAAGCTATCACTACACTGCAGAGATCGTTTCATTAAATCAGCGACTTTTAAATATAAAGTTTGTGTTTAAAAACAGACGTTTTGATGCCCTTAAATAAAATCGAACGTGTTTAAGCTGCTGCTAGGACTCAGTCTGCGACACAAACAGCGTCAGTATTTGGTAAGTGTCAGTATTTGGCAGGAAGATCCGGTGCATTCACCTAGCAGGACTCACTATTTGACCAGGGGCAGAAAGGCGGGACTCGGCGGGTTGAAGAATTTTTGGCTCCAGTGCAAACCTGCATGCATGCACCGATCAATGCAACGGAAATAAACAAGGTGGAATCCTGTCTAGGTTGTTCAAAATAATAGTAGCCTGTCTGGAAATGACGAGTTTTTCATTGAGGATAGTATGCTGTGTTCTGATGTTGTCATGTTCATTTTCTACACTAAAAAGTCTGACTTTTTTCAGCTTTAATCAAAGTGATATATTTGTTTTCCAACTGTAAAAAAAAAAAAAAGATAACATTTTAACAGTTGAGACCCCAGAAATTTAGATTCTCAGGAATCTGTATCACATTAATAAAGATCTTTTCTGTCGTCATCTGTTGTCATAGCAACATCTATACCGGACTTTAAAAAGCTCAGCAAGCTGGAAAAGAAGGCTGGTTCTGGTCTGGAAACCTCTCTAGAACCGCTGGAGATGATGGTGCAAAGATAGAAACTTCATAAAATCAAGAACATTACGGACAGTCAGAGGCTTCTTTAGATATGCTGTAATACTGCCTGCTCCAGGAGATCCTTTCTGTCCACAGCCATCAGCATCTTGGGTAGTATGAGTTAATTTAATTTTACTTCTTGGATTATTAAAGGATTTTTCAATTAAATTTAATGTTTTAAGATGCAATGAATATTTAAATTAATTTGATTTATTTATGTAACATGAATTCAGAATAATTGTCATCCTGAGACAACTTACAAGAAAACAAGATATAATTCATCTCCAGAAATACAAATTCAGACTATAATAAATTATAGTCAGATAGAGCAGGGGTCTCTCCCCAAACCTAAAATAACCCCCTAAAAATACATATAATTGTTTCCCTCTACTTATTTAAAAATAAATATTCAATTTTTCATGTTTTTAAATGAATTTCTTTTATAAAAAAAAAAATTAAAAGCCACATAAATGTACATTATTTAATGAGACATTTAACTGTACATTTATTTTTCATGGTATCAGTTTATTAATTTATTTAATTTAGTCCCTTTTGGCCCTCCATACACCTCAGAGATTACATCAGTATGATTTTGAAAATCGTTTTGCGACCCTCCATTTGGTGTCTCGCGACCCCGTCAGGGGTCCAGACCACCGCTTTGGGAACCCCTGAGATTGATGGAAAGAGTTTTTAAACTTAGTTTATCGAGGCAGTTGGTAAGAAGCTACCCACCTAAGGAAGCCCGGATGAATCCACTGAGTTGTTGACTTTTCAGCAATCCCCCCTCCTGACCAGGCTTAATTTAAAGTTTTGGATCGTCTTGTTTTCCTTCCAGTAGAAGGTATCCTCGCTCTAAAGCTTCTGTGTATTTTGATGAAGGTGGTTCTGCTGATGTTTCTTCATGTTAGAAGGGAGAGGTTCCTCTCCACTGTCACCACAACCTTGCACATGGGTTGCTGCAGAGTCAACAACTCGATTTTCTTTGCTGGTATTTTATGATGAACTGAATTCAGATGGATTAGTTAGAGTTGGACCTGAAATGGACTACAGATGATTTAATCTGGATTAGATGACTTGCTTGAACCCGACTGATGTGAATTGACTTGGATAATGCATAACTGGATGTGAACTGGACCTGTTTATGTGTTGTGAGCTAAACGTCCAGATCTTTTTTATTTTGAAAGAAAACTCTAAAAACATCCTGATGCAGTTTTCAATCTGCAGACAGTTGATCTGTTTATTACACTTTAAATCTGGACCCATAATTACCCTCCAGACTGGTAACATACTGTTTAAGGTATGGCTCCAGAGAACCATGGTCAGCAAGAGGAGGGAGTGTGTGAGACACCGTTGCGGCTGCATAGCCATTTCTTCTGTTTTCTTTTCACTGGAGCTCAGATTTAGAGTCCTCCATGTGCTGATGTCATGGGCTGGATGGGACTGGAGTTACTCTGCAGTGGAAGGAGAAGCTCAGTTTTATCCAGAAAAGAACCCACAATGAGTCGGATTGGAGAACAGAAGAGGCTCGAGAATCGAACCCTGAGGAACCCCACAGTGAAGAGGTGCTGAACAGAAAACGTTTCATATTAATGCAGAAACTTTTCAACAAATCCGGTCCCTGATCCAGAAGGGGGATGAGTTTAATCACCTGGAGTGGGCAGAGCTCCAGGAAGGAAAGGGAAGCTCTCCAAGATGGCGGCGAAACCTGCTGGGATATGTCAGAGTGACCCCAGATGGCTGATGGGAAAGTTCAGTTTTCAGAGGTTTGGACTCATGGAGGCTGAGGGAATCTTAACTTTTTAATCAAAATCATCATTTTATTTCTGATAACTGCCATTAAATCACTTTATTGTCTTAGCTTTATGCTGTTATTTGTGTAAATAACCATAATTAGACAGAAATTGTCTGGCTCTTCAGCAGACGGTGTGAAAAATGAGTGAAAACTGAGTTCAACACAGCTCAGCTTCGCTCGACTGGGTTTGTTTCCATCTCATCCCGAAGTATTTTATACGATAAACAGATTCACTGTTGCCAGATTCAGTTTATGTCTTACATCCCAGCTCGATCGCAGATATAATAGAAATACGATTCAGTTTAAACTGCAGGAAGGAAAGTTGACAGATCCACCTGAAGGAAATAAGTCGAGGGATCATCCGCGAAACGGGACTGGAAGCATCTCGAGCCCAGAGGAAGCAGGTCTGGAGGAGAGCTGCTGAAGGAAGGTCCCAGAAGATCAGGGCAGATGAGTCTTCCCAACAGCTCCTCCTCCCCGAGCGTCGTGCTCTTATTTTGAAGGGCGGCGCCACATTTTCCCGCCCTCCCTCCATCTTGGCGCAGCCAGCTTGACGCAGCGGAGCCTCAAACGGAGGCAGAGCGGATCAATCTGGAGCTTCGGCGGCTGATTGGGATCATGCGGCAGCGCTGACCGCCGTGTCGGTGAGTACCAGCGGCCCGCGGGGCCCGCGGCGGAGCCGGGACCGAGCCGCGGTTCCGGTCCAACGGTTTCCTGCGGAGCAGCGAGCTCGGCGCCGTGTTTTCTCCCCCAGCAGACCCCCCACCCCCCCACTCTGCCTTTGTTCGCTTGCGCCTTTTCTTGCGCCTCTGCGGGTTTTGGTAAATAGTGGCGCAACGTGGCCGCCGCGCTGCGGGAGGAGGCAGTTTGCGGAGCGCTGTTTTTCTGCGGGTTTGTCGTGTGCGTGGGTGCGGCGGTGAGCGCTGCAGCTGCGTGTTTTTAGGAGACTTTGAGTGACCTCTGGATGGACATCTTCATCATCCTCAGCAGCCAAAACAAGCAGCAAGTCCTCCTCACGGCTCGGAGCGCGGCTCGCCGCCTGGGGGCGCTGTAGCCGCTGCAGGAGGCTCTTCCTGGGAGACTTTTATCAGTTCCAGCAGGGCCGGTTCCACCACCTCCAGGGTCACAATCACTGGGGCCCCCTGGGGGCCTGATTTACCTGCGGTTAGCAGCTGAAATCTGTCGCTTCTCATATTTTCCCCAGGATAGTAGATAACGATCAGCGCTGCTCTGAAGTCAAAATAAAACCGGATTGTTGCATCTTTTTGGCTCCTTTTGGAAAATATTTTCAAATATTTAGACATTTTAGCTCTTGATGAGCAACAACGACAGATTCTGACTGCCATTATTTGTAGGTTTGTAACCAAAATTTTAAAAATGAACCTTTGTTCCTGAAAGAAATAAAGTGAGTTATGTAGGTTAAAACAAGCTGCGATTCTGGGGTGAACAGCTGTGACCTGAAGTCATAAAATACTAAATTTTGAATTATTTTTAGATAATTGCAATCAGTAAATGATCTTTAATAATTGTTTTGCATTTTAGTGATTAAAATAATTAAAGTGAATGAATTAACAGTCGATAACCAAAACTAAGACTGCAAGTTCACAAAACAGCTAAGTAAATTAGCGCTAAGGGGAAGCTAAGTGCGCTAAACGTTTTCAAAGCTATCAGAAATGCTAACGCAGCGTTTTTATGAACCTGAGTCAGCTCAGCAGAACCGATCAGGATCCCGGATCCACTGGGTCAGTCGGTGTCAGAACCGGACGTGCTCAGCAGCAGAGGAGACGCGGCGCCCCCTAGGATCAGCCGGACCTGCTGCTGCAGATCTCTGAGGTCCGGCTGGAGCGTGGGTGTGGGATGGAGGCAGGTTTCCACGGTAACAGAAGCTGTGTGAGCGTCTGAGTTGCAGCTGTGAACGCTGCGAGACGCTCAGCCAGAAGCTGAACAGGAAGCCAGCGGCCTCCTGACCCTGAAAACTCCGCTCCTCCTGCAGCGCCGCATGCCGCTGCAGCGCCGCATGCCGCACCGCTGCAGCTGCAGCTTCCTGCGGCAGACTTCCTGCTGGGTCCAGCTGCTCTGGGACCAGAACCAGGTCCGGCTGCTGTTCAGTTTTTCATGTTCAGCTTCGTCTCTGGGTTCTTAAAGACACAGTTCGCTCATCACGTGTTGATGCAGTTTTTGTTCCGTCAGCTCAGGGCTTCTGAGGTGGTTCTGAAAGCAGGATGAGCCACCAGTCTAACGGATCAAACAGAACGCTGATCCGGTTCTGGAGAATGCTTACGTCTCTGTTTTCGTCCCTGCAGACGATCTTCCTGCTGTTTCCGGTTGGAGTCCAGCAGCCGACGTCCCCTCGGCGTCCAGCGTGGGACCGCCCCTGCCCTGAATGAGCCGTCTCGCGGGGCCGGACTAACTCCTGCTTCTCCTCCCTCCTCTCCCTTCCCTCCCCCTCCTTCTCCCTCCCTCCGTCCTCACACCCCGGCCTGAGTCCAGACTCAAACCAGCGTCCTGATTGGCTGCTCCTCCACCCCCGCCCCCACCCACAGGTGGATGAATGAAGACTCCATTTAAGAGCCCAGCGGCCCCGCGGCCCCGAGCAGACGGGGGTGAGTTTCAGATCAGAGCCAGTGGTTCTGATCTGCTGGCGCCCCCTTCAGGGTGGAGAGGTCATGACCTCAGGTTGAGCACAGCGCCCTCTATGGCAAGACGTTTGTATCAATAATAAGACGTATTTTAAGGTCTTCTTCTCACCCGTAAATAGCGGGATGCGCCGTTTTGTCTGCTCACACACGTGAATCAGAATACATGGTGGTGTAAATAACGTGCAGTGGCGTCTTATGCATATTTTATCATCAAGAGGCAGTCTTAGATGTGACCATGTGACCAAAGCCACTAGATTTTAGGGCTTGCTACCCAGTCAGAGCACTGCAAGGCCAGGCACAACCAGAAGATAGCTGACTGTGAAAATGGCTGAAAGCAGCTGCCATTCTGGTTCCGCCTCAGTCACACCCAGAGTAACGGTCGAGGTTGATATGACATGCAGCTCGCTTTACCTGGTGCTTCTGACAGGAAAGCATCAGTCGTCTTTAAAAATTAACCGCATTGGATCACACAGACACAACATACTGAATCATTTAGTCCAGTTATTTATTTTCTCTTTTGACCGGCAGAGTTTGGACGCGTTCTGATTCACGACGAGTTTCTGCACCCGCTGTTTACGGTTTAGACGGCGCCGTTAGAATGTGTTATTATTGATGGAACGGCTTGCCGTAGCCCCAGCCTGACAGCAGCTGAACCTGCGGGGTTTCTGTTTCAGGACATTCAGGCGTCTCTGCAAACATGATGAAGAAGAAGAATCCTCACAAGTATGGACTCCACACAGAATATCTCAGGTTTAATCTGAGCTCAGGTGTCATCTTGGATCCGTAAACTCGCCTTTTAATGTCCGTCCCTGCAGGAAGCAGAGGACCAGCGTCGGACCCAGTAAGGCGCTGGTCCAGCCCAGGAGGAACATCGTGGGCTGCAGGATCCAGCACATCTGGAAGGAGGGCAGTAAGTAGACGACCTCCTGAGCTCTGGTTTCCGCGGCGGGGGTTGTGGGTGTTGACGTGTCGTCCGTCCCTCCAGGTAAATCGTCCCAGTGGAAGGGGACGGTTCTGGACCAGGTCCCGGTCAACCCGTCTCTCTACCTGATCAAGTACGACGGCTTCGACTGCGTCTACGGCCTGGAGCTGTACGCCGACGAGCGGGTGGTGGGGCTGGAGGTGCTGCCCGACAGAGTGGGTGAGGAGCCGGCCCGCCAGGTTCTGCCGGGGGTTCTGTTCGTTGTTTCTGGCTCAACACGCTCCAGCGAGGATTCAAGACATGTTCCCAGAGATGCAGGCCTGCAGATTTTAGGACATGAACATCTACGAACACAGGATTTCTATAATTTTCAGCTTTAATCTGGGGATAATCTGACAGAACAGGATGTTTATTCACAAGGATTAAAAGCCAAAACTGCAGATTATAGAAACTGGAGATGTTTACTTAGATCTAGAAATACAAGAATCTGGAGAAAATCTGGTTTGGATGTTTGAGAGGAATTTCATCACTTAGTGCTGAGTTCAGGGATTTTAGGGCTGCAGCGAAGGATTATTTTGCAGCTTGTAACTTTTACAAAAACGTGTGTTATGTTTTCTCCATATTTGTTGAAACCGTCTCCATGTGGTGACGGTTCGGTCTGAGGCAGATAATCTGGGAAGATGGAGCTGCTCCTCCTCCTCCCTGAGCTGCTATTGGTCTAAAGAAATGCCCTGCCCCCTAACCTGAAACAGCCAATCAGAGCCAGGGGGAGGGGCTTAGCGCTGCCAATCACCCTCATGTTCGTGCTGCTAAATGTGCTGATGGTGGAGAAACAACTCACCGTTCCAGGAAAACTGTTTATCCGCCGTCATCGGTGGCCATGCTAGCTAGCATTAGCATCAGGCTATGTTGTGGTGAACCAGTTGCAGCGTAGCAGGGGGGGGGGGAGTGTGTGAGTGGCGTGTACATGAGAGTGATTGGCAGCGCTAAGCCCCGCCTCCTGGCTCTGATTGATTGTTTCTGACTGGTGCATTTCTGCAGTTAGTACTGGGAGCACTGGGAGAAGGTAGAGGAGCTGGATGTTTTTTCACAGATTATCTGTTTTATTATGTCACGAATTAATGATAATTTTAACAAATATGAAAAACATATTTTTCATAAAAGTTGCTGCATCTTTAAATGCGGCTGTGTGCTTCTGCAGCTTTAATCTGACAGAACAAGATGTTTGTTTACATGGAATGAAACCAGAACTGGGCAATAAATCAATTCTGTCCATTAATCCAATTTTCTGTTTATGAAGATCTAATTTTTGGAAAATCTGGATTTTTTTTTTTTTTTTTTTTTTTTTTTTTCTTCCCACCAATGACCTCCTTGGGTTTCTGTACTTCAGAGTGATGTCATCGCGCCCAGCGCGGCCATCTTGTTTGACAAGCATGTTTTTACAGCTTCTGTTTATCTGGACTTTAAACTCAGGTCGACTCTGCGCTTGTGAATTAAAGCCAGGCTACAAATTTTTTTAAAGTATGAGAATAAAGTCTGGATTTTATGAGAACTTCAACACGAAAAATAACAAAAAAATTAAAATGTGGAATGTTGAGCATCTTGTGAAGTTATACGTTGGTTAAGTTTTAAAGATAATTAATAGAACTACTTCATATTTCAGCACATCAACATTGTGTTAAAATAAATTAAAGGGGAGTTGCTCCCTTGACTAGTTCATCATTTATCGGCCGATAAATATTAAAGAACAACATGTTTGAATCTGATTGAACTCCAGAATACATGTTCTGGAAGCACCTGCGCATCTGCTGAACTCATTATACGAGCTATTTCTCAGTGCAACGCTGGTAAAAACGTTAAAGGGTTAACAGAGGAGCGCTGTTATGATGACTTTCTGAAGGCGGAGTTTCAGAAAGTGCAAGCGTTTCTTAAAGAGACAGAGGCCCAATTTTAAGGCGTTAAATTACGAAGTCAAGTTTCTTTTGAGTCCGATCGACTGAAGGTAACAAAGTTACTGGATTGTTGCTATAAAATGATTGGCTGGAAAATAAATGATACCGCCCCTTTAAGGATTTAAAGGAGCAGGAATGGTACTGTAGGTTTCCAGAACCGAGCCTGACGTCCCGCTCTCTCTGATTCTCAGCTCAGGCCCGGGTGAGCGACTCGCTGCTGGCGGAGACGATGATCGGGAAGGCGGTGGAGCACATGTTCGAGACGGAGGACGGGCCCAAGGAGGAGTGGCGGGGGATGGTTCTGGCCCGCGCCCCCATCATGACCACCTGGTTCTACATCACCTACGAGAAGGACCCGGTTCTGTACATGTACCAGCTGCTGGACGACTACAAGGAGGGGGACCTGCGCATCATGCCCGACTCCAGTGAGTGGCGCCGCCGAGTCCGGGCCGGCCTGGGTTCTCTGGTCCTGGTTCCCGCTCCGGGTCTCTGGTTCAAGGACCCAGCCCGGGTTCTCATGCCCAGGTTCCCAGACCCGGTCCTGGTTTTCATGTTCTGGTTCCTGAACCTGGTCCGGGTTCTGATGTCCTGGTTCCCGGTCAGGGTCTGATGTCCGGGTTCTGATGCCCTGGTTCCCGGTCCGGGTCTCATGTCCTGGTTCTGATGCCCTGGTTCTGATGTGGTGGTTGTGGTGTGTGCAGACGAGGGCGCGGCGGCGGAGCGGGAGCCCGGCGAGGTGGTGGACAGCCTGGTGGGGAAGCAGGTGGAGTACGCCAAGGAGGACGGCGGGAAGCGCTCGGGGATGGTGATCCACCAGGTGGAGGCCAAGCCCTCCGTCTACTTCATCAAGTTCGACGACGACTTCCACATCTACGTCTACGACCTGGTCAAGACGTCCTAGAGCGGAGGGACGTCCGGACCGCCGCCGGGTCAGGAGGAACCACTGCTCTGCTCCTTGTTTCTAGGGACGCCTGAAGGCGACGGACCGATTCTTGAAGCGGACCAACCCGACTCGGCTGGAACTCGCCTTGGGTTTCCAGATTTCCGTGGCACAAATCTCCGTCTTTGCTGAGCTTCACCTTCTCGGACTCCATCCGGAGGAACATCCGTTTCCTGAAACCGTGACGGACCCCCGCGGCAGCGACGGGGGGGTCTGAGTCCGTCGGGGTTGGTGATGGGACGGGAGGACGTCCGGAAACCGGGTCTGGAACGTTCCGTCTACGCGTCTGGGCAGAGAGAAGACGATCCCTCTGAAGTTTGTGCCAAAACATTGAACTTAGCTTTGCTCCAGCCGGCTGGTTTCAGGGTTCCTGGAGCGCCTCATGGACGTCCGGAAGGTTCCGCATTTATAACGCCACGGTCCCCCCCCCCCCCCTGTCTCCTGAAGGTGGACAATCATGACCTCATGTCATAAGGCCCCTCTGGTGTTTCCAGGACCTGCTTCTGGACCGAGGAAGGTTCCGGACTCCGGAGCAGGTCCTGTAAAGCCACAGAAGAGGTTTTCCCAGCAGGTCCGGAGCTCCTCGTGGTCAGCTGATCCCGACCTGATCCCGACCTGATCCCGAGCTGATCCCGAGCTGCTGCTGTGGGTTTACAGTGTTCTTCTTGTACAGTCATGTTGATATCAGAGACGTTCACGGCAAGCACCATCGGTTCTTCCATGCCCGTTTCGTTCCCGGTCGGCTGTGGGTTGCTCTCCCTCCTGTCGGTGTGGACTTCCGGACCTGGCGCGGCGGCGCGGCGCGGCGCTCTGCAGCATCCAGTCGGGGGCGTTTGAAGGAAGCCCTGCTCCTGTCGCTGATGTAGCCCATTCTTTCCCACCATTAGCATTAGCAGCCATGTTGCCTGATCCACATCTCGTGTGCCTGAAGGGAGCCGATCCAGAACATTCCCGCTGGCTGGGCTGGGAACGTCTCTGCTCCGAAGCGTCGTGTTCATGGCTCCAGCATTCCTGTTGTGTTTTTCTAATCTGTGAACGTTGTGTTTGAATCTGTTCTGGTTCTAGGATCTAGATTCTGATCTGTTGAACATGCAGCTCACCTAAAAACGCAAACGGTGTCCGGTGTCCGTTCTTCTCCTCCAGACCAGCTCGGCCTGGGAGTTTGTCTGGGGTTCGAACTGAAAACACATTTTCACACAAAGTTTCCATTTTCATTCGATGAAACTAAAATCTGTAAATTCTGAGACGTGGAAACAGAAAAATATCCCGAACTCTTTAAACCCTGGCGAGTTTACAGTCTCAACCTGGGCTGGAAGCTACAGGAAATAATTAGGGCCACCAGGGGGGAATCTAACTTTTCCCCAAAATTAAAAAAAAAAAAAAAAATCTCACAATTCTAACTTTTTTTTTTTTTTTCCTCTGGATTGTACGCCCCCTCCCAAAAAAAAAAAAAAAAAAAAAAAAAAATTTCAGACTTTAATCTCATAATTCTAAAATTTTTTCACACATTTCTAACTTTTTTTCTCAGAGTTCTGCCTGTAATCTCAGAATGATTCAACTGTTTTTGTCCCATCAGGCACATCTAGTCTTAAAACTCAAATCAGTTCTGACTTTAAACCCAGATTAAGTCAGAATAGTTTCTTTTCACTGGCCCTAATCCTGCTCCGTAGGAGAACATGAACACGCTCCTTTCGTTTGCTCCGGTCCAGAGCTGCTCTTTCCAGAGCCGAGGCAAACTGCAGCTGCAGAAAGCCATAAATCTGGAGCTAATCTGCTTGCAGCGTGTGGATTAACAGTGAGGACCTGGGGATTAAATGTTGTGGGTTTTTTCACAAATCAAAGTTGCAGGTGCAGCTTTTCCTGGATCTGAACAGAAACTCGTGTTCTGGTTCTGGAGTGAAGATGCAGCTGAATAAAGCTTCAGTTATTTTCAGAGCTGTTGTTTCCTGGAACGCCCCCGTATTATCAGCGTGATTCTTTGGGGATCCAGAGATTTTCCTGGATTATGCAGCTGTGTTCTCCGGCCTGTCTGGATGCTTTCTGTTCAGGGTGGCTCGAGTCTCCTTCCAGCAGCAGAACCTGAACTGCTGTGGTTTGGCTCCACTAATCTGTCCAGATTATGGAATATGCTCAGCGCTTCAGTCCAAAACACTAAAATCTCCCACTGGAACATTTTCTGCGGGGAATGTTTCTGTGTTTTAGCCTAATCTGGATGAACGTTTAAGGAGGTTTCTTTCCCAGCTGAGGGGTCCTGGTGTTCTGCCGTCAGCTTTACCCCGGTCTCTGCAATATTGATCATTAATGACTGAAAAGTCCCAGAATTCATGATTTCAGGGTTGTATTTTCATTAGTCTTTTTCAGAATCTGATTATATTGTGTGATTTCTGGAAACTGCTGGAGTTTTGGAGCAGGGCAATAATTTCTGCGGTTTCCCCTGAGCCCTCGTCGGTGGAGCCATGGCTGGAGAACGGACCGGACCGGACCGGAGCGTTCAGCTCGGATGGAGGCCAGGCGCTGGTTCGGAAAGCTGCCATCGACAAACCTCTCGAATTGCTCCGGAATGAGTCGCGTAACCGCAGAGTTTCTGTTGTTGGATGTGAGACGTCTGTGGAGGGATTAGAGGTCTGTTTACGGTTTAAGGTCCAGATTCTATAGTTTGTTGTGAAATCAAAGTTCTTGTGAAGTCTTGTTTTGTATTTCTTGAACAAATCACACACAGACTTTAACGTTTTTACTAGATTGTCAAAAATACACATAAAAAGCCAGAAAATAGCTGCTGAATTTTTCCAGAAGCCATAATCGGACCCATTTATTTCAGCAGAGCTGAAACTATTAAAAACTAGAGGTGGGACTGGATTAAAAATTTTAATGGAGTTAACTGCAGGGTCTGTGATTAACTGATCACATTTTAATCGACAAAATATGCGACATTTTCAAATCAAAACCGTTTTAGCTGCTAAATGACTTAATAAACAGCATCTGAGCTGAACAGCAGAGATGTTTCTAGATTTAATCTGCTCTTCAGGTTCTTCCAGCATCAGGTTGGAGCAAAGCTCATCTCTCCAGAGTTTCAGGAACCCCTGATCATCCATGGAGCTTCTTTAGAAACGTGGACTGTGGACGCTGACGTTAGCGCTGCTGCTACATGGTTAGCATTGAGATGCTAGTCTAGGCTAGCATAGCTTCTCTGATAGGCCGACTGCTTTTAGCTCAACTTGAACACAACTGGAGTCTTTTCCAGCATCAGATCGGCTCTGGAAGCAGAAATTAACCCCCAGAGGAGCCGCTTCCATCGCTGCTGTTAGCGGATGTAGCTTGTGCGTCAGCTTTATGGGCGTACCAGAAACGGCTGGAACCTTTCTACTCACGCTAACATAATAGCATTTAAGTTAACAATGTAAAAAAAACAAAACAAAAAAAACACTGATTAATTGTTAAAAAACCTAAACTAGCTAATCGAACTAAATGCTTTAAAGGTCCAAACCTAAAAGGTTTTTTTAGATCCTGAAATTTTATTTCATCGCCAGTCTGGATATTCTAGAAGGTTCCTCCGATAACCGAGCCGACATGTAATTTTAGAGCAGATGTGATGAAGTGTTAGGATTCAAGCAGCTCTAGGAAACGTAACGTTCTTGAACATCGGTTCTTGATAAATCTGTTCTTTGCATCCAGAAATCCAACTGAAATCGCAGCGTTCCCATCTGGGATGCAGGAGATTTTCCAGGTATTCCCGTTAACAGCCCCCCAGATGTAAAGCAATCATTCTGGTTCGAGGAGATGCATTTAAAGCCCCCCCTCCACGCTGCTCGAGAACCGCGGGGCTTTCGTGGGAAGGGAAGGTCAGTCGGGGTGAACCAGCCCTGATTCCGGTGACTCCAGGGTCAGTTAGATGTGATCTCCGTTATTTTCCAGAAAACTGGATCCGTTGCGTGATTGGATGTGTGCTGTAGCGCCGCCTCTGTTCAGATAGTGTTACTGCATGCTGCTTGTATCGCTCCGTGGAAACTGATGTGTTGCATGTTTGTAGTTTTCAGTTGTTCGGTTCTCGCCTGTCCGTCGTGGCTTTTGGTGCCTCTTGTTTCTTCTGGTTTATTTTGTACCTTGAGCCCCCCCTGGTGGGAGCACTTATGGGTTGTTGGATAAATGAAAAAGAACCCCCCCCCCCCCGACGACAGTTCGCAGGTGAAGATGTTGCAGAGGTGATGATGGCTGTACGTTTGATGTTTCAGAGTGCCAACTACAGATGCCAGTGTTGTACAGCTGTGTAAAGCTCTAACTATTTACATGAATAAAAACCTGTTTTTCATACATGGTTTTGTCTCTTTTTATTCTCTGATTCAGTTCAGATTATAATCTATCAGAACTGTAGCTAATAATATAATCATGTTTGTACAACCAGAAAATAAAATGGACTAAAATCTGGAGCTGGGTCCAGAGGAGAAAAGGCTCTGCCTCCCAGTCTACTTCCAGAACCTCCAGGAACCTGTAGTCTGCGAGGGAAGTGCTCTGGTAGGAACATCTGGACCAATCAGGGCTCTGGGAGGAACATCTGGACCAATCAGGGCTCTGGTGGATGATGGAGCTGATTATTAAGGGCTTTATAGAATAGAATACAAATATCCTTTATTGTCCCACCATGGGGAAATTTCTGTGCAACAGCAACAAAGTGGCAGCAACAGGCTAAAACAGTAAACAGACTCACACAAAGACAAATATATATATATATAATACTCCAGTCCAGAGGAATGTGCAACTGGGTTGGTTAATTAAAAATGTACAAGATGTGTATGTCTCTGAGTATTAAAAATACAAACTATTTACAGTAAGTGACAACAGAAAAACTGTAAAGTCATACTGATACCAGCATAAATGTAAACACTTCTTCTCTGGAACCATCACTGCTCCCAATAGAATCAATGATGGTTCCAGAGTGTAACAGCTGCTGGGAGGAAGGATCTCCTATCACGCTCCTTAGTGCACCTAGGATGCAGCAGTCTGTCCCTGAAGGAGCTCTGCAGCTCAGCAACAGCTTCATGCATGGGGTGGGGGGGGACATTGTCCATCAGTGATGTTATTTTAGCCAGAGCCCTTCTGTCCCCCACCACCTGCACTGGGTCGAGGGGGTCAAGAATATGTGAGAAGGGGAATCTGAGATTATAATCTGGATTTAATAGGGAGCCAATGAAGGGAAGCTAAACTAGGAGAAATATGACCTCTGTTTGTAATTTCCATCAGAACTCCCGCTGCAGCGTTCTGGACCAGCTGAAGGCTTTTAACTCCATCCTGTGGACGTTCTGACAGTAAAGAATTACTGTCATCCAGCCTTGATGGATTTAAAAGTGAAGCTGACTGCATTGTGCTAAAATGAGTTTGGATTGCACTGAATTGATTTTGATTTTATTTCAACCTAATGAACTTTTAAAAACCATTTTTGAGATTTTTGTTTAGAAATTATGCTGTATAAATAAATAAATAGAATTAAATAGAATTTAACTATTCTTAGGCCCCCAAACACAACGTTATTTCTCAGATAAATATAAACGAAGATAACAGCATGCCTTTTAAAATAAATCCATATTTTAAACATTTTAAATATTACTGCATAAACAGAAATCTACCTTTTGCTGTTTTTCTTTTCACATCTTATATTCTTCAACTGTAATCTCTAGAAAGTGGTAGAATGAAAATCAAAATGACAATTAAAATTAATTTTAAATTAAATTAAATTATTTTCTTGGTATTTTTTGTGATTCTCGTGGTTATTTATTGGTGAATAGGGCTTTTAATCTCAAAGTAAAAGTATTTTACAAGACGCTGGTGTTTTACTGCAGTTTCACTTGTGGACACCAGGTGTCGCCTCAGGTGCCGTTTTACTCCCATAATGCATCTCTCCTGATCTGTTCAACCTCTCCTCTTTAAGTTTAAGCCTTCATATCTGGACCTTCTGGCTCTCAGAGTCTTTAGATCTCAGGTTTCTTCCCTTTCAGAGCTTCGTGTTGATTAATCTGGAGGAAAAAGAAGAGGGGAAAGAGTTTTTAATAAAACCGTGAGACAGAGAGTCAGAGCGGAGCATGAAGAAGGCTGGCCGCCATGTTGGCGTCTGATCCTTCGGTTCATGAGAATGATGATTGGTTGAATCACAGAGCATCTGTGAGGAGGTGTGGCCTAAACCTTGTTACGCAATGCACCTTCAGACCGTCTGATCCTGAGCCGAAGCTCCAATTAACCTGTGGTTTCTCAACAAGCGCCATGTTGCTTCCAGTTGATTGCATTAGGTTAGAGTTTTAGGTCGCAGTCATGGTTCAGATGAAGGTTCTGGAAGCTGGAGATCAAACATCCAGCGGATCAAGAGGTTACCGCGGAACCACCAGGAAAATTATTACACTAACAATTATTACACCTTACATGTTAACCTCACAAAGTCTGATTTCCTGGAAACATTAAAGGAAGATTATGATTAAGGAGCTGATTACCCGCAGACAGTATTTAAAAATAATTCAGAATAATTAGAAATATTTCCTTATTACATCTCAGTATTATTTAAATATATTTCTATCATTTTATTCATTTTATATTAATTTTCCTATTTTTCTACTTTAAGTTATTTATTTCAAAACAGCACAACTAATTTTTAAACCAAACATTAATTTATCTGAAAATGAAATAAAGACGTGAGAAGTTGTTAAGGAGGAATTGTGTAAAAGATGAATGGAAACAACGTAGAAAACAGTTTAGAAGAACATCAGCGAAGCTTATTTTAAATAAACATAAAGGCGAAGAGTGTTTGTCAGAATAAAATTCATTTGAAATGAACCTTTAAGGAGATATTAAACATGCTTTTCATTAATCCACAGTTCTGTATTAAAAATGTTTTTGTTGCTCTGCTGTAATATTCTGACGTTTTCATTGGCTGGAAGGAGAAACTCATCATAACTAACAGAAATAAAGGCTGAAACCGTCAGTCTGGGTGGAAATAATCTATATGATGTGTTTCGCTGAGCGACAGGCACTGAAGTTTTATTTAAAGTTGTCGTTTCTTGAGCATGACTGTACTGCAGGTACATTTTGTGTGTGAATAGCTCAGTTGTAGTTATGAGTTTATGGTGTGGAGGGAATGTATAAGTTTTCCCCTCTTATGAACACGGAAGGAGGAAGTGGAATATGTCAAAATGTGACTTAATATTATGTAAATGTGTTTCAAATAAACCAAAATAAAATTTTCATCATTAAGTTTTAAATATATTTTTTAATTACTTATGAGGTTTTATATATTTTTCTTGTTTTTTTTTTTCCCATTCTGTTTCTGGAAAAGAAAATCACAGAGAGACAAAGCTACTGTCAATTAAAGCTCATATGACCTAATATGAGTTAAACAGATTTTTAATATTTTTATTAAGTTTTTGTTGCTAACCTGGTTTGGACTGAAGGTTCTGTTGGTGGTCCGTTCACTGAAAACATTATAAATACCGACAGGGACGGCCCAAGGTTGTTTGGGGCCTCAAGCAGATTTCAATTTGGGTTAAATTTAAATTTTAAACACAATTAATTATTCTGAACCAAAATCTTTTAATTAATCTCTGCTGAAACCATCAAATAAAATTAAATAATATCCGTATTCTCAATAAAACAAACAAATATTTTAGATCTTTGGTCTGTGTCCAAATTCAGGCATTTACGGGTGGCCCCTGCTGGTTTGGGGGCCCTAAGCAGTGGCTGAGTTCGCTTCTGCCTTGGGCCTGCTCTGAAGTCGAGCAAGTCTCGCGGGACTTCCTCACACTGTCTTCTGCCGCTGCGCGAGATTTCCAGCTAAACAAAGATGGTGTCTTCCTGATGGTCCATGTGGCTCCGCGGACCCGAACCCCTCCCGAACATTAATTTATCTGGTTAAACTCCATCGGAACCGGTCAGTGGATCAGCGGGGAGCTCTGAGAGGAAGCCAGGATGCAGCACGACGACGTGAGTTTGGTCACTTCCTCTGAAGCTGAAAACAGGCTCTATTTAGCCTCCGAGCTAACGTTAGCCACCGGTAAACCGTTAAAAACCGGTTAATAATCAATCAGCGGATTGATCACTGCTCCGGTATCGATAGTTCTGTCTGTTTATTGGATCCTGTCTCGGTGTTAAAGGTTCGACATCATTCAGATGTTGAAGTTCTGCGGAACAATCTTCCTGCCGTGAGATGCAGCCAAACCTCACAGTAAAAATGTAAAAATGACGTTTAACCGGGTTTAGTGGCAATAAAATGAAAAGTCAGAACCGCGGAGAAGGTTCCGATGGTTCGGGGTTTGTATGAAGACCATTTCGGGGGGAATAAAGTTTCACATCTTTGTCATGTGGATCCAGTAAACAACCATTAACGCTCCTCGGTCCAGTCCAGAACCCCTGATCCAGTCCTCATTTTCCTTCATGTGACCCAGACCTTCCTGGCAGCTTTTAAATGCAGTTCTGGTCCAGCACGCCTGGTCCAAATGGCTGAATGACCTCCTGTCCCGAGGTTCTGCAGAGGCCCGGCTGGTTCCGACGTTCTGGGTCATAGATGCATCTAAAGGCTGCAGGTCTCTGCTTCTGGAGGACAAAGTCTGGAACTGGAGAGGACCGAGGATCAGGAGTGGAGGATGCTGATGCTGAGTTGAAGTTCTGACCGTTTGGACCTCTGTGGATGTTTGTAACCTTTGAACTCTGCCCCCTGCAGGTCATCTGGGACATCATCGGAAACAAGCAGTTCTGCTCCTTTAAAGTGAAGTAAGTTTGGACCTCCTGCAGCAGCTCTGAGATGTCCTGGAGCAGTCCGGTTCCGACCGACCCGACCAGTTAAAGTTCCTCTGATTCGTCCAGAAGGGAGCGGGTCAGAACTCCTGAACGTCCTCGATAAACCGAAGACGACCCGTTACAACGGAGCGGCTCGGTTCTGTTGCTCCTGGTCCAGAGAAAGTCTGCCTGGAGACGGATCAGGACGTCTCCTGATTGGTTATTTTTGCAGAGCATGAAATGGACCAGAAACTCAGAACCGGGGCGGTTTTATAGAAGAACCTTTGCTTCGTTCGGCTCATTAGAAACATAAACTGAAGCAAATCCTTCTTTCATGAGCGGCTCCAGCCCAGGCCGTCTGCGGACACCGAAGGCTGCTGGCGCCGTTAGCGCGGCGCCGGGTCCAATGTTGGGTCCAACACGGCACCGGCTCAAACGCGGCGCCGGGTCCAGCGGGTCCAACGCGGGCCGGAAACAGAAATTCTCATTTTCCTGAACGTTGCAACAGAAGACGTAAAATCCGACATTCGCGGTTTCAAAAATACCAGAACTCGTCAGGGATCCAGGCGGGCGGTTCCGGAGAACCGGGCTGGGTTCCTGGACCAGAACGTCTCCCGGGTCCAGACCGGCCTCGCAGCGGTTCTGGAGTTCCCCGCCCGGGAGGAGAACACGGCTGCGTGGAGGCTGGACCCGGGAGACGTTCTGATCCAGGAACAGAACCCGGTTCGACCTCCGGCCTGGACGCACCCGGAGGACCGTCTCAGCCATGTATGGCCTCGGACCTCCGGCGCGCGGCTGCGGCTCTGTGGGCCCGGTTCTGGCTCCAGCGGCGAGCGGCAGCGACAGGAAGCGCGGCGACAGGAAACGGCCGGCGACAGGAAGCGCGGCGACAGGAAACGGCCGGCGACAGGAAGCGCGGCGACAGGAAACGGCTGGCGACAGGAAACGGCCGGCGACAGGAAACGGCCGGCGACAGGAAGCGTGGTGACAGGAAACGGCTGGCGACAGGAAACGGCTGGCGACAGGAAGCGTGGCGACAGGAAGCGGCCGGCGACAGGAAGCGCGGCGACAGGAAGCGCGGCGACAGGAAACGGCCGGCGACAGGAAGCGCGGCGACAGGAAGCGTGGTGACAGGAAACGGCCGGCGACAGGAAGCGCGGCGACAGGAAGCGCGGCGACAGGAAACGGCCGGCGACAGGAAGCGCGGCGACAGGAAGCGTGGTGACAGGAAACGGCCGGCGACAGGAAGCGCGGCGACAGGAAGCGCGGCGACAGGAAACGGCCGGCGACAGGAAGCGCGGCGACAGGAAACGGCCGGCGACAGGAAGCGCGGCGACAGGAAGCGCGGCGACAGGAAACGGCCGGCGACAGGAAGCGCGGCGACAGGAAACGGCTGGCGACAGGAAACGGCTGGCGACAGGAAGCGCGGCGACAGGAAGCGGCCGGCGACAGGAAGCGCGGCGACAGGAAGCGCGGCGACAGGAAACGGCCGACGACAGGAAGCGCGGCGACAGGAAACGGCCGACGACAGGAAGCGCGGCGACAGGAAACGGCCGGCGACAGGAAGCGCGGCGACAGGAAACGGCCGGCGACAGGAAGCGCGGCGACAGGAAACGGCCGGCGACAGGAAGCGCGGCGACAGGAAGCGCGGCGACAGGAAGCGCGGCGACAGGAAACGGCCGGCGACAGGAAACGGCCGGCGACAGGAAGCGCGGCGACAGGAAACGGCCGGCGACAGGAAGCGCGGCGACAGGAAGCGCGGCGACAGGAAACGGCCGGCGACAGGAAGCGCGGCGACCCGGTTCCTCGGCTTCGGTTCTTGCATCAGTTCCTCATAAAAAGTCTGGAGTTGCAGAAAACGAAAGACGTTTTGGTTTCGTTTGGTCGAGCAGATGCTTCCAGGATTCCCGTAGAGCCTGGAAGCATCTGGACACACGAGTCTGTTTGTCGTCCAGCCGTCCATCAGAACCCTGACGTCTCTGCTCTCTTCTCTCGGATCAGAACCAAGGGCGGGAACTTCTGCCGGAACGAGTTCAACCTGACCGGGCTGTGCACGCGCTCGGCGTGTCCGCTGTCCAACAGTCAGTACGCCACCGTCCGGGAGGAGAAAGGTGAAGCTCCGTCGCCGTCCTCATCCTCGCCGGGCCGGTTCGGCCCGACCCGACCCGGCCCGGCCCGAGGCTTAACGGGCCTGTGTTCTGTTCCAGGTCAGTGCTTCCTCTACATGAAGGTGATCGAGAGAGCGGCGTTCCCGGCCCGGATGTGGGAGAAGGTGAGACCGTCGTCGTCCCGTGTCTCCTGTTGACCTCTGACCCCATCAGAACACACGATTGCGGAACAGAACCGTTGCCGTGGAGATGAGGCGCTTATTATGGGACGTTCTGTCCTCAGCCAGTCTGCAACGCTTTACAGCTTTGGCCCAGGTGTTCCAGTTTGGTTCTGTTGGACCGTAAAACATTCTCCCTCAAGGTTCTGGTAGACGCTCCGTCCCCAGGCTGGTTCTGGTTCCGACCCGGTTCTGTTTGTCTGCAGGTGAAGCTGAGCAGGAACTATGAGAAGGCTCTGGAGCAGATCGACCAGAACCTGATCTACTGGCCGCGCTTCATCCGACACAAATGCAAGCAGAGGTTCACTAAGATCACCCAGTACCTGATCCGGATGCGCAAGCTGGTTCTGAAGAGACAGTGAGTTCTGAGATGCGCTGCAGCCCGACCGGAACCGGACGGTTCTTCATGTCGGATGTCTGTCTCTCTTCCAGGAGGAAGCTGGTTCCGCTCAGCAGGAAGGTGGAGAGCAGAGAGAAGAGGAAGGAGGTAAGACGGAGGCTTTACCTGGACCCGACCAGAACCGAACCCGCTGAAGAGGTTCTGACGCTCCTCTGGGTTCTGTTTGCAGGAGAAGGCTCTGATCGCCGCTCAGCTGGACAACGCCATCGAGAAGGAGCTGCTGGAGCGGCTCAAGCAGGGAACGGTACGACGAGCGCGCCCGGGGTTCTGGTTCTGATCCGACCCGCCGGGCTCACGGTTCCTCTTTGTGTTTCAGTACGGAGACATCTACAACTTCCCGGTGTACGCCTTCGACCGCGCTCTGGAGCAGCAGGAGGCCGAGAGCGAGTCGGACTCCGAGGAGGAGGAGGAGGAGGACGAGGTGACGACGGCGGCCTTAGCGGGGTCGGAGTTCATGTGGGGGTTTTATTCTGAAAGGTCTCCTGTTCCTGTCTGCAGGACGTCGGGCAGAGCGAGTTTGTCGCGGAAGAGGAAGTGGACGAGAGCGACCTGAGCGACTTCGAGGTGAGTCGGGCAGGAAGTCGGTGCTGGAGTTCCTGGACTGCCGGGCGGCCCTGACTGGACTGTGTCCGCAGGACATGAACGAGCTGAAGACGAGCAGCGACGACGAGGAGGAGGAGGAGGAACAGGCGAAGGCCTCCGGGTCAAAGGGCAAGTCTCCGGCCAACGGCTCGGCGCCGAGGAGGAAGCGGGCGCACGTGGAGATCGAGTACGAGACAGAACCCGCCTCCAAGACCAGAACCACGTAGAGACGCCGCGGATGGCGTTGGACCAGGACTGCTGGCCCCACCCCCCCTCTCTGTTGCCATGACAACAAAGCTGCTGATGGCTGAGTCTGCTGAGCCCAAGCAGCGCTGTGAGCCGGACCGGACCGGAGTGACTTTAAAACCTTCAAATCTGTAAACCTGAAAAATAAAAATCCAGGTTTTTCTTTTTTTTTTTTTAAAAAAAAAAAAAAAAGAAAAGAAAAATATTCTTTGTTTTCAATAAAAACTGAGGAAAAAAAACTGAATAAACAAAAAGCTTTGAATAAAATATTCAGGAGAATATTCCATAAACGACATGGTAACCATAGTGATCAGAGGTGACGAAGATGATGGAGAACTTGGGTTTGGTTCAGGTCAGAACCAGAACCGAGCCATCTGACCCACAGCAGAGTGTCAAAAATCAGCTTGAATTTGGAAAAACTTCCTGGATTAAAAAATAATCAAATCCAACGTTGGAAAATGAGCCAAAATCTTTAGCTGGAATAAATCCAGGTTCCAGGTTTTGAAGCTGGCCGAGCTTTTGATCCAGGAGTTCCTGTTTGTTTGGGAACAAACATGGCGGCTCGTCCAGCTGGAGCGGCGGTCTACTGGGACCTTCACTTCCTGCTCTCCAGTCACAGTTAGTGTTCAGGTCGTACATTTGGAGCCTTTTTCATTAATAAAGTCCAGAAAAAACATTTTTTGCAACAAAAACAAGTTTGCTGTTCAAATTGAGAAAAAAAAATCCATATAAACTGAAATTTAATCTCCAAATACTATTTATCCACTAATGTTTTTGCTACTTTAATGGTTACAACAATACAGAAAATAGTTCTGTTGGCCAGGGGTGTCCAAAGTGTGGCCCAGGGGCCATTTATGCCCCTTGGACTGATTTTTTTTGTGGCCCCAAACTGCAATTCAAGAATGATACAGATGTGTCCCGTCCACCACAGCTGGTTGATGCTGATGTTTTATTTGTAATCAGGGTAAAATTATAATTGTCTTACAATGGAAAATGTTCAGTTCGTGTTTTTCTAACCGAGTTTTAACAGTCAGTAGAACCTCGTTTATCCAGAGACGTTACTGAAAAACCGACTTTGCTGCACCCAAATCAGCTTTTATCTAATTTTGCAACATTTTTGAAGAAAGGGACCCAAATCCTATTCTCATAACTGAGAATGTTTGTTTAATCGAGCCCAAAAGAATTTGAAAACTTGACGCCTTTATTTAAATACAGCAAATGTGCAAAATACTTTTAAAGTTGAATAACATCAATTTTGTACAAAAAAAAAAAAAAAAATCTGAATACTTTATTTGCCTAATTTTAGTTTTTATTTTCTTGGCCCTCAAGTACTTTTGACTTGACGATTTTGGTCCATGTGACGCAAAGTTAGGACACCCCTGCTTGAGGCAGTTTGTCAATGAAGCAAGTGAATTCAAAGTTAGCAGAGCCCAAAGACAAAACTAGACGTCATCTGCGCTTTACGTCGCATCTTTGAACACTGATGTATGTGGTTTTAATCTGACAAAGTGCAACTAACCCCTCCCCTGTGAAAGCATAGCCCCGCCCCCTGACAAATGTTTAAAACGAATAGTGGGCGGAGCCAACATCCGCTGAGGGGCGTGGCCAAGTGTGAGGCGAGTGGAGGGGGTTAAACGAGCTGTGGTCAGGAAGAAAGAAGTAATGCTGCCAGTTTATCCACTTTGTCGCTGTATTAACAAAAACAAACAAAAGGTTAAGTGGCGTTAACATTTTTTTTGCAAGGCCCTGTATTATGAAAATGTGTTTGTTCCAATATTGTCTGGAAAACTAAAGATTTTAATTCTCAGTGGATTTCCTAGTTACAGTTTAAATAAAAACTGAGAATATTAAAACATAGAGGGTTTCATTTTTTTTAAAATCTAAAAGTCTTTTTGCTTTAACAAAGCTATTTTTGTACAGGCACCATTTTAAGGACCCCAAACTCCAGCTTCTGTGTTACGCCCCTGCCTTTGCGGTTGGAGCACAGAATGCTCCTCCAGCAGAGCGTACATGCTGCGGTTTTATCCGTCTCTGCTTATTTTACAGTAAGCGGTTACACAGCGCTCCCCGTCCCCGACCAGGAAACACCGCCGATGCGTTTCCTGAATCATGGAGCAGTTAGAAGAGAACGAGTCCTGGTCTCAGATCTACAGCAGGGCGGCGACTGAATGAGGAGCAACTTTTATCTTCTACCAGGATGATGATAACGAGGGAGGCAAAACACCTCCAGAGAGATCGGTCTCCATGGTAACCATTAGCCCTTTTATGTCTTTTACCATCACAAACGTAAACATAGAGTTTGCTGAACTCCGCTGGGACTTTGACTGGACCTGGAAGCTTCTTCAGAAGAGACCAAGGGTTGTGGAGAAACTGTTGAGCATGGTGGGGGAACTGTGATGCTGTGGGTCTGTTTCTGGTAGCATGGCCAGAATGTTTAAATAGAACCTGGGGGATTCTGACAGAACACTGAAAACTTTATTTTAAACAAGAAGCATGCAGGAACAAAATAAAACACGGACAGTAGAGAACGATATATACACATAAATACAATCTCTAAGGGCTTGATAGAACATGTAGATTATGATACTGAAATTAAATTAAATCATCAATTCAATTCAAAGTTAGCGACATAGCATTAGCTTACACTAAATACCGTGTTAATGTAGCATTTAGCGGAACTAACTGTAGTTAGCACCTTAGCATTAGCTTATGCTAAAAACCATGTTGGTGTGGTGCTTTAGCAGTAGCGGAACTAATTTTTAGGCATCACTTTAGCAATAGTTTTTGCTAAATACCACATTGATACAGTGCTTTATTTTTAGTGAAACTAACTTTAGTTATTGCTTTAACATTAGCTTCTGTCAAATACCATGCTGATAAAGTGCTTTATTTTTAGTGGAACTTTTTAGTTAGCATTTTAGCATTAGCTTCTGCTAAAATCCATGTTGGTGTAGCACTTTAGCCTTAGCTTCCACTAATTACCCTGTTAGTTCAGCACTAACCGAACTAACTTTTTACTTTAAAAACTTTAGTGGAACCAATGTTTATTAATGCTTTAGTGCTGCTAGCTTTTCAGTTAACGGTGCCCACCACTACCTGCTCTATAAAACCTGAACACTAGATGGCAGTATTTGGTACAATCCTTTAATTTTTAATTCTTATTTCTACTTGACCCGTCGGATCAGAACCAAACGTCTGGTAGAATCCAGTCCTGCAGCCATTACTCAAGGGGCCGTTACAGTTTGGTGGTACCGACCCAGAAATGTTGCCCCCTGCAGGCAGAAGACAGAAGCACATCAAATCCAGACAAACCACTGCAGTTCTGTTGTAACGTCCAGTATTTATACTTTATTTACAAATAATAACTGAGTCCCCGCAGTTTAATGACAATCACAGCTGAAAAAAAAAGCAATCAGAACAATTTCATATAAATAAGAATCATGAGAAGCTCGATGGAGGCGCTAGCTGACAGAAAATGAAACAAAAACAGAGAAGAAGAAGAAAATGTGCAGCTCATGATGCGGCCAGCGAGCGAGCGGAGATCAATCCGGATGAGCGCCCCCTGCTGGCAGGATGTCGTTAGTGTAGTAATGTCATGCTTTCTGGTTTCCTTTGGTGAGCGAAGCTTTAAGGCGGCAGAACCAACAGAACTTTTCCTGCTTTTGGGAATCCGGAAACTTTGCGACTCTTTGGTCCCGACAAACTTCACAAACTAAAGTGCTGAGAAGGAAGTTCATGAGAAGTGATTGATGACGAAGATGATCTCATTATTCTGCTGATGGGACTGAGGAAGAGGAGGAAGCTGCGTTTATAAAAACATGGGGAAGGAACCGAGCGTCCACCAATCAGCAGAGAGTTCCCCGGATATGTACACCTCAGAAGGACCAGAACCAGCTCAGCCGGATCAGAACGGCACGTCCAAACACAGAGCGATGAATCCGAACCGGACCGGTTCCTGTTGGGATCGATTCATGGAAAACCGAGTCAGGTTGGATGCAGAACGGAACGTTGCTTAGATATCGGCCCGGATGCCGTTGTTCTGCTGAAGGCGACCCGTCTGGGAGAACCGGAACCAGAAACTCACCGATGATCCGAATCACATTCATGGTCAACGGGAAATGTTTTGGAAAATTTTCAGATGTTTTTCCTCAAAGATCCGTTAAACTGCAGGAACTTTTAAGACGCGACGTAATGAATGATTTAAATCTGGTTCCAGTTCTTCACCTCCAGAACCGGCCACTAGGAGGAGCCGTCCGGAATCACTGGGCTAAACACATTCTGAGAGTTCCCGATCCGGTTCTGATCTGATGTAAACATGGGCTCATCTATCTGGGCTCGCAAGGCCCGGTTCTGTCGGTCTGGACGTCCGCAAACCCCGACGGCGAAGCCGGGGCTTTTAGTTCTGGTTTGGACTCTATTTGCCGCGTTGGTTCCGGAAGAGTCCGATTAAAATCAGCTTTTACAATAAATGGCTTCATGTAATTATTACTAACTGTTCTGTGTTGCAGCAGAACCAGCGGCCCGGTCCGTAGCCAGGGGCCCGGATCATATTCTGGGGCCCGGTCCGTAGCCAGCGGCCCGGTCCGTAGCCAGGGGCCCGGATCGTATTCTGGGGCCCGGTCCGTAGCCAGGGGCCCGGATCGTAGCGAAGTCTGATTTTCCCCGTAGAGTCTGGTTTTGTCGGTTGACGACCAGATGTCGGATTTCCAGAACCAAGATGGCGACTGTTATTTATTTTTAACTTTATCGCAATAAGCGGCAGAAATTGCGGCGATACCAGCTGGAGTCCAACTCGCCCGTCCCGAGCCGAGACCAGAACCAAAGTACCGAACGGAGAAACCCGGAAAGCGCCTGGGACACCCAGGATTCTGCTGGAATTTGTGGTTTTTAAAACTCATGAACTGGATTCTGGACGACCCGGAGACAAATCTGGACCGTTCCGGACATTCTTCCAGAATTCTGAGTCTGGTGTTGGGTTCGGGTCGGGCCTGTTTGGGATCAGGTTCTGTTGTCCCGGGATGATTACAGTTCATGTCCAGATTCTGACGGACTCGATCCAGTCGGGACCGAGATTCCAGAGGGATGTTGACCTTTGTAGACTCATCCGACCCGATCGGGACCGGATCAGTCCTGATGTGGACCGGCACCGACCCAACTAAAGTCCAGGATCAGGATTTCAATGACGCCGTTCGGACCAACAGCTCAGGAGAACCTTCTGGGTTCAGCTGGGAATCCTTCGGTGTGACCCGGCCGTGGTTCTGATCGGACACGGACTGAGGTCCGGATGCTCCGGGTTGGACCTCCGGACGTGGAGGAACTCTGGTGCCGGATCAGTTCTGGTCTCTTATTCTGGGACGGGTCTGGGTTCTAACTGGGTCCAGCCTTGCAGCTGAACTGGTTCTGGTACCAGAGGAGGATCATGATTTCGTGAAGCTGATTGGATCAATGATTTGGGTTCTGATCTGATAGGAGAACAGGTTGTTGAGGTGGCGGTCCGGTCCGGTCCGGTTCCGAGGCTAGCAGCTGCAGCCCTCTTTGGCCGGCTGGCTGTCGGCGTTCAGGCGGCCTCCCTGCGGCGCCGACGGCTTGTGCTGCACCCCGGACTCGGCGGCGTTCAGGTCCAGACTGCCGTCCTGGATGTTCTGGTAGATCTTCTTGGCCGCCTCCAGGAACGCCTCCTCCACGTTTTCCCCTCTGAGGAACAGAACCAGAACCAGAACCAGGAAGCTGGAAGGAACATTTTCACACAGACAAACAGAACCTCAGATGTTCGGATTCTTACGTCTTGGCGCTGGCTTCCAGGAACAGCAGACCTGAACCAACAGGAAGTAGAGAGAGATCCGGTCAGAACAACTTCCTGTCTGACAGATAAACCCCGCCCCCTCGACCTCACCGTTCTCCTCGGCGAACTGCTTGGCCTCCTCGTACGTCACGTCTCTCTGGGCCTCCAGGTCCGCCTTGTTCCCGATCAGGATGATCACCTGGAAAACAGAGCGAAGCTTCAGGCTGAAACATGGATTAGAGGGGAAACAACTCCACCTAGTGGCCAGCGGCCGCATTACAGCCACAGCCGGTTGGGCTCCGGAGCGGCGCTTTGGTTCTGAACGCCTCCGTCCCTCACCGTGTTCGGGTTGGTCAGGTTCCGGGCGTCCGTCAGCCAGCTGCTCAGGTGGTTGTAGGTACTCCTCCTGAAAAACCACAGAAGAAGAAGTTGTTCAGCCTCCATCAGAACAGCAGATAACTGAGGAGGAAGTTCTGACCCGACGCCAAGATGGCAGAACCAGAAGATTACTTTAAAAACTAATTTACAGGAAAACAAGAATGTTGGAGGAAAATGATTTAAAAGCAACCAAAAGACTATAATATTTCATCTGTAGCATCGAATTAATGTGAAATATTTAATTCTGAGTATAAATTACACAAAAAAAGCAATATAATTAAATTAAAATTAGAATAAAAGAAAAGTAAAAAGAAGAAAAGTTGAGACAAATAAATGACATTAACAGGAAAAAACAAGAAAATGAAAGAAAACAAAAAAGATCATTAAATTATAAAATCGACATTTAAAAAATTTATTAAAAAATCTAAAATTAATCAATATAATGAAACTAACATTTCTATTAAAAAAAAAAAAAAATCAACAAAATCAAAACAAGAAATATTCACAGGTAATATCAGCATCACATCTCTTAAGTGAAAGTAAAATAAAATAAATAAAACTAATTTAAATTAGATAATTCAAATTATACTCAAAGTAAAAATGACAAAGATTTAAACAGATTTTAAAAGATAAAACGCTAAATTAAATAACAGATGTAGAAATAAAAGTAAACTTGAAACTCAAACTAAAATGAATAAATATACTTAAACTGACATTTTATAACAAAAATCCATAAAATTAAATCCAACTAGTAAATATTTACATGTAATATCTGTATTAATCTCTGAAAAGGCCTCGTGTCAGATTCATTTCCTCCTCTGACATTAAAAAAGCTTCTTAAAGAGAAGAAGACTAAGAACAAACACAGAGAGAAGCAGAACTAAAACAAATATAATGGAACTTACTTTTTAATTGTAAAAACCTCTTATTTACAGAAATGAACTAAAATCATTTCCTGTAAATTTCCTTTGAACTTTAACCTCTGTGCTAAAACTGGTAGGACCGCAGAGCTGAGATTATTAATTATTATAAACAGGAACTCATTTCTGTGGTCCTGGCCCCGCCCACCCCTCTGTACCTGGTGATGTCATAGACCATGAGGGCCCCCGCGGCCCCCCTGTAGTAGGACCTGGTGACGGCCCTGAAGCGCTCCTGACCTGCCGTGTCCCAGATCTGCAGCTTCACCTTCTGACCATGGACCTCCATGATCCTCGTCCCGAACTCCACGCCGATGGTGTGAGGACAGTCGGCCATGACTGCGAACACACACAGACACACACAGGGGTTCTGATCGGGTCCAACCAGAACCGGACCGGATCGCGGCGGTCCGGCAGGATGAGCTGGAGGAGGCGGAGCCACTCACATTTCTTCTCCGTGAACTGATGCAGCAAACACGACTTCCCGACGCCCATATCTCCTGAAACACACGAACGCATCACAACAAGCAGGTCAAAGGTGAACAGCTGCTGCCATGAAGACCATCAGAACAGAACCAGAGTCCAGTTTGAACATTTAAAGAGACAGGAACACATAAAATGATACTTTCACAATAAGCAGCGGCGACAATGTCCTCTGGACAGGTGAGACCAGAGCAGAGATGCTGGACCTTGATGGACGGAACCAACAACGTGCAGCAGATCAGCACAAACACCTCAGTCCAACTGCCCAGCACGGTGGTGGAGGTATGATGATGAGGGCTTGTGTCCCAGCTAGAGGACATGGAGATGCTAATCTGGACTACTGCTGACTTCCTGCTGCTGAAGGAGGCTCTACAAGCTGCTGGATCATGAAGTGGACCCGGTTCTGTTTCATAAATAATGAGGGTTCGGTTCTGTTCGGCTCGGACTCACCGATGATGATGTATTTGAAGATGTAGGAGTAGTTGTAGGGAGCGGCTGTCATCGTGACTCTGTGAAGGGAAACAGGGAAACAGTGAGACCCAGACCGGTTCCGATGGTCCGAACCGGGTCCGCACAGTCTGGCAGAACCGTAACCCGAGCCGGAGGCAGCCAGGCTGGATCCAGGACCCAGTTCCGAGGCGGTTCATGGTGTTCAGCAGAAGTCTTAAAGCCGATCAGCTGACTTCCCTCTCTGAGCTAACCGGCTAACAGCTAGCAGCAGGAGGCCACTTTTCCCACAAACTACAGCAGGAGAGGTCCAACTAGAGCCTGGCAGCCCGTCCGGAACCAGAACCTGGAGTTTTACCTTCAGTCCGGCGGTCTGGTCCTCCTGGAAACTGGTTTTTTATTTTAACTGCTGGTTAGCTGCTGGTTGAAGATGTTAACCCGCTGATCCGTCAGGAAACCTGCTCCTCGCTTCCGCTTCTTCTTCTTCTGCTGCTTTTCACCGCAGATTCCATCCTAACAGCTTCACTACCGCCACCTACTGGAGGTTTTTAGCCTCTACAATGTGGAAAAGGGTGAAAGACAGTTAGAAATCCTTGAAAAAATATTCACAACCCTTCATATTTGTTATTTATTTATTTATTATTTTACAGACATTAATGTATTTTATTAGTTTATTTTACATAAAGAAGACTGGATCAGTCAGACCGGATAGAGAACATCTGAGAGCATCAGTTTTCAAGACTTTCCACAGATCCTCAGAGTTAGGTCTGCACTTTGACTAGGCCATTCTAACCTGACCTAACCCATCCCATACTATCTCTGGCTGTATGTGTCCTCCTGCTGGAAGGTGAACCTCCACCCCAGTCTCAGGTCTTCTGGAGCCTCTAACAGATTTTAGCTCTGTCTATCTTCCCATCAGCCCACAGTATGATGCTTCCACCACCATGTCTTACCATGGGGATTCTGTCAGATACCATTTTGCATCGAGGAGAACCTTCCAGATGTTTGGTGTGTCTCCCAAAGGGACTGCAGACGCGAAATCTTCTGGTCTCCTTTTCATCAATCTTCCATATCTGCATTCAGACTCTGATTCAATCACGCACAGCTGGACTTTATTTACCAATTAAATGACTACTGAAGGTAGTTGGGTGAACTGGATTTCATTTCGGGGGTATCAGAGAATACAAATACATGACACACTTTTCAGATTTTAATTTACAGGGAAAAATAAATAAAATTGCTGGAATCTTTCACTTGCTTTTGTTGGTCTGTCCCATAAAATCCCGATAAATAAGATATAAAATCGTGGCACAGCACCAGTGAAATTAATAAAAAGTGAATCACAAAAAAGGTAAGAAGACACATAAGGAAGGAAACATCAGAAGCTTAAATTTCTGGTCTGTATGTTTTTTCCATGTTTCAATTAAATCCATACAACCTGAGTTATAATCAGGTCAGAAAGTTAATGAACTGTTAACGTAAAGATGATCCCCAGTCCGCCCAGTGTAAGAAATGCTGTGTGACCCGTGGCGGTCCAGCTCTGTTGTCTTAGAAGTCCGGTCCGGTCCTTTACATAAATCAGCCATTTTGGGTTTGTGAATGTGTTGGTTGCAGCTCAGAAGCAGGAAAGTGGTGGGTTGACTTTAACCCCCCATCTGGTCTCAGTCCTTTCAGAAAACACAGAAAGGTTCCAGCTGGAAGCAGTTGCTGAAGGTTCCTACAGAAACATTGGAGTAAATAAGCAGTGATTTTCTCACAGCGGTTTTGTAGTCCAATTTCAAGAATGCCAAAGCTACAAATGGATCAGTCAGCATGTTGGGTGTACTGTCCCCCAGCATCAGAACATCTTCGAAATCCCTGGTTAAACTTTGTTTTCCTTGGAAACGTTCCCAGATCAGCGGGGAAAGTCCTCTTTGTTTTAGCAAAGCATTTCAAGCAACCTCCACTAGCATCAACAAGGATTTATGACATAGCAAAGCGCTAAGTTGCTAACAACGCTAAAATGATAAACTTTATTTTAGACATGAATTAATTGTGTTGATATGATGTCCTGTTGTTTTGCTAGCCATAGCATCATTGCCTCTGCTAATGTTAGCGCTGTGTGCTAGCTACTAGCTAACTTGGGGACAGAGCCATACCGAGTGTTTTGAATAGTATTATATAAATAGTTTGACATCGTTTTTGTCTTGGAGAACATGTGATCCAGATGTTTTCAGCTAACTCGCTAACTATGTTGAGACGTTGTTAAGATGTGTTCATTTGGATGGACGAGTCCACCGTTGTTGATGTCAGGCTTTGAGATGGGAAGAGGTGGTATCATGCTATGGGCTTGGACCGTCGTCTCTTCTCTGTGATGCAGGAAAGTCCAACAGAACCCGAGCCTTCAACATCATCTCTTCTTGGGACAACCGTCCAGTTTTCAACAAGACAATGAGACCGAGGAAGAGGAGGATACGGCTGCTGGACCCCTGAAGCAGAACCGAAGGACCAGAAATTGGACCCTTTAAGACATTTGCAGCAAAATTGGGACAAATAACATCTGGAAGCCTTCCTGGTTCTGGAAGCGCGACCACAGAACATGACTTCCAACTGCTGGGAGAAGGAATGAGATCACCGCAGAGTGGGAACAACTAAAACCAGGGACAGGGAATGTTCCCGAGTCTCAGACGGAGAGGAGGACGTTAACGTCTCAACTGAAGCTGAGGAGACAGGAGAGGAGATAAAGACGGTCAGATATGAAACAAGAGTCTGAATCAAAGCCGGTTTGTTGTTTGTTTTTCACTCTCTGTCCAGCACATAATGAGACTGTTGGTCCTCCCTGTCCCTCCTCCTCCATGTGTTGAGGTCTCAGAGGGGCAGGACTCGGCTTGCAGGGGCAGGACTCGGCTTGCAGGGGCAGGACTCGGCTGTCAGACCTCAGACTGCTTCCCACAGACCCAACAGAGGGAGTTCAGGGAGGAGGAAACCTGACGTCTGTTTTTCTTTCAGCGGAGATGAGACTGAAGATGAGCGGCTGTTGAGACAACAAACATGGACAAACAGAAAGGTACGGAGCCAGTTTACCGGAAAATAAACTCTCGACATCATTGACAGACTGATTCGGACTCCAGAGAAGAGAAATTATCATTTAAACAACCGTATGCTTTCAGATATATTGAATATTTTAAGTAAATTTGGAGGGTTTATGTAATTTTTGTTTATTTTCAGATAATTTAACATCCCTCTGATATAATAAACTGAAAAACAGATGATACATGTTTCTGCGAGAAATTTAACAGTCAGTTAAGAAAATAGACTTGAAAGTTTTAATTGATGCAAAGTCTGGTGCAGGTCAGCTTCTCCTCTCCTTTCATAACCACCTGTTGTCATTTAGCCTCTGCTTCCAGTCTCCATTTATTTCTCTCAGTCAAATTATAGAGATAAATGATCCTTAAAAGACTAAAATCACTCGTATAATTTAGCTTAAATGTATGTTTATTGAGATATTTTATTTTGCACCCTGTTGTGGTTCTGATTGCTGATTAAAATCTGACAAATTATGATGAAAAATATTAAAAACTCATGTCATCGCATCAGATTATAGAAAACTACCTTAAATCATCAATAAAGTGGTTAAAACATCCTAATCGACCTAAAACTGGTAGAAAACGTCCTGCAGGAGACGACGATGAAGAGACTAAAACTACTGATGAAGAAGAGATGAATGAGCAGCGCCATCCTACAGTTGTAAAGCAGATTTTAGTGTTTTCATTTTTCTTTATTTTAATGAGTCAAGTTACTCTCTATGTGCTTTAATTGAGTCTAAAATATGACAGATAGCGACTTCTGATCAAATAAAGCGACTCAGCGTCATTTATCTAATTCTCATGAGGAAATTTGCTCATGTAAAATATTTGCAGCGTATAGAAAACTATTTTAAATCCTGATTTGTCAAAGTGGGTCTGAACTGACCCACGATCAGTGTGAAACCACTCAAACAACAAGAGAAATGATGAAGAGTTGAAATGAGCAGAAAACTCCAAAGTCACAACATAGTTTTCTTTATTTTAATGACTTCTGTAAAAATCAGGTTACTGTCTGCATGTTGATATTATTCTGTAGGTTTTGACAACGTGTTTTTGCTGCTTTAATGTTAAAAATAAAAAGGGAAACATCAAACATGGAGCAGCAATAATATTTTTTTACTTTAAACATGGAGAAATATTAAACCAAAACTAAAAAAGTTTAAATTTAAATATTGGCATGACTGCCTCCCAACAGGTTACGAGTCTTTTTAAAGTATTTTTATGTACTCTTCTTCTTTTATTATTATTGATTGTTCTTTTATGTGATTTGGACTACAGGTCTGCAATAAATCTATCTATCTATCTATCTATCTATCTATCTATCTATCTATCTATCTATCTATCTATCTATCTATCTTAAATATTCATCCATATTTACCGAACACCCCTCTGTAACTGGATGAAATGGTTTGCTCCTGCTTTAGTGCACTTGATGGTGACGGTGTTTATTAGCAATCGGTAGAAGACAAGAACAACAGTGATAATAACCATGATGTAAAATATTAAAATCAGATTTTCAAACAAGGGAAAAGAAAAAGAAGAAGGAAAACAACGCTGCAAAAACACAAAATCTCACCAAGTATTTGTGGTCTAGTTTATAGTGCAAACATCTTGAATACACTTGAAATAAGACAAAACTAACTTAAAGTAACTTTTCAGCAGATATAGGAGCTTGTTTTAAGTCAATAATTCCTAAATATTAATGGAAAAGTTCTGGTTATAAGTGCAATAATATGTCAGTGGAACAAGATATCATAAGTTAAAATGTTCCACTAGCAGATAATTTCACTTATTATTAGAACTTTTTTAATCAATATTAAGGGATTATTGACTTAAAACAAGCTGCTATATCTGCTGAAAAGTTACTGAAAGTTAGTTTTGTCTTATTTCAAGTGTATTTAAGATATTTGCACTGGAGACTAGAGCAGAAATACTTAGTGAGATTTTATGTTTTTGCAGCAAGGGTGTCAGGTTTTAACCCAGTTTTTCCTCCAATAGTGTATATTACCAGTCTGTTAGCCTAGTTAGCTTAGCTACAGACTTTTATTTGACTGCAATTTTATTTTGGTTTTTTTGTCATGGGGCCCATAATTCCTGGTGGCACCCCTGCTCCTTCTGCTGTGAAGTCTTTATCGCGCTGCTGGTATGTTAACAATCGGAAACACCCATGCTTGCTCCTCCATCCTCCTCCTTCTTCCTGCTCTTCATCACTTCCTCCTCCTGCAGTGTCTCAGGGGACGCGGTTAATAGACCGTTAAGATCCATCAGATTTCCGGGTGTTTGTGTCTTTAAGGTATCCAAATCAACAGTTTTTCTTCATATTAACAGCACTAACCCAGCCCACTGAGGTCATTGCGAAGTGGCGAGGTATCAGGAGAGTAAACGGGAAGGATCTGTTGAGGAACATTCAGGAGATAAGCTCCTGGTGTCTCCTGGAAGCAGCTCAGAAACATGAATGGGAACTTTTCCTCTCCAGCAGCAACCAACCGGGAGATGAAAGAGAGCTGCTCCCCTCCCTGCTGCACACATGTTTGTACTTCTCTACATCTGAGGAGTTGAAATCACACGATGCCTCAACAAACCATGAATAAATGTCATTCTAACAAAAAAAGACAACTCTGAACCCCTAAATACCCCTTTGAAGGTTTGAGCAGCACAAAGCGTCCCCATAACTCACAGTGTCCCCATATGGGCTATAAATACTGGTGTCCCCACAAACCCAGCTGGACAGACACACAACATGTTTGGGGGTTTTGCAGGAATCACATCTTCTGACTAATTTCAGGGTTTGGTTCTCATGGCAGCTGTGCTGAAATTACTTTTTCTAAACGTTGCGACCGAAGCCAATTACAGGAGCAGCTCAGCTGTGGCTGAAGCTGCTTTGAGTTCAGGCTGCTTCAGACCACGAATAAACACAGTCAGAGAAAAAAGATCAAGCATCAACCAACGAGACTGTCCGCTGACCGGCTGGGAGGAAGGCTTGCTTAAATACGAGAACCAAACCATCTCCAGGCTCTTTGTTGTGCAAACCGGCAACACTGTTAACAGGGGAGGGTGGGTGGATGTAGAGGAAGGGAGCTCACCCAGGGTGCCATGAAAGAGTGGAGCGTCACTGCACATGGTAGCCCTTTACACTAGACAGTCCCTCCAGGATGTTGCAATGGGTTTTTTGTGATTGTTGCGGGCTATAATTACTAATTTTGTGGCGCCTTTTTCAAAAAGTTGCACATTTTTTGAAAGCTTTATTTTTGACAAAACAGGGTCTTTCAAAAAAGCTGAAATTGCTGCACATAACCTTCCCAAAAAGACAGGATTTTAAAATAGTTAATATTTAAAGTGAAAATAACATTTTCAAGTACTTTTTTGAAAAGTACTTGAAAATGTACCTTTAAATACAAATCAAATCAAATCAAATCCTGTTTAGCATCCAAAGGAAAGGAAAAAGAAGCATTCCATTTTGGCCATTCAAGTTAACGTGAACTGTGCTCACATTATAAGCAAATCCTACAGAACATCTCAAAATGGTTTTTGCAAATAAAAACAACAACAACAACAACAACAAAAAAAAACAGGCAGATGTTACTGTTTAGCATCACATGCTTCCATCTTGCAGGTTTGGCTTTCAAGAGATGTTGTGAAACAGGAAGTTAAATTAGAAGGGCCTTGGAACTGAGGGACACTTTCTATATTTTTTCTACTAATTCTCAGTAGCTGTTCCTCCAGGCTGCATGGTGGTGGAGTTGTTAGCACTGTTAGCTAGCAGCAGGAAGGCCCTGGGTTTGAGTCCTTGTTGGGGCTTTTCTTCATGCAGTTTGTATGTTCTTCCAATGCAGACGTGGGTTGTCTCTGGGTACTCCAGCTTCCTCTGACAGTGGAGGTTAGGGGTGAATGTGTTCATGGTTTCTGTGTTGTCCTGAGATGGACTGGTTGCCTGTACAAGGTGTCCTCCACAGCTCGCCACAGATAACGGTTACTGGGAGCTACCCTTTAGCCAACAGATAAGTGGGTATAGAGAATAAACAGATGGACTTCTATCATGTTTGTTTAAAAAGGCACCATTTTTCTTTTTCTTTTGACTAAAATGCAGCTGATTGAGTACATAAGAGCATATTTCTGGGGTTTTGGCTAATATGTCAATATGCCAACTTTTTCTTGGCATATTGTGATTTTCTATTGTATCTTAGCTTCAAACTGCTTAATCTTTTTATTCAATAACTGTGATAATTTGATAAGTTTGACCAGTTTGAGGTGGCCTGAGGCACTGGTGCCCAAGTCCAGAGCTACTATCCAGCAACATTTAGATGCATCCCTCCATCAACATGAAATGGCTGAATTCAGTCATCAGTCATTCAACTCTGCAGAGGCCTCATGTGGTTCAGGTGTTGGAGCAGGGATGCAGCTAAAGCCTCCAGGACAGCAGCTCTGGAGGACTGGAGTTGGACGCCCCTGGTTTCAGTTAGAGTTTTACCTTCATGCATGCACCGTTGGGACAACTCATGAAATCCTAGTTGGTGAGAATTATGTGAATGCTGATGGTGAGATCACAGCGTTCAGCAACATATTCCAGCGTTCCTCAGAACAGCAGAAGTGGTTTTGTATGTGGTGCCATTTGTAAATCTACGTAGTCCAAAAGTTAACAGCAATAATCTGTGATAAGAGAAAAAAATGGGGTTCATTTCTCCGTCATGTTATTAATTCATTTATAAATGTCACAGTTTCAAGCTAAATGTTTATTTAGCAAGCTAAAAATTTAGTTAGAAAGCTAAATATTCAGTTTGTAAGCTAAATATTTAGTTTGGAAGCTAAATATTCAGTTACCAAGCTAAATATTTAGTTGGAAAGCTAAATATTCAGTTTGTAGGTTAGATATTTAGTTAAGAAGCTAAATATGTAGTGTGTAAGTTAAATGTTTTATTAGCAAGATAAATATTCAGTTTGTAAGCTAAATATTTAGTTAGGAAGCAAAAAATTTAGTGCGTAAGTTAAATATTCTGTTAGCAAAATATTCAGTTTGTAAGTTAAATGTTTAGTTTATAAGCTAAATAATTTAGTTAGCAAGCTAATTTATAGAATTTGTTAGCTAAAACTTTAGTTTGTAAGCTAAATATTTAGCTTGCCAATTCAAGGTTTAGTTTGAAACTGTGACATTCATAAATGAATGAATAACATGGTGCAAATATGACTGAAAAATAACCCCCTGTTTTTTCCTCTTAAAACAGGCTGAATAACCCAAATTACTGCTGTTAAAGTTTGATTGTGTAGCTTTAGCAACGGGAGCCCATAGTTTTGGACATGTCCTCCTGTCCCTGCAGCTCATGTCTCATGTTGTTGCTGTGCTGTGGGTGTGTGAGGTATGTTCAGCTCGATGTTTAAAACAGCAGCAGGCTGATAAGCAGGGCTGCGAAACAGCAGAGGAGTTAATCAACATTTAACCTTCGTCTCCCACGCTGAGCTCAGTGAATGGACGCAGTCTGCCTCCATGAATGGACACCAGGACAGGCCTTCATTGTTCAGCAGGGTCTTTGTCTGCATGTTGGCCTCTGAAGCTGTTCTGAGATCAGCTCAGCCTGTCCCTTTAGGGCTCATTTACCTAAATAAGGCTCAAATAACGTCAGAAATCAAGGTGAAGGTTCTGACAGAAGCAGAACCACGAACTGGACCTGGTCTCTGACACACTTTCCTGTAATCCAGCTGAATTACTGACTGATGTCGGCTGGGAATATGTGCAGCACAAACATGCATCACATGATTACAGAGACAGCAAAAGTATTCACACCCCACTTTCATTTTTCATGTTCCAACCACAGATTTTATTTTTTATGTGACAAACCAACAAGTAGAGCATCACTGTGGAAGGACAATGAAATATGGAGGCTTCAACAGTTGTTCCAAACAAAAATCTGAAAAGTGTGGAGTATATTTTTATTTACACCCCTATCATGTGGATGTCTGTGTTCAGCTTTGCATTTAGGACTAAATATTCAGTTTTGGTCTCCTCTGATCACATTTATGGCTTGTGGAAAACTGTAAACAGAACTTTTTCTGGCTTTCTTCTTGTCAGTTTAACAAATACTGCCACCACAGGCTGCAGGTGGTATTGCAGACGTCCAAACCAATGAATAGTTAAGGTTGTTTGTTTCTCCCTTGAACATAATTCATATGAGCCTTATCTGCATCAGAACAAATTTTATTCCCATGATTTTCCCCCAAACAGCCACAAATTCCTCAGATTCCAGTTAATAAGGCAGGAGGGGAGGGGGTGAGGTGGATGGTCAGGAAGCTGACCAGGATGACTCAACTTCAGGACTAAAATACACAAACTGGGTTTATCCCATGTGTTCGGTGGAGAAATGTCAGTCCTTGATGACGTTTTGTTTAGAGATGCATTGCTCATAGCTGCAGGTCGACCAAATCACACGTGAATGCGTTTACACACACATTCAGTCTCTCCTGTAACGAACACACACGTCCTCATCTGCACACACTCAAACACACACAGGTTGTAACAAACAGGCAGGGGATGTTTATTAGCATGGATCATTTTAGCAACAGGGTGGTTCAAAGGGTTTTACATGATAAACGCATAAACGTGATCGAGGCGGAATAAAGGATGAACAGCTTTAATCCATCAATCACTGTTCCAGTTGTTAATACTCAGACCGAAACAGATGCGTGCGGCCTCGACTTAAAGGAACCCAGTGATTGGAAGCTTCATCCATCCATCCATCCATCCATCCATCCATCCATCCATCGAGCTTTTCTCTGGTCGTTATCCAGGGTCTCTGAGGGGACAGCTCTGATGCTGACGGATGTTTCTTCTCATGTTTCTGACGTCATGATGCTCCAGCAGGATTTCTTGCAGTTTGTCTCTGATTGTCAGCAAACCTCTCGTCGTTGCTCAGCTGGTTCTGGACGTTCATCATGAGGTTCTCAGTGTCGCTGAACAAACATTAGGTTCTGTGTCTTCTGTGGCTCCTGCTCGATTCTCTCACGATCCGAAGGCTCTGAGGAACATGGAGGTGGTCCACTCCAACACTGATCAGAGCATGAATATGTTCTGTCTACAGCTCTGAAGCGCTCCTGCTGCGTGCTGAGATGTTGCTGGTGTTACTTATAAACACTGTGTGGATGGCTCATGCGACTGAAGTGGACCGTCTCTTTCAGGTGGCTGTGGGTCGCGTGTCTCCACTGGTGTTATTCAGAGGTTCAGCTGGTACTGATGGCAAAACAGGAGAGATAAATCTAGAAAATGTATTTTAGGTTGTTGTAGTTCTGCAGAATCACGCGAGCGGTGGTGTCCAGCTCTGGTCCTTAAAGTGTCCCAGACGTTTTCCTTTTGTCCCTGCTGTCCCGGGTGATGCTGACTCTGAAGACGCTAGAAACCAAAAGGACAAAGCTCTGGACGGCTCTGCTGGCGCTCTTTACTCTGCCAAACATTAGCAGCAGTTTCCTCTGCTCCATGGCAACGTGAAGGCCAGAACATCTGAGCACCTGTGATGGGGGGGGCTTTACCTGAGCAGGTGGGAGGATGATGGGGCTAGGTTAAGGTAGCTAGCTAGCTCTGTAGCTGTGAAGCTAGCCGCCTTGTAGCGCAGCTTTAAACGAGAGGTCAGGATGTGGAAAACATGCTCAGGTGGTTTTATTGGAACAATCAGCTGCTTGTTGAGCCGCGAAGTTCATTCATTCACAGTCAGAGAGAGAGAGAGAGAAGTGCTTCATTCATAACCTCTCCTGATTAATTAGGTGTTGGATTTGTGGTTAATAACAACCTTTATTGTTGCCTGCTGATGTTCAAACCACGGCTTGGGATGTTGAATCTGGTTTATGGTGCAACGCTGCAGGAATCATGGGAAGAGTTAAACATTAAGGATCTGAAGGCGAGCGGACAGACAGAGTGTCTGTTTCAGAGTAAACAGAGATAAGGAGAAGCTCAGAGATCAAACATGACTCACTGCTTTGCCTCGTCGTCAACGGTTCCTAAACTGACTCAGTGAGAGGCAGAGATAACGTCTGAGTTATCTCTGCGCTTCCTGCAAGCTCTCCCAGCCGACATCAAACGTGACGGAAATGAGCTAAAACAGACCAGAGACTGACTCGTTCAGCAGTTTGATGACTGACTCGTTGTGTAACTGACTCGTTCAGCTGTTTGATGACTGACTCGTTGTGTAACTGACTCGTTCAGCTGTTTGATGACTGACTCGTTCAGCAGTTTGATGACTGACTCGTTCAGCAGTTTGATGACTGACTCGTTGTGTAACTGACTCGTTCAGCTGTTTGATGACTGACTCGTTCAGCTGTTTGATGACTGACTCGTTCAGCAGTTTGATGACTGACTCGTTGTGTAACTGACTCGTTCAGCTGTTTGATGACTGACTCGTTCAGCAGTTTGATGACTGACTCGTTCAGCAGTTTGATGACTGACTCGTTGTGTAACTGACTCGTTCAGCTGTTTGATGACTGACTCGTTCAGCTGTTTGATGACTGACTCGTTCAGCTGTTTGATGACTGACTCGTTCAGCAGTTTGATGACTGACTCGTTGTGTAACTGACTCGTTCAGCTGTTTGATGACTGACTCGTTCAGCTGTTCACCACGACTGACTCGTTGTGTTCAGTTCTGGCCAAGCTGATCTGGGACCTGCAGACCTTCCTGTCGGTTCTGGACTCGGAGAACCTCAGCTACATCGCTCAGGCTCAGAAGAAGTCGATCTCAGAGCTGCTCTCCAGGCTGCAGACTCCGGACGCGCCAGGTAGCAACACTGCCGATCTCTTGCCGACCTGTCAGGTTTCCAGTTGTTGGAGCCTCATGTTCCCATTTAATCTCTTAACGTGTGACCCTAGTTTAACGTTAGATCAGCTCCATCTGTCTGTCTGATTTCATGTGTTTCCAGTGGAAGATGCAGAGTACATGGTGATGAGCTGTCCGTCATCGTCTGCAGGCACCGAGCACGAGGACACACCTGGGACAGGTACCTGCTGGTGCTGCCTTCATCACACGTCTGCTGCCTTCTCGAGCCTTACATCCGATCTTTGCTCCATGTTGTTGCAGGAGGAGTTTGGTCGTCTGAGGTGATCCCACATCAGGACCCGCTGGACTGGCTGAGGAACGGGGTGAGCAAACATCACTGGTCCAACATGCTGATCCCATCATCCACCGTTACCATGGAAACACCGCAGCATCGTTAATCAGCAGTAGTAAAAAAACAGTCATCACCCATCACAGCAGAGGTCAGACTCCAACCAAACCTCCTCACTCTCTGACCTCAGAGAGGAGCTCAAAGGAAAACTGGGCAGAGAGAAGAAAGTTTGTTTTTAGATCCAGATCCAGCGGCAGCGGAGGAGCGGCTGTGATGTGGGTCAGTAATGACAGGCCGAGTCCTCCTGAGGTTTGGGAGGAGACAACAGGGTTAGCGAGTGTGTGTGAGGGAGGTACAGGAAGCTCGCTGTTTACATGTGAGGCCGTATCCCCTCGCTCCCATTGGCTGACCGACCTGCAGGGGGAGGAAGCGGTCACTGATGGCGGCAGATTAGCATCTGGTCTACGTGATGGACAGAAAACACACACACACACACACACACACACACCCGATGAGATCCAAATTACAACACAGTGTTCAAAGACACTCGCAAAAGTATTCACACCCAGTAGCTTTAGTGTGATTTATTGGGATTTTATCTCATAGCCCAACAAAAGTAAAAGTGGAAGGACACACACACACACACACACACACACACATATATATATATATATATGGAAAGGACATATAAATATATATGTCCTTTCCACTTATATATATATATATATATATATATATATATATATATATATATATATATATATATATATATATATATATATATATATATATATATATATATACATATATATATATCCCCATTTGATCTGACATAATCAGTGGTGGGGAACTAACTAACTAAAAAGTTAGCTGCAGTAACACTAAAGCATCAATCATAAATATTCCACTAATACTAAAGCACTAAACCAGCACGGTACTTAGTGGAAGTTAATACTAAAGCACTGTACCTTGACAGTATTTAGCGGAACCTAATGCTAAAGCACTATACCAACTAAGCATTTAGTGGAAACTAATGCTAAAGCTGTACCAACACGGTATTTAGTGGAAGCTAATGCTAAAGTACTATAGCAACATGCTATTTAGCAGAAGCTAAAATGAAAGCACTATACCAACATGGTATTTAGGGAGTCTAATGCTAAAGTGCTCTACCAGCACAGTATTTAGTGGATGTTCATGCTAAAGCGCTATATCAACATGGTATTTAGTGGAAACTAATGCTAAAGCGCTATACTAATATGGCATTTGACAGAAGCTAATGCTAAAGCTCTAACATCAATTCAAATTGTATCTGCCCTTGAAAGACTTCAACCCTCAAGCACCAGTTTAATTTCATGGAACGTGAGGAGAGGAAACAGATCTGTTGCGTAAACTTCAAAATAAGAGCATTAATATAAACGTCTAACTAGAATAATCCAGTCAAAAACCAAAGTTTCAACACAGATGTTGAACTTTATTCAACTGAAAGTTTAGAAAACAGCCAAAAAAAATTAGCGCTTTAGAATTTTTCCTGCTTCAGAATTAGCAAAAATGCTAAACAAAAAAATAAGCTCTGCTCATAGTGCATTAGTGGATTAGCGGACGTGTGCCCACCGCTGTACGTGAATAAGTGTTTGCATCTTGTTTATTGCAGATGCAGGGCCCCATCGTTCCTCCTCATCCTCCAGGGGGGCTGGGGGGTGACGATGATGAGGATACGTACGAGGAGGCAGAACCTTACGTAGCGGCTGAAACCACCGTGTCCAACACAGGTACCTGCAGAGACACGGGCAGAGGAAAGTCAGGTCTGTGTGAAAAAGCAGCTAAACAGAAACCTTTTCCTTCCTCCAGAGAGGGCGGAGTCAGAGAGCAGTCACTACGAGTCGTACGGTGAGGAAGATGATGATGAGGATGAAGGAGATGGCCTTGTGAAGGACAGAGCTCACTACATCCAGTGGAGCACCTCCCAGATCTGCCTGCGGCCCACTCCAGAGTCCCGGCTCTGTGGGTACCTCTGGAGGAGGAAGTGGCTCGGACAGTGGAGCAAGCAGCTCTTCATCATCAAGAACGACACGCTGCTGGTGAGGAAGAGGAGGAAACGCTGATCCATCAGCTGCAGAGCCTCCACCAGATGCTGCTGCTGAAACTCTGCGCCTCATCCAGACCTGCTGAATTCATGAATCATGAGATTTTTAAAAATTAAATTAGTCTAACAGCCTAATATGTTGGACGTAAATATGTCCACATGGAGGTCAGCACTGTCCCGGTTTGCTTCTCACAGGAGCAAACTAGGGAAAGGTTCGATTATCCTGGCGGGAGGGGGGATTTCCGTATCAAAGAACAGGGACTGGATTCTCATAGACAGACAGGTGGATGGATGGACGGACGGATGGAGGGTTGGATGGATGGATGGATGGATGGAGGGTTGGATGGATGGATGGAAGGTTGGATGGACGGATGGAGGGTTGGATGGAAGGTTGGATGGACGGATGGAGGGTTGGATGGAAGGTTGGATGGACGGAGGGTTGGATGGATGGATGGATGGACGGATGGTTGGATGGACGGATGGACAGATGTATGGATGGAGGGTTGGATGTGATGGATGAAAGGTTGGATGGACGGATGGTTGGATGGATGGTTGGATGGACAGATGGACGGAGGGTTGGATGGATGTATGGATGGACGGATGGTTGGATGGACGGACAGACAGATGTATAGTTGGAGGGTTGGATGGATGGATGAAAGGTTGGATGGAGGGTTAGATGGATGGACGGATGGTTGGATGGATGGAGGGTTAGATGGATGTATGGATGGACAGACGGACAGATGTATGGATGGATGGAGGGTTAGATGGATGTATGGATGGACGGATGGTTGGATGGATGGATGGTTGGATGGACAGATGGATGTATGGATTAACGGATGATTGGATGGATGGATGAAAGGTTGGATGGAGGGTTAGATGGATTAATGGATGGTTGGACGGACGGATGGATGGTTGGACGGACGGATGGATGGTTGGACGGATGGATGGTTGGACGGACGGATGGATGGTTGGACGGACGGATGGATGGTTGGACGGACGGACGGTTGGACGGACGGACGGATGATAATGCCTCGTCCGTCTGCTTGCCTCCATCAGTGCTATAAATTTGCTCGGGACCTGCTGCCTCAGCTGGAGTTGAACCTTCACGGCTGTCAGATTTTCTACAAGTCGAAGGGCAGCGCTAAGATCCAGCACCAGCTCAAACTGGTCCCAGTGGGTTCCGAGTCCCTGGTCCTGGGCTACAGCAGCTTCCAGCAGGCTGATGAGTGGAAGAAGGTCAGCAGCACACACACACACCTTTCCACCACACCCGATAAACCCTGGACTGGTGACCAGTAACATTCATGGTTCAGCTGTTTTCTGATATCATCCACAGTCATTTAACTGGATTTTCTGTGTATGAAGGTGATAGAAGAGGTGAGCCTTGGAGGTGAGGTGGAGAGTCGGAGCTTCTCCTCTCTGAGTAAATCTGATCAGCGGCTGTCCTGCAGGGTAAGAAACACACCAAGGTTCTCCAGGTCCAGTGAAGAACATCCTTAAGGGGAGGTTTTAAACTCCAAAAACAGGGGCGAACCTTCAGATTTTGTTTAAACCACCATAAACCATCCTTACTAAAGTCCCAACAAACATGTTAACTCTGCAACTAAGGCTCCATCATTCCCACCAACTCTGTTCAGTCCGTCTTAATTCAACTCCAGTCCACCTGCCTTGAAAGTCCGGTCCGGTTGGGGAGGTGTGAACGCGGAAATGAACTCTGGTCCGCCTACAAACCCCGGTCTCGGTTTGGTTGAAGTGAACTCTGGTTCGGTTCGGATGCAGATATGAACACCAACCGGACCGGAGACCGCTCCTAAAGCAGGAAGTGGACTACAGCGCAGGGCATTCTGGGTAAACACAACCAAAACAAATGCTAGCTAGGCTAGCGCTAACAGGAGAAATGGCTTGTGGTCTTTAGCCAAAGACAAGAGAGAAATCCTCCAGCCGCTAAAACCTGACGCCGCTCCATTGTTGTTGACATTTGGTGAAGAAGGAAGCTGCGCTCAGCGTCTTCAGAGGTTTTCATGTCGTTTCCTTCAGCGGTTCTTGGTGCAGCGCCCCCACAGGCGAGGAGGGGAACAGGTTGCTGAAAGGGTTTGGTTGGTTTGACTCGGAGCAGAGAGGAAGAGAACCGCAGCAGCTGGACATGGAACAAATTTTTGCAACTTTGGTCTCCAATTGAACCGAGTCTACCAGACTATCAGGTGGGAAAACACCTCTAGAGAAAATGAGATAAAACCTGTTTTTGTTTTTGTTGTTGTGTTTCAGTCCAGTACAGTTCTGACCGATTCTGATGAGGAGAAACCTTCAGCTTACTCCAGCCTCAACAGAGATAAAGGTACTAAAACTTTACATCTGTGTAGAAACAACGTCTCTGTTGGACTCTCTGAAGGGGGAACAAATCTAACAAGCCTGGATACTTAGCAGGTTGTAATAAATTAGCCTTTATTTGTCCTCAGTTGAGGTCTTCACCATCAGGGCTACCACAACATCCTGCATTAACATCACAAATTCAACAACAACAACAAAAAAAAATGCCCTTCCTACTAAACTTGTCATTAGTTACTTTGGACTCACAGAATCTAGGTGGTTTGTATCCTGGACAAGCCCCCAATTTAGAACTGATTGTTAGGGGGATTTGTGTTAAGATGATGATGGACTTTAAATGGTCCATTACTGACTGCAGTAAGTTCTGAAACAGTCGACTGTTTATAGAGATCATTTCTGTTCTGATCGAACAGTTCAGAACAATTTTGTTGAAACTGTGACAACAATCCAGAGTCAAGCTGTAACAACAAGTGAGATGTCAGCTCAGTGATCCACCAACAGTTAGGGCATCAGAAGTTCATGCAGATGCTTTCCAAGAGAGGAAAGGTGATCGTAACCGAAGGGGTTGAACTAACAGGCCGTGACCGTGCAAGTTAGCAAGGACCAAGCAGCTACAGCAAGAAAGGGAGGTTCTGAAAGACCATCTGTATGATCAGTCATCATGGCTCCCACTGGTATGATGGCCTGGAGGAGACAGAAGACTCCTTACAATCCACCCCAGGTTCAGTCCTATGATACTGTAGCAGATGGAGGAAGGTAGAGGACTAGTGAGTCTCAAGGCAACCATGCAGGATGAAACAGCAAAGAGTTTATCAGGACAATGACCCCCAATGATGGACTGCTGGATGAATGTCTGAGGCAGGAGGAACCCAGAGTGCAAAAAAGGACCAAGAGGAACCATCATGGAGAGCCAAACCTCTGTAGGGCTGATATATTGACGTTCCACCAATGGCTATGGAAGGTTTGACCAAGGGACAGTGCACACAAATTGGTTCTCAGCAGAACAGCAGTGGAAGCTGGGTTTTTACCAAATCAGGACCAAAGATTCACAGGTGACAGCTGACCAGCCAGATATCATGGTGGCGCAGCAGTGATAGTGATCCACAGCAACAACAAAGACCGCAAGAAGATCAAGAAATACCAGGGTGTAGGAACAGAGAGGCTGTCATAGGTGCACTGACCCCACACTGGAGGAGTGAGCTGCAGATGGAAGGTGTTTGCATTAAGTGCTGGTCAGTGATGTTTTGTGTTGTAAACCTGCAGGGTTCCTGAACGTCCTGATGAACTGCCAGTGGCAGAGTTTACAGTGTCAGGTGGAGGACGGAGTCCTCAACATGTTCGGAGAGGAGATGGAGAGAAAGGAGGAGGAAGAGGCAAGGCGCTCGCCTCAGTACACTGTCCAGCTCCGAGGCTGCGAGGTCAGAGATGGGATGGACACAGACCGCTCCTACAGGATCACACTGAGCATGCTCGGTGACCAGGTGGCTGTGCTGGAGGTGAGTTAGCTCAGAGCTCCGGCGTCTCGGTTTGTTCCTCTTCAATAAGTCTTTCTATCCAACCTTCGCTACGTCAGGTGAGCTCGTTGGAGGAGAAAGAAAAATGGCTGAAGCTGCTGCAGGACGGAGCTGCTACAGGTGGTCACCATGACAACAAGACGCAGGAGCACACAGGTGGCGCCCTCAGGTGGGAGAAACTTCATGATGTCAATCTCAGATGTCCTCTTCCTACACTCCGATGTGACAGTTCGGTCTGAGGCAGATAATCTGTGGAAAGATGGAGCTCCTCCTCCTCCTCCCTGAGCTGCTATTGGTCTAAAGAAATGCTCCGCCCCCGACCTGAAACAACCAATCAGAGCCAGGAGGAGGTGCTTAGCGCTGCCAATTACCCTCGTGTTCGCGCTGCTAAATGTGCTGATGATGGAGAAACAACTCACCGTTCCAGGAAAACTGTTTATCCGCCGTCATCGGTGGCCATGCTAGCTAGCCTTAGCATTAGCAGCAGGCTATGTTGTGGTGAACCAGCTGCAGCGTAGCAGAGAGCAGGAGGGAGTGTGTGAGCAGCGCGTACATGAGGGTGACTGACAGCGCTAAGACCCTCCTCCTGGCTCTGATTGGTTGTTTCTGCCTGACTGGTGGATTTCTGCAGGTAGTATTGGGAGGACTGGGAGAAGGCAAAGGAGCTGGATTTTTTCACAGGTTACCGGTCTCTTATTATACTATCAAACATGATTATAATTTTAGCAAATATGTAACAAACACATTTTCCTAAAAGTTACTGCAGCTTTAAATGTCTCTTCGACGTCATTTCCTCAGCGGGCTGCAGACGCGTAGGTTCCCCACCTCCAACACCTACATGGATGACCCCTTCTGTCTGAGCAGAACCACCAGCAACCAGCCTCTCTACTCCAACTCCCCCGTCCGGCAGGTACAAGCCAGATTTAAAAGAGCGAAACGTGGAAGATGTGTGCAGAACCTCCTGAACTCGTCTCCTGGTTGTGCTCTTTCAGCTGCACGGCTCTCAGGACTCAGTTCACCGAAACTCGGTGTCGTCCAGAGACTCGGTGACCTACAGCAACACGGTGCTGAGCAGCAGCAGCAGCAGTGAGTCAGATCCGGAACAAAGTTTGAGGATAAATAAAGGTTTGCTCGGTAAAGTAACCTGAACTCTGGGTTTCCAGGCAGGATGGTGACGGCGGTGCAGCGCGACGTTCAGAAGCTGAAGCTGGTCGACACGCCGATGGTGCAGCTGAGAACCGGGTCCGAAACCAACCTGGTGTCTGCCGTGAAGCGAAACAAACGCACCTCCTTCAGGCAGTCTCTGGCCATCTGCACTGAGCGCGCTCAGGTGAGACTACCTGCACCTGCAGAGGTCATGCTGGTTTCACTGGTTTCTCCTGTTACCTGTACTGGTCTGCTCTGGTCCAGGTGGGGTTCCTGAACCCTCTGCTGCGACGGACGGCTTCGGCCAAGAGCTCTCTGAGACGAGCTCCTTCAGCGCTCTTCATCGAACACGGAAAGGTGTTCCAGAGGAAGAAGGTGAGGAGTTCTGCTGCAGACAGAGCAGCGTGTTTGTTTTAATTTCAGGACATTCCTGCTCCCTGCAGTAAGTATGAAGAACCTTGGAGGCTTCGTAGATCTGAAGTCAGGTGGAAAGATCTTTTTATAGGAGATGCTTTAACTTTAAGTGTGCTGGAGAAATAAATCTCCTTAGTATCTAAAGAGCTACAAGAAAACCAGATATTTAATTTAGCGTTGGGACTCGATTAAGATTTTTAATTGACTAAATCAGCAACATTTTCAATTCAAAACCCCTTTTTGCTGCTAAATGATTGAATCAACAGCATCTGAGCTGAACAACAGAGATGTTTCTAGTTTCTGATCTGCTCTTCAGGTTCTTCCAGCATCAGGTTGGAGCAAAGCTCATCTCTCCAGAGCTTCAGGAATCCTGATCATCCATGGAGCTTCTTTAGAAACGTGGACTGTGGACGCTGACGTTAGCGCTGCTGCTACATGGTTAGCATTGAGATGCTATTCTAGGCTAGCATAGCTTCTCTGATAGGCCGACTGCTTTTAGCTCAACTTGAACACAACTGGAGTCTTTTCCAGCATCAGATCGGCTCTGGAAGCAGAAATTAACCCCCAGAGGCCCAGAGGAGCTGCTTCATCGCTGCTGTTAGCGGATGTGCGTCAGATTTACGGGTGTACCAGAAACATGTGAATGCAAAGGTTCTGCCTCAGGACTTGTGTATGTTAAAAAAAAATTGACTAATTGCGTTAAAATTCTTTACACATTAAAATCTATGTAATTAATTAATCAAAATGAATTGTTAATGTCCCAGCTTTAGTTATGTTATTAAACAATGAGAATGTTCCTTGAAGAGAACATCTTGTTTCTACAACTTTACCCTTTCAGATGTGTTCAGGCCCGTATTTACAGCAACGTGACTGACTTTCATGTCTAAATCTTGGAAATGTGTTAAACTAGAGCAACAAAGTGAGCACAAGGAGCCGAGAATGCAGCCGAAAGTTCTGCAAGAGCAGGAATCGGACCTCAGTGCTCGACACAAGAGGAAAGTAGTTATAATACAGTCTTCAGCTCACATTGAAGTTCATAAAGGGAAGATTTATGCAGTGATTTATTGGGTGAAGAGGAAATCAGAAGAAATGTTGTCTTTGAGCAGCAGTTTGGAGACCTAACTAACCGGCACCTTAACCAGGGATTTAAAAGCTGTTTGTGTTGAGACCAGCCTGCCTGTAATCCACCACAGAGGTGATTGGCTGCTGAAGACAAACTTAATTTAAACACTTAAATCATGGCAGCATTCAGATCCTCCGGTTCTGACCAGCGTTTTTACTCTGATCTGCTGATTAGCATAGATTTTATTAGGGAGCCATGCAATGATTGCGCAAGTCTCACTTTTCTCCACATAATCAGTCAGGGTTTAACTGGATCTTAATCTGTGGACACCATCTTGTCTTTCACACCCCTCAAAGTCCATCAGTCCGTCTGTAGGTTGTTTTCCCCCAACAACATGTTGTTGGGGGTCTCTTCAAGCTAATGCTACACATGTGGTGGACAGAAGGGGAGTTAAAGTACAGTCAGACTGCCGCTGCAGTCAGACATGTTCTTTTAAATTTGGTCCAGACAGTGAGACCCTGATGCAGCTTCTCATCACTGGAAAACATACAGGAGGAATGTTCAGACAGGACTGCTGTGATTTACCAGGATCTGCAGACGTCAGCAGATGTTTGTTTCAGATGGAGGACACATAAAGATTTCAAAAATCTCTAACAGATAATATTTTGTCACTTTATGCTCACAAACAACGCCTCCAGTCTTCTTGATGGTCTGGCTGTTGACTCCCTGTTAGAGACACCAGTCGCAGCAGAAGCCTGTTGTGTCCTCTTCCCTCAGCTTCGGTTGTTCCTTCTCTTAAATCTCAGCTTCACAGTGTTTCGTAGTCCTGAGACAGCAGAGACGGTTCCAGGCTGGTGGTGTTGGTTTCTGACAGACGTGTTTTTGTTCTCCACAGGAATGGGAGACCAAAGCTGCTGCTTGACGTCCTCCTCCTGATCAGCACCCCATCAGGCCGACCACTGTGGAACATCGACGGTCCACTTACAGGCAGTGGAGAGGCGCTCTGCTCTGACTGGTTGTTTGGACTTTCATAATTCAAACTGGTTCAAGGTGACCAACTGGACCAACTGGACTCATTGTTCAACTTCCAGTTTAATTTACTCTAGAACAAAATAACTTTACATGATTAACTTTTGCTGAGTCTGGTTAAGCTCTTTGTGTCTGAACGCTGCTCCTGGACTCAGCCGGCTCCTGCAACGCTCTGTCCACTCTGCAGAAACACTAAATCTTACCAAGAATTTTATTCTCTTGTGCAAATATTTTAGAGCACTTGAATTAAGACAAAAATAACTTAAAATAAAGTAACTTTTCAGTGAGATAAATAAGCTTGTTCTAGGTCAATAGTTCTTGAATATAAATACAAAAAGTACTCGTTCAGCTGGCAGGTTTTTCCATTAAAATCAATATTCAAGGATTATTGACTTAAAACAAGCTTATTTATCTTGCTAAAAGTTACTTTTAAGTAACATCTGTCTTAATTCAAGTGTATTAACATATTAGCTCTAGAAACTGGACTAAAATTCGCGGTAAGATTTTGTGTTTTTGCAGTGCAGGTCCTGTCCCTTTAAGGCTGCTGTCCACCTGCTTCTGATTGGCTGATTTCTAAATCCCTGTGAAGATGTGGAAACATATACGACCATATAAGGACATGCCAAAGTTGGAAAAACTTCCTGATGAAAGATTAACTGAGGTCAGTTTACTCAGTAATGAAAAGCAGGAAACTGCCCAGGGCCTCAAAACTGCCAGGGTGCCAGGGGCCCCACAGACCGTCATTGGTGCTCTTACATATTTGGTACATAAAATAGAAATGATGTTTTAAAAGGGCGTAAAACCCCAACTGGTGTCGTTATTTAAGACAGTTGCTGCAGTTGGTGAAAGGGGGTATGGCAAATCATTTTATCATTGAATAGTTAGACAGGATTTGACATTTTATTGAGAAGTAAATAAAGAGGGTAGGAGGGTGGTGTTATTGTTATAGTGACTTATTAAATGTAAAGTTGATCTAAAAGGGATTTTAATCACTGATGAACTGAAAATCAATGGTGACAAATTTATCTCCATATATTTCATATAAATACACAAATCTGTTTTAATGGTGAAGTAGGAATTGAACCTTCAGCCATTATGATGCTGATGTACTGTAAAAAAAAAAAAAAAATCAACACAATCATCTTCAGCTGCGGACTGGCTGAACTAACTCTGTGGGTGTTTGGGGCCTGTGTTTTGCCCTGGGCCCCAGAATCACTAGATCTGCCTCTGGTTACAAATAAGAGAAAATATAAATTTAGAAATCTGTCAGAAAATAAAACGGAGTGATTCTGTAAAAATACACAGAAGAAAATAGAAAGGGAAAATGAACTTAGCAGTAAAAACTTCAGAATCAGTGAAAACATTTCAGAAAAATATGGTTTGGTTATTTTTGTGGCTCTGGAATATTTTTTAGATTTTGTTTTTCAGTTAACGGGTTTCTTGAAGCGTCCTAACAGAAGAATCCATCTAATAACCAGATATTTAATTAACATAGGACTGATATTGTTTTAATAGTTTATTAACAGCAAAACCCCCTAAACTTTCAGTTTTTCAGGCGCTCCAGCTGACAAGCTGCTTCCAGGAACCAGAACAGACCAGCAGGTTCCTGAGCTGCATTCTGCAGACCAGAGCCACAGACATCTGAGCGCTCCAGCAGAACTTCAGCATTAAAGCTTCATGAAGGAACCTTCAGCTGTGCAGGTTTTATCCTGATGCAGCTGATTGGAGTTTTTTTCCGAGTTTCTGTGATGAGTTCAGGTGCTGCAGGAGAACCAGGAACTCAAACTGATTATCGACGACTTTCTGAATATTTTTAACAAGAAGTTTATAGAAATCTATGGTGCTGAGACGTTTTTTATGATGTTTAATATAAATAAATGAAACGATGTAGTTCACATCATTCAGCTGCACCAGTTAGCTGCCTTTAAGTGCAGATATAACAGGAATCAGGGTCTCTCATTTAGCTGCAGGAACCTCTAATGACCAGAGGGGGCGCCAACTTCAGGCATTTCAGGAAAACCAGCTGCAGTTTTATTTTCGTATTTTATTTGTTAATTTCTCAGACAGAATCGTTGATCTCTGATCTGTTATCCAGTCACACCAGGAGCTCAGATACCTTCTTCTGCACTGAGTGGCATCTCTGTTGTTATTTTAATAAATATTGTGACTGCTTTCATCATGTACTGACCAGCACAATGTAATAACTGACTGATGACTTATATTTACAAGGATGAAATCCATTTATGTAGCATTTTTTTACATATATATTTACTGTACTTTATACTCAGGAGAACGTTTCTGTTTGAGCAAACACTGATCTGTAAATTATGATATTAAAATCTGAGTGGAAAATGTTCCTCTGTGGAGTTTTTATTTAGTCTGACTTTATGGGGCGCCATTTGTAAAGTTACACAGTTAAACATTAACAGCAATAATTTGGGTTATTTAGCCCGTCATGAGAAAAAAAATGGGGGTTAATTTTTCAAAGTCATATTTTTATCATGTTATTCCTGCATTTATAAATGTTATAGTTTCAAAGTAAATGTCTACTTAAGTTAAATATTTAGTTTGTAAACTAAATATTTACCTCCAAACTAAATATTTAACTCCAATCTTAATATCTATTTAGCAAGCTAAATATTTAGTTTGCAAGTTAAATATTTAGCTCCAAACTAAATATTTAGATTAGAAAGCAAAATATTTAGCTGCAAACTGTATATTTAGTTAGCAAGGTAAATATTTAGTTTCAAACTAAATATTTAGTCACCAAGCTAAATATTTAGCTCCACACTAAATATTTAGCACATGTTTAGCTAGTTCAGAGCTAAATATTGAGCTAATATTCAGATTTACGGGCCAGTAAATGTGGTAATTTTGGACTGTGCACCCAATATGACATTCCTAGTTTTCGTCAGTCCAGCAGCCGTACCCTCCTCTTCCTCAGCCAGGCCTCTGGAGTGTTTTCCAAAGCTTGGACGTTTGTGGAGAAGATTTCAGAGAAGAACCCTGCAGGCCCTCCACCTGAAGCCCATCAGAGAAACATGGAGACGATGTCCTGAAAGCTGCTAGAAATGCTTTTTATTGTAACTCCTGGCTCTTCACTCACATCACCATTCATCTGTTACAGCAGCTGCACCCAGACATGAAAACACCACCAGCAAACATCAGAACATCTTCCAGGGTTCATATGTACAACAGCAGCACGACTCCAGACGGCCCAGCGACCCTCAACGAGTCAGAGAACCTCCCCCAACCTCAAAACACGATCCAGAAAAACTCAGCAAGGATGCTGAGGTTGCTAAAAACAGAACAGTTTTAAAGATCAGTGAGTTGAAATGAGATGAAACGTGTCTGCAGCGCCATCGTTCTTCAGCCTTCAGACACAGAAATCAGCTGTTCCCAAGGATGGAGCCTTTTCTACTCCAGACTCAGAGAAGCTGCAGGAAATCTGGTCCTGCAGCCCAACAGCATCAACATCAAGTTCAAAATCATGTCTGGAGGCTGAAGGATGTTGGAGAAACGCCTGACTTTATTCTGGCATCGAGGCTCCACGAGAAACCCATCAGAGTCTTCCCCGCGCTGCTGCGGGGTCGAATCAAGCAAAATGTCTCTGAGATGATCTGAAATATTAGCGTCTGAGTCGTCCTGCAGGGTCAAAGAATAAAAACAGACTCAAAAACAGCTGAAATGTAGAAAAAGAGAAACATGGAACAATCTTTGTCGTCATGGAGTCGGTCACAGCAAGCAGCCAATCAGAACACAGCATGAACCTGCTCAGAAAAACAACAACATGAGGAAATTTTAAAAATCATAACATAAAGTGACGGATGCGTCTTCACTCGGACTCGTCTCACATCTTCACCAAACGTTTTCATAGTTTCTGTTTTTGTTCTTTTGTTTTTTCCACAGATACAGGAAGCAGCGAAAGAGTGAAGCAGGACGTGTTGGCGGTGAACTTTGACCTTTTAATTTTAAAATGACGCAGTGAGAGCAAGTCGACTCTAAATCTGATGCAGGTCCGAGTCCCTGAGCCCGGATTTAAAGAGGAATATTCAGGAATAATCGGGGATCCTCCTGCAGTCTCACACAGCAGCTTTAAAGCCAAACACTGAAGCTTCAGAGCTCCTAAACTGTTCTACAGAAAGCCTGATAAAAGCTGAAGATGCAGTCAAATCATAATAAATAGAAGTTTAAATTTAATATCCTTGGCTCAGTTTGTAAAAATGCATAAAAACAGCAAAGTTATGTAAAAATATTAAACATCAAATCAATCCTCAATTTTCAAACAAAACAAAACGTTTATATGTTTAAAAAGCAAGTTTAAAATCCTTCTGTTTTCTATCTAGAGCTCTTCATCTGTTTCCGTTCAACAAGCTTGTGTTAGAGCGCCCTCTGCTGGGTCTCACGGGACGCTGCTTCTAACGGTTTGCTGTAATTTATGCAGAAATTTAGTGTTTTCTCATCCAAAAGCACATTTTTAATTCTTCTAAATAAGGATGATAGTAAACATTTCATTAATTTATCCAATTTCTTTAATTAAATTTAATTATTTAAATTTGAGCTCATTTGTAGATTGATTTATGGATAGATTAATCAATTTTTATTATTTTCTTGGAATATATAATTTTATTCTGATTTAATTAATAACTTTAAATTAAATTTTATTTATTTTCTTCTACTTAGTTGTCTATTTTTGTTAAACTGAATTGTATATTTTAGATGATTTTCTTCTCTAGTTTTTATTTTATTATAATTAAACTAAATGTAGCGTTTATTTCACACACTGCCTAATTTACTGCATTTCATCATTTATTTTATTTGCTGCCCCTTGTTTCCTCTCCACCCATCAACCGGCAGCTGTTCTGGATCACCTGGACTCGACAGGCAGCGCGATTATTGGATCATTGAGGCGAAATCAAAACAGCAGCTCTTGTCTTCCAGCCACCTGGAAACGTCATCACTCAAATTATGAAATAATGATTCCTCTAGTTTCTAGTTCTAATTCACTGCTGGATGAAATCTGGGACGACTCTCCTTTAAATCCGGTTCCGACTCGGAGCCTGACTTGTCGGAGTGCAGTAAGCCAGTCGGCCAGGCGTGGCGCTGCTGAGCATTAATATCACTGTGACTTCATGGAGATGAAGGAGTTGGACACCGAGGTGATTCAGATTCAGTTGAAGTGAAATTTCCCGTTTTAAATCCCAGAGAAGTCCGTTTTCTTCCCAACTTCCCGGCTGTTCGGACTCTTTTTCACATTTTTAGATGAATCATAACAAACATGCCGCTTTGTGTGAGGAGGCTGAAAATAGCTGCTCATCATTTGGTCACGAAGCAACGAGAGCTGAACTGGACGCCCATCACCTGCTGGTCCGTGTCTCAGGGTGTGTGTGTGTGTGTGTGTGTGTGGCAGTGGTTTCTGCTGAAGAACGAACGAAGAAAAACAAGAAGGTTTGATCACAGCTCAGACTGAAGCTGGACTGGTCTGGTACCAGTAAGGGGGGCTGGGTTTACTGGGGCTGGAGCAGAAATGAGACCAAGGGAGGGTTTGGAAGCATCTCCTGCAGGATCAGATGGATTACCGTCCACCTTCCTGCTCATAGTCGGATGCAGGAGGTTCCCTGCTCCAGCAGAACCCGGGCGGGGGGGCAGGAAGTAGAACCTGGAGATCACTGGAAGTGGATCCATCAAGGTTTTCTTCTCCTCTTCTGAGGATCAGAGAGATCTGAGCTGACAATCTGGTCCAAACATGGATCTGACGGATCTGGACCTCATTTAGTGTTGGGCTGAAACGATTAGTCAAATCAAATTAAATTAAATTATTAAAATAATCATCAGTTTAGTCATCGATTAATCGTTAACTGGAGAATACAGACTCTAAAAAAAGGTCAATTAGCAGTAATTGAGCCAAAACTGCACAAAAACTATAAAGATTTTGCATTTAGGACAAAAAAACCTACTTCGTCTGTAAATCTGTTCTACCCAGAACTCCTCCAGTGGCCTAGTTTTAGTTTCACCTGGTTCAGATTCTGTAAAAACTAAAGAATCTCCTATTAACCATCTTTCTACCCAATTATTAATCAGTTAATGCAACAATCAATTAATCTACAAATGATCAAGCGTACGCTAAAGGAAGGCTAAGTTATTGCATTTTAGGCAACAAAATGTTTATTTTCTTATTTAAAAAAGGAATTGAATTATTTGTGAATTTTTTTTATCCGATTAATCGTCAGAATAATCGATTTATCGGTGGAATAATCATTTGTACTGGTTCTGCTGGAGGTTTCTTCCTGTTAAAGGGGAGTTTTCCCACTCCACTGTATCTACATGCACGCTCAGTGTGAGGGATTGCTGGAAAGTCGACGCAAGGCAAACGATTGTCTGCTGTCGCCCCCTGCTGGTCAGGAGGAGTGAACGCTGCAGGTCGATGACTCGATGCTCTGCTGGGTTTCCTTTGATAGAAACTTTTTAAAGAACTGTGAATAATTAATTGAGTCCATCTGAATGTATGGATGACTGAATTGAAATGATTTTCTTGTGTGTTGGCACTATAGAAGTAAACTGAATTGAACTGTTGAATTGAATTGTAAGAATAATCGATTAATCGTCAGACCAATTGATCAATCACCAGAATAAGCAATTATTTGTCGGAATAACAGATTAATCGCTGGAATAATTGATTAAGGATTGGAATAATCGTCAAAATAATTGTCGGAATCCATTGTTCGTCGGAATAATCAATTAATTATGGGAATAATCGACAGAATAATCGATTCCTGAAATAATTGTGAGCTGCAGCCCTCGTTTATGCTAACGTTCTGTTGGAAACGAGTCAGGAGCAGGAGCAGAATCCTCTGGTTGAAGTTTCTGAGGCTGATGAAGGCCGGAGGAAACGCCTTCATCGAAAAGATCCTCCTGGAACGTCAAATATTTGCTTCCGGTTCTGCTCAGACTCATTTTAGCGGTCTGGACCTTGGACCCAGCAGGTTTCTGCTGGTCCAGCTTGTTCAGCTTCAGCCTGATCATCAAACCATCTCCTCGTTTTTCTTCTTCGCTGCTGGGAAAGAAACGCTGTCATTGTGACATCATCGCTGGCTAAGCCAATAGGGGGGGGCCCTTTCAGGGACCGCTGTGGGGACTGACCCAGGGTCAGCGGGAATGTTGAGACTTTTTCTGCTGCTTGTGGAGGATTCCAGGAGGACCCGAACCAGAACCCAGCAGCTCCGTCTTCACCCGCCTCCTGTTAGCTGGACAGTTTGTGCTCGCTAGCTAGCTAGCTTAGTGAAGCTGGTTTTCTGCGGCTCTGGAACGAAGAACCGGTGACGTTAACGTGTGCAGCAGAACCCCAGACCCGCTCCGAAGCCGTCCAACGGTCTGAAGCTGGCGTCCACAGCCCGTCTGGCTTCTCGTCCGGGAGGAGCAGGGGGTTCTGGGACGTGTAGTCCCGGGAAGGTCAGAAGAGGCAGACTTTCTTCTTCAGCTCGTTCCTCTTCCAGAGAGAGAGGCGGTCAAAGTCCTCGATGGGCATCCTGAAGACGCTGAGGAACTCCTCCTGGGACAGATGTCTCTGCAGGCGGGACACAAGCAGGAAAACAGAACCAAGCAGAACAATTTAGTTTAAAATGTTCCTCCTTTCCTGGTTCCTCAGCTGGACATTTCATTTAATGGATTTTTCCTGCAGAAAGTTTATTAAAATAACCAAATGTTTGAATATCATGCAGCATCAGGGAGAAGAGACCTCCTGAAGATCTTACTGGTCCTGAGCTCAGCCAGTCAGATGTAAGCAGGAAAACCCTGCTCCGCCTACTTTAGTCCCTGAGGCTCCGCCTACTTTAGTCCCTGAGGGGGACGCCCGTCTCCTTTCTAGACGAGGCTTAAAAGTTTTTGATAAAGCTTATCTTTCGACTGGCTGGGGTTGTCCAGATCCATCCCTGTAGCTATGCTGCCGTAGACTTGGGCATCAGCGGAGATAATGTTGCCTGCTGCTCCTGTCGCTGAGCCATGTGGCCGAGCTCCTGCTGTGACTAAATGTTCTCTGTTTTATCCTGTAGACTTCAAAGCAGCTCAGAGTTTCTCGGTTTAGCTTTCCCTCTCTGAGATGAAGCTAAAGGAGCTGCTGACATTAAACCCCTTCTCAAACCCGCAGTCGGCAGATGGCAGCTCACACTGAGCCAGGCTCTCGTTCAGTTCAGTTTATTTCTACAGCGCCAAATCGCAACAAATGTCGTCTTGAAGCACTTCAGAAAAAATCATTTCAGTTCAGTCATACATTCCTTCTCGTTGATCCCAGTCATCAAACAGTTCAGCAGCTCAATTAATTATTCAAAGTAGTTAAAAAGTTTCTATCTAAGGAAACCCAGCAGAGCATCGAGTTGTTGACTTGCAGCGTTTAGTCCTCCTGGACCAGCAGGGGGCGACAGCAGACAATTTGCTGTTGCGATTTTCATGGTGGTTCTGGTTCTGCTGGGGGTTTCTTCCTGTTAAAGGAGAGTTTTTCATCTCCACCGTCGCCCCCTGCTGGTCCAGGGGGCGTGGATGCTGCAGATCTACGACTCGATGAAACTTTTTAAGAGTTTGAATAACGAGCTGGACTTGATGATACTGGGATCAGCCGGACTGGGTGGCTGGATTGAAAACATTATATTTTTATTGTAAAGCGCCTCATAGAGTTGTGACTATATAAATGAACTGAATTGAATTGTGGACATTTTCTGTGATTAATGACATTCAGAGTTTAAAGGCTGTCTCAGCAGAACTGGCAGGAAGCTGCACATCTGAACAGAAACCTGTCGTTAGTTTGAAGATGACTTTAACAGCAAAGTGTCTCCAACCAGACGCAGGAAAGATGAAACGAGCAGCAATAAATTATAACCGTGAGCATAAAGATCAACCTGCTAACATCGCCTCCTGTATGCATCTCAGCTGGAACATTTATCAGGTTCTTTAAAGGCTAAATAAATCCAAATTTTAAAATTAAAAGAATTTAATTCATTTAAAAAAAAAAAAAAAAATCATCATTTGATTCATTTGATTTATCTGAATTTTTTCCTTTAAATTCTGTGGTGCAAGCAGCAGCTTAGCTTGCTTGTGCCTCGGGCCGGCCTTGGACCTGCAGGAGAAAGAGACCTGGAGGTGTTGGCAGTAACTTCCTGAACTGCATTCTGCATAAAATCACTCTTTATTTTATGGTTTGCATGAATGTTTGACGAAGGAGAAGCAACAGGAAGTAAAGCGACCGCCTGCACTGCTGGTTTTACAGAAAGATCCTGAAATATATAATCTGCCCTCCTTCACAGTGAACAGCATCACGTTTCCTTCAATCAGCACAAAACCCAGTTTTTATTCAGAACTTAAACCTTAAAACCCTGGAATAACCCAGCAGATGCACAGAACTCAATCCATCTGCTCAGTATTAGAGCTTTTTGCTTTGTGAATCCAGAGCGGAGATGAGGGAGGGAAACAGCAGAGCTGACACTGAAGCTACAAACCAGCAGGAGGAAAAAACACCTGGTTATCATGCAAGGAAGCCCTTTAAAAGTTTCCTCTGGCTGCAGTCAAACCTTTCTGCTCCGAATTCAGATCTGATGAAAGCGGGAGCAGTTACCTCCAGTCGGGTCCGGTCCACCCCAGGGGGCAGTTTGCTGCGTCCTCTGTGGGTCACCACCAGCATCTCGTACGGATAAATCTACAGACAACGACAGGCAGGACCAGTAAAGCACCAGTGATACTGGTTCCAACTGGTCCAGGATTCTGGCTGCGTTTTCTCACCTTGTGCTCCAGCATGCTGGGGAGGGAGTTCCCCCGGTCCATCCTGGAGTCTCCGTTCTGACCCAAAGCAAACACATTCACAGGTTTCCCAGTTAAAACAGCTGAGTTTATGTCCTCAGCATGGATGTGGGTGAAAGACAGACAGACTGTACCTGAAGACCTGCAGACAGACAGAGACGCTGATCACCGCCAAGAGTTTGGTCTCACACCGCATGAAATGATTCAGATATTCAAATAAAATACATTCTCAACATGTTAGAGTGAAGAACATGTTGGGGAGATATGGCGTGTTGTTTGTAAAGTTACACAGTCAAATATAAACAATAATCTGTCTTAAAAATGGGGTTTTATTTTTCAAAATCATATTTTCATCATGTTATTCATTCATTTATAAATGTCACAATTTCAAACAAAATGTTTAATTAATGAGCTAATTATTGAGCTTCACACTACATATTTAATTTGGAGCTAAATATTTAGCTCAGACCTAAAAATTTAGTTAGCAAGCTAAATATCGAGCTTGCCAACCAGCTTGCTAACTAAATATTTAGTTTGTAAACTCAAATTATAGCTTGTCAATAAAAGTTAGCAAAGTTACTTAGCAAGCTAAATATTTAGTTTAAGGTTAAATATTTAGTTAGCAAGCAAAATATTTTACTTGCTAATTAAATATTTAGTTAGTAAGCAAAATATTTAGCTTGCCAACTAAATGTTTCACCAACAAGCTAGTTAGCAAGCTAAATATTTAGACTCATATTAAATATTTAGTTAGCAAGCTAAATATCTAGCTTGACAACCAGATAGCAAACTATATATTTACTTTTTAAAATCAAATTATAGGTTGTAAATAAATATTTAGTTACCAAGCTAAATATTTAGTTTGTTCGCTACATATTTAGCTAACTGAGTATTTAGTTTGAGGCTAAATATTTAGCTTGCTAATTAAATATTTAGCTAGCAAGAAAAATGTTTAACTTACTAACTAAATGTGTCATTTGAGGCTAAATGTTTAGCTTGCTAACAAAATATAAATATGTAGCTTGCTAACTAAATATTTTATAAGCAAGCTAGTTAGCAAGCTAAATATTTTTGCCTCAAATTAAATATTTAGCAAGCAAAATATTTAGTTTACAAACTAAATATTTTGCTTGTTAATTAAATATTTAGTTTGAAAGTGACATTTATGAATGACTGAACAACGTGGTGTAACTAAACTCTCATTTGCTCCTCTTCCAGAAGGCTAAATAACCCAAATTACTGCTGTTAGTTTTTGACTGTCTAACTTTGCCCCGTAAGGAGGAGATTTAGAAGATTCACCTGCTGGATTTTTCTCTGAGGAGCCGAACTCTGCAGACTGCAGCTGAAAGACACAAACACATTGATCACCATGTGACCCAGACGGGTCCACCAGGAGGTCCGTTTTCAGGGAACAGGAGGAACAAAACGTACCCTGGACAGACCGCTCTTAGAGGACGGCGGGAAATACACGGACCTGGAGGCGTTGGACCCTGCAGCAGAAGCAGAACAAGGTTTGTGTTCAGTGCAGCTGGTGGCAGCAGCGTTTTATCAGCGAAAACTGGACTCTAACTCCAGAACCAGAGAGGGTCCAGCCTCAGTACCGGCGTTCTGGCTCCGGTCCGGCAGAGAGCGGGTTTTCCTCCTCAGAGGGCCCGCAGACTTCCCCAGCTCCTCCTTCAGGATGATCTTCCCCAGGTTGGACTGGATCTGACCCGGAGACAAACAGACACAACTTCTTTCAGGAGCCGAGCTCCGACGTTGGAACGCTGGCAGCAAATCTGGACGTTTCACCCACTTTATTCAGCTCCTGCTTCTGAAGCACTCGGAGTCCCCACAGCTCGTCATCCAGCTCCTCGTCCTCCTCCTCCTCCATCTGCTCCTTCTTCTTACACTCCTTCTCTGCAGTGAGGAGAGGAGGCAAGGGGAGGAGATAAGGCGAGGAAGCGAGTGAGCAGGCAGATGAACTCACGACAGAAGGAAGATTATCGGGATTTAAAGGAGAACTTTATAAATCAGCAGCAGGGGGTGGTTCATTTGTTATTGCATATGCTGGGGGGGGGGTCGTACCAATCACAGCCAGGGAGGGGGGGCAGGGCCAGTAGTCGGTCTCGATCTTGGAGGGCTGGTTTGGATCTGGAGGCTGAGCTGCAGGGAACTTTGAGGACTCGATGATCAGATCCTCGATGTGTTTCCCCTGAGGGACCAGCGGGGAGGACACATCTACACACACACACACACACACACGCCATGTTAAAGCTGATTAAAGGGTGGGGGGTGCAGCAGCTGACCCACATTCAGCCTCAGAGCCAGAAACTCACCCTGTCTGTAGATGGGAGGCTTCTTATAGATGTTGGTGCCGTTTTCTAGAAAACAGAACTTTCATCAAAAATGACTAAAAATGTACAAATCATCCAACAATGACGATTACATTTCTTCTTTATTATTCCTGACCTCTGACCTGCACCCTGAGAGCGCCGCAGCTCTGCTTCTGCTCAGTTTTCCTCTTGTTTATTTTCTAAATGCTGACTGCGGTTTGTTCTCTGAGGGGTTTGTTTTCTGTATTGCAGTTTCTTTCATCACGGTTTGGTCTCCTGGAACCTGCCATCATCCAGACGCGTCCTCAGTTTCTGTCCTTCTGTCGCTTGGCGGTTCTTGGTTGGACATATAAGCCGAATCTTTTCCCTCTAAATCAGAAAAAGGGACCAGAGGACGTCTCCCGACTGAGAGACGGAGCACGTCTCTCGGCGTCTGGGCCGGGTCAGAGAGTCAGAACTACCCTTGGCTTCAGTCTCTGGAACTTTTTACCCCACAGATTTAAAGCTGCAGCCGAAGGTGACTTGTTGAGTTGGACAAGGCTCCGAACCGAGTCCCTCATGGGGTTCTAGCCAGGCGGTTATTATGCGGTGCTATTTGTAAAGTCATATTTTCACCATGTTATTCATTCATTTATAAATTTCATAATTTCAAACTAAATATTAAATTAGCAAGTTAACTATTTATGTCCGAGATAAATATTTAGTTTGAAGCTAAATATTTAGCTTGTTAATTAAGTAGTTAGCTTGCTAACTAAATATTTAGCTAGCTAAGTAGTTAGCTTGCTAACTAAATATTTAGCTAGCTAAGTAGTTAGCTTGCTAACTAAATATTTAGCTAGCTAAGTAGTTAGCTTGCTAACTAAATATTTAGCTAGCTAACTGGGTATGTATCTCAGAGCTAAATAGTTAACTATAAGATAAATATTTATCTTGAAGCTAAATATTTAGCTTGCTAACTAAACATTTAGTTTGAAACTGGGACGTTCATAAATAAATGAATAACATGGTGAAAATATTATGAGAAATGAACCCCCATTTGCTCTCCGCACATTTTCCCAGTGAAAAGCAGAAATGGTTACCAGGCCGGTGGAAGTGCTGCATGGTGCTCTTGCTGCCCACAGGGTGTGTGTTGGGGGTGCTTGGTGTGTTTAGCATCGGCGGTGTGTGTGAGCTGTGGGTTCTGCTGCTCTGGATGGTGGAACATGGTGAAGAACCTCCAGGGGACCGGTTCTCCAGCCAGTCCCTGGACTCCTTGGACGAGTTCTGGGAGGAAAGCAGAACAGAGGAGGATGAGAAGACAAAGCTTCACGTGACGGCAGCGAGGAGATGAATTCGTCTCATTTTAAACCCAGAATGATCTGATCCACAGAAACAGAACCTGAAGACATGAGGAACCTCCAGGTCTCCAGGAAGCCTGAACTGTAGACCTGGAGTAAAGCAGCTTCAGGGTTCTCCTCTGTGGAGCCCTGAAACGTCTCCACCATCAGCAACTAAACCACCAGAATAAACTAAAGCTGAAGCTGGGACACCGTCATGGACAACCAGGAGGTCCTGAAGGACATTTTGGACCTTCTCAGTAATACCTGCATCTTCTCAGAGACCATTAAAACCTGCTGAATATTTACAGGAAACACTGAAGTGGTGTGTAGAACATCCTAACAGACGAGAAGAACTTGTTCCTGGTCTTCTCACTGACTGGTGAACTAAGTCTGACCTTCTCAGACACCTGAAGATGGATCCACTGAAAGTCCTGGATCTCCACTTCCTAATGACCAAACACCTTGAGATTCCTGAAGCCTTCAAAGAACCTTCTTAATAACCTGAAGAACATCCATGAGCTCATGAACATCGGAATAGGTTGGAACTAGAGCGGCGCCCCAAACCATCTACCCATCTCCTGAAGATACTTGACGTCTTCTGGTTGATGACAGCACTGACCTCTGACCTGGAGGGAACCATCCTCTGGTTTGTCAGACTGAGAAGCAAACTTCTGCTCCATGAAAAAGCTGGACACCACCATCCAACTTTATATATTTGGTCTTTGCAGGATCTTCTGAAACCTGGGAATGCAGCAAACTCAAGGTCCGGGGGCCTAATCCAGCCCGCCATAAGGCTTTGTGTGGCCCTCTAGACTCTTGATGGACACAAAAATAGGACTTTCAAGACAACAGTTGTGTGTTTAAATCATTCCCTTCATGATTCCTCGTGGAAATTCATGCAACTTCAACAGATCCCTGCATTTTCTTGAGTTTATTGCACATTTTCTGCAAAAATGGTTCCAAAAACGTCGCGTTTAAGTGATGCTAACTCCCACCTGCAGGTGGCGGTATTTCTTACTTCTCCTACTCTGCTGCCTCAGCCTGACTCGATGCCAAGTTATCGTCCGTGATCGGTGTGGCGAGTAACAAAAAGTCACATTTACTGTCATACATAAGCACAAATATTGCAAAATTCCCTGCAAATATTTCTAAAGTAGCTCCAGAAATATGTGATTCTGATTGCAATAAAAATCACACAAACAATCACAAAATCCTGGAGGGACTGTTAAATATTAATCTGTCACTCAAATCACCACCGTAGAAGGAAAGACGGACTCATCGAATGCAGAGTGAGGCAGCTATTCATTGATACTTCTTGGTCTGGATTTGGCCCAAAATGGAAATGAGTTAGAGAATCAGGAGGGGGAGGAGCCACGCTGGCTTTATGATGGAACTAACTAACTAACTAACTAACTAACTAACTAACTAACTAACTAACTCCATCAGGAGCAGAATGCCCATTAACACAGATGGTCCAAACCATCCCACTGATCTGCAGGGTTTCTGCTTGCTGGCTGCTAGGCAACAGCCCATAGCAACAAGGTGCAGCACAGCAACTGGAGCCAGATTCAGGTTTCTAGGAGCAGCAAACAGAACAATGAGATGATTCAGAGACCGCAGGCTGGGATCACACCACCGCCTCCAGAACAGCTGAGGAGGAAACCTGCAGGAACGCCTGAGCTCTGTGATGCTGCGTCCACGGCGCCATGGCGACGCATCAGTCTGAGAGAGCCGCTGGATTAAACGCTGAGACGAAGAGCGTGATGAAGAAAACAGAGAAGGAGGTGTTTACCTCTGGGGAGGCCGGAGGAGAGATCGAGCGAGGAGACAAGGACCTCTGGAAGAAAGCGGGATAAGAACAGCTTCAACAAGTTGGAGAAAAACCGTGAAACAGGCAGAACATTTTCACCTGAAGACGCTGCATTTCATCACTTCATTTAACAATAAAAGCAGAAAAAAGTGAGCTTATAATATAGTTAGATAAAGACACGTAAAAGCAAAATGATTTAGACATCATGTATTAAAACATCTAAAACTGAATAAAAACAGAAAACTAAAGCGTCCTCCAGCTGGAACGTTAACGGCTTGAAATGAGAAACCAGGGGAAATGTCTCGTCTCCACTTCGGCATGTTGACGAAATGATGCAGCAATCGTCCAGATCCAGAAGGTTTCATTCAGCTTCAGCCCTCATGTCCACAAGCTGCCTCTCGCCTGCCTGTCTGAAACCGCACACTCAACCATCACCTTGAATTTTAATCAGGCTCTTCATGGGGACAGCGCTGCTGGTCCTCATAACGCCATGAAGATACTGGAGATGTCCTCACAGGGTGGGTAAAATGACTCCAAACACACTCAGCTGTGTGATCTGTCAGATTAACACTCGTCTGCAGCCACAGTTAACCAACCCACCAACTAACTAACCAACCAACCCACAAATTTATAAATGCATTAACTAACCCACCAATACACTAACTAACCCATCCAATAACTAACCAACCAATTACCTAACACACTAACTAGTAAACCCATCAACTAACCAACTAACACACACCCACTAACTAGCAAACAACCAACTAAACCACAAACTAGCTAACTAACTAACCAACCAACAAACCTCTTAACTAACCAACTAATTAATTCAGCCACTAACTAACCCATCAATTTATCAACCAACTAATTAAACAATAAACCAACAAACAAACCCACTAACCAACCCAAAATGAACTAACTAACTAACAAATAAATAAACCCATTAGCCAACCCCAAAACTAACTAACTAACTAACTAGTCCAGTGTGGGACCAGCAGGTCTTCTGTTTGTCCCACTGACTGGTTTCTGTCTGCTCCCAGTTCCACCAGCTGATGTTTAAACTCTGATTCTCAGCAGTTCTTGTTTGGAGCCAGAAACACCTGAGCTGTAAACAGATCAGTGGGACCAGTAAGACCAGTGGAAGTTGGTGAGACCACTGAGACCAGTGGGAACAGTGGGAGCAATAGAGGTTGGTGGGACCAGTGGGACCAGTGGAGGTTGGTGAGACCAGTGGGATCAGTGAGACCAGTGGGATCAGTGGGACCAGTGAGATCAGTGGGATCAGTGGGACCAGTGAGACCAGTGGGATCAGTGGGACCAGTGAGACCAGTGGGATCAGTGAGACCAGTGGAAATTGGTGAGACCACTGAGACCAGTGGGATCAGTGGGACCAGTGGGATCAGTGGGACCAGTGAGACCAGTGGGATCAGTGGGACCAGTGAGACCAGTGGGACCAGTAAGACCAGTGGAAGTTGGTGAGACCACTGAGACCAGTGGGAACAGTGGGAGCAATAGAGGTTGGTGGGACCAGTGGGACCAGTGGAGGTTGGTGAGACCAGTGGGATCAGTGAGACCAGTGGGATCAGTGGGACCAGTGAGATCAGTGGGATCAGTGGGACCAGTGAGACCAGTGGGATCAGTGAGACCAGTGGAAATTGGTGAGACCACTGAGACCAGTGGGATCAGTGGGACCAGTGGGATCAGTGGGACCAGTGAGACCAGTGGGACCAGTGGGACCAGTGGGGGTCGGTCACCTCCAGGGGGCTGTAGCTGTAGTGCGGCTGGTAGATCATCAGGTCGGGTCTCTCGATGTCCAGGATGGCCTTGTCCCTGGGCAGCGCCGCCAGGTCCTTGTAGCCGATGACGCCGTCCTCCACCCTGGCCTGCGGAGACACAGCGGGACGGATTAGAGACGACACACGACGACGCCAGGTTCATCGGAAGGAAGCTCCTCGCAGTCTCACCACGATGGCAGCGGCAGGAGAGCCAGGAACGCTGGGCCCCCTCAGCGACAAGACGCTCCCAGGAGACGTCTGGGCCGGCTGCTGGAAGCACATGAACGCGGTTAGAGGTTCGGCTCCCGGTCATCGAGCTTCTCCGCACGTTAAACACTCACCTTTGGCATCATCATGCCTGTTGACCGGTCAGTTCCTGAGGGAGGCACAGGCAGACAGCTGGTTAAAACGATGCAGAGAGCAGGTTGAAGAGTCAGCTCTAGGCCAACGAGGCGACCGCTTCGGGCCTCCCAGCCACCAGGGGGCCCCGAAGCTGCACGTTCAGCCTCACCTCAGGAAAATTTAAATATCCTCTCTTTATCTGTAGTTCTTATATATTTATAACATCTTGTTTATGCTTAAAAAATGATGCTAAGATTCAAATAAACTGCAAATATTAACTCTGGCTGGTGTTTCGTTGGACCGCACCGTCACACATGGAGCGTAGCGGCCGCCGACAGGTACGACAGGAACGACTGACAGGTACCAGTCATTCCCATTAGTGTTAGTGCCCCCCCCCAAAAAAAAAAAAGGAAGAAAAAGAAAATGGAGAAAGAAAAATGATCAAAGGTTAAAGGTGATGGATTTCTTGGCGATGTGGGCTGGATAAGAGGAGGGGTCACATCTTTTATATTTTGTTAGCTTTTTTGTCCTACTAGCTAGATTCGGATAATTCTTTAGCTAGCTAGAATCTGTTCATCACAAACTCAGCGTAATGATTGCTTCATGCATATGTTACATGATTCTAGCAGTTTTTATAAACACTCAAAATCTGTATCTTTTACTGACATATTGAGGATCTTTTTTTCTTTGTTTTATAGTTTTTTATCAGTTTAATTCACATTTAAGATGTGTTATTTTAACTGCAGCCCGTTTTGCTTGTAAAGTGTAGCAGACTGAGGCATTTTTGTGGAACTTCTGAAGGGTTAAGGATCTCTTCCTTGTAGTTTGATAAACGAGGGGACCCCAAACAGCATTTCACTTAGGGCCCCCAGAAAGCAAGAAACCGCTCTGGGTTGGATCATTTAAGATGGAGTCTCAGCATAAAAACTGGCTTCTTCTGGGGTAAACTGGGAGAAACCTGAGCCTAACTGGAAGTTCTGGAGGTTCAACCAGAGGAAGATGATGACAGGTTTAAAGGAGCGTTCCCTTTAGCTCAGCTAACCCCTGAATTCCTGCATCCGGAGTCATGTGACTGGAGGATTTGGCTCTGGTCAGATTATTTGTTTGGATTTGAGCAGAACTCCCAGCATGCCCAGCTGCAGCTTCATTGTGTGATGTGTCCAACAGACACAAAGGGATTATTCCAGAGGGCACGACTTTGGAGTGGGAAGCATGCATTCAGGAGCGCCGGCTGCACGTTTGAGCGTTTTTACCTCACAGAGAAAAGGCGGATCATCTCTGCATGAGTCTGTTTTCTGGGCTTGTCTGGCCGATCAGCACCTGAAAAACACACACAGACTCATGAAGAAGAGCAAACTGGATTCAAACTCAGCGTTTTTAATAACTCCCATCAAAAACATTAAATGTAGTTCAGCAAAACAATGGCTAGAGCTCATTTAGTGCAACAAACGGGTTCCATAAAATACCTTTTAAAATGAAAAACAGTTAATCTAAACAAACACAATCAGACCAAACAAGCAAAAATGATCAAATCACAGTTTACCAACTAAACCCAAATCTTTAATCTTTAAGATCAAACAAAAACAGTTTACAAGTATTGTTCTGAATGGCTGAAATTAATACTGATTTCCACGCAGTTTAGCTGAGAGACGAAGTAGAAGACTGATGGATAAAGTTGGGTATCATCAGCGTAGCGCGTGATCCAAAGAGACATGAGCCCAGCAGTGAACCCTGGAGGAAGATGATGGCTGTAAACAACTTGTCTTGTCACCACAGGGTTTTGCTAAAGACAAGCACATCTGAGTCGTAAATAGATCTCGAAGAGGCTGCAGCAGGGCCCAGCATGTTCCAGAAGAGAAGAAAACTCAACACAGAACGGCTCCAGATGAGATGCTATCTGGTCGTCTTCTGAGTTCAAACCACCAGAGCACATCTGGAAAAATAAAAATCTGCTACAGCTTTAGGTGATCAAATGTTCTGCACAGTTTTCCATTAAATCTGATGTTTTCAGTGAGTTAAATTTGACATGGAGACGACTTTACACAAGTTTATTCACAGTTCAGCATGTTCCTCAGTTTTAGAGTCACTGCTTTGTACGTTTTTGGGTTCACTTCAATCAAGAGAAATAAATATGTTGTTTTCACTTTATTCAGCAGTGAATAAGGTATTTTTAAAATTTCTGAAAATATTTTACATTTATTATTGCCTAGAACTGCAAAGAAATGATAAGTGGGTATAACTAATACCTGGATAGATACAATAAAACTGTTTATTTTAGTGGTGGGACTTGATTAAAATTTTTAATCAAATTAATTTCAGGGTCTGTAATTAATTAATCGCATTTTAATCAAAAAACACATATTAACATAATAAACATTTTCAGTTCAAAACCCCTTTTAGCTGCTAAATGATTGAATCAACAGCATCTGAGATGAACAGCAAAGATATTTCTAGATTTAATCTGTTCTTCCAGCATCAGGTTGGAGCAAAGTTCATCTCTCCAGAGTTTCAGGAACCCCTGATCATTCATGGCGCTTCTTTAGAAACATGGACTGTGGACGCTGACGTTAGCGCTGCTGCTACATGGTTAGCATTGAGATGCTAGTTTAGGCTAGCATAGCTTCTCTGATAGGCCGACTGCTTTTAGCTCAACTTGAACACAACTGGAGTCTTTTCCAGCATCAGATCGGCTCTGGAAGCAGAAATTAACCCCCAGAGGAGCCGCTTCCATCGCTGCTGTTAGCGGATGTGCGTCAGATTTACAGGTGTACCAGAAACAGTCGATTCCGGAACCTTTGTATGTAAACAAAATGCAATTAATAGTATTGATATTTATTAAATAAATTAATTAATCAAAATTAACGTGTTTAATTCCCGGCCCTAGTATATTTGTTGATAATTATAGTGAGATATACCGTCCAAACACATTTTTTATTATCTTTATTCATGATAACCAATAAACCAACATTTATTTTGGTGCCTTTTGGGTCCAGAAATGTCAACATTAACAGAGTTCTCACTCTAACCTTTAAACATCAATCTTGAAGGCCTGTAGTTTCTTACCTCTTTCAGGTCTGGGACTAAAATGTTGCTTCATAAATGTTGAAAGTTTCACTGTGAGCAGAAGCTGTGAGGGACAACCTAAACACAACCACTCTTTTCCAGCGTCCCATCAGATCGTTTGTGAAGCAGAAATTATCCCCAGTGGGCCGAGAGAAGCGGCTTCGTCCTCCATCGCTGTTATTACGGATGTCAGTGTGCGTCAGATTTACAAACATACCAGAAACACGCAAATACAAATGTTCTGCTCAGGAAAAAAAAATGCTATTAATTGTGTCAAAATTTTCACGTGTTAAAATCCATGTAATTAATTCAATGAATTTAACGTGCTAAAGTCTCTGACCTATCTTATAAATGTTGCGTTGCAGTCTGCTGTGCTGCAGTTTAGTCTGGCTGAAAGCTACAGGCAGCTGGATTTGGACTTCAGCTCATTTTTCTCAGCACCAGTGATGCTTACATTTGACTTTAAATAGTATCAGGTCAGTATTAAACACAGAGAAAGCTACGTACCTTATTGCTCTTAAGCTCTGATCTAAAGGTTCTGTTTAGTCCATGTTTCTTTCTCCACTGTAGCTGATGGAGGAACCTTGATGTTCCCAGACAGCAGAGTTTAGTGACCACTCAGTCTTCTCTGATTGGTCTTGGTCTCTGCGTGATCGGCTGCAGGGTTGGCCTCTTAAATGTTCTGCATGTTTAAAACGATCCTGGATTTGTTCGTTAACCCTTCGTTGTGTCATTATATGGACCTGCTGAATCAATGCTGAAACGATTCATTTATCAGAATCTGCTCAGACTGGACTTTGACCCTGTCCTGGTGTCTCTGCTGGTGTCTGGTGTCATCATCACTCTGAATAATTGATATCTTAATGGTTTGTTAATGGCCAGACTGGGAGCTCTGGGAGCTGTGGTTGCTTTCTGAAGCTGAAACCTTCGGTCATTAAACTAAACTAATTTATCAGAACCATTTCACAAATGAGCAACATGCAAACCCTCAGTACACCGATCAGCCATAGCATTATGACCCCCTGCCTAACAGGGTGTCTGCTGTTTCTTTACAGGGATTTTATGGCGCTAATGGGTTGAACTGTGCTCTCCAGATTCAAGATGTCAGCAGCAGACCTTTAAAGTCCTGCAAGCCTCCTTGGATTTTAGTCCAGCACATCTCCAGATGCTTGACTGGATTAAGACCTGAAGAATCTGGAGGCCTAGTCAAAACCTCAAAGTCGTCGTTGTGCTCCTCAGACCTTTTCTGAACCGTTTTTGTTTCGTGGCTGGAAGAAGCAGTCCATCAGAGTTCATCCTGCACTGATGCACCGGTTCATGAAAGATCAGCCTCTAAGTTTCAGCACCGAGTCTGGAGCGGCTGTCCACCTCCGACCTCCTCGCCTGCAGACAGGAAGTGGTGTTTTCAGAGAGGAACGAGGCGCCGGTCCGTCTCCAGGGACGGATCAGTTCCAGTCTCCGGGTCCCGGTGACTGGTGAGCGGATCGATCGAGGGACTGGCGTCAGCAGTCTGAGAGGTGGATGACTCCGAGGGTTCTGGATCGGTTCTGAAAGAGGAAATCTCTGGATGGATCCGTAAACTCAGATCTATAATCCTCCTCCTCCTGTTTTCTGTTTTCCTGGCGTCTATTTTAGGAAGCAGTTTTATTTCCAGGAATTGGACTCTGTTGCTAAGCAACGATCTGAAGATGAAATCGACCCAAACACGACCTGAAATCAACACCAGAACTCACCGTAGAACTTCTCTCCTGCCTCCTTCCCTCACGGTTCTGCTGCTGATCTGCCTTCAGGTCCGCTGGGACGGCACATAACTGTGAGGAATGCTGGGAGGTATCTGCCCGTTGCTAGGTTACCGCAACCCACCGTCCAATCAGCTGGCAGGGATGCGGGCAACACAACGAGAGAGATGCTCCCGCCGTCGGACCACCCTGACGGGGTCGCAGCGGCAGCAGGTGAGCCCCGCCCGGCTGCCACGCCCTGGGGTTTCAATCAAACCACCCATCTGAGTCTGGGTGCCGGTTTTCAGCCTCCTGATTCCATTTGTTTCTCTTGTAAAGATGCAGGAAATCCCAGTTTGTCAGTGAATGCACCGTGAGTCATGAAGGTGAATCTTGTTGATGTTTAAAACGTTTGTTTCTGATCAGGATGTCTTGGTCTTCCTTCTTTCATGTCACAGACAAAACTTGATGAAGGTTTAAGATCTTAAACTGATAAAGTTTTCTGTCCCCTCTCAGAGCCGTTTTCTCTCATGTTAATCAGACGCCAAGTTTACTGGCTGGTCACTCCGCCTGTTCGTCTCCGTCTCTTTGTCTCCAGACTGGCGGTCGTAAATTATCACCGAGGCGGTCGTTAGTGCCGGTCACTGACTTCCTGCCTAACACCACGGTCTGCTGGTGTTGCATTCAGGGACTGCTCTGCTGGTAGCAGGTGACATTTGAAATAAATAAATAAAAACGTGACAACATGGTTGGATTAAGCAGATTAAAAGGTAAAACTGAGCGATAAATAAAGAGAACTGTTTGACTTATTTAGGTGATTGCAGAAACTTTCACTTTTAACAATTTTAAACATGTTTTTCATCATTTTCTCTCTGGATTTCATGATTTTCTGCTGTTCTCTGTTTACATTTTTAATCTGCAGGAGAACTTCAGACCATCTGCCTGGAATCTGCGTAGTCATGGTGGATCCCATGTGAGCATGAAGGCTCCCTGCAGGACCCGTCTTCTGAAGCTTCCTCGGGGTTTCTGCTACGGGTGTTCCAAGTCTCTCATTTCCTACCGTTCAGCATCGAGACAAAATGTCCCAAAATCATCGATTTTGAAAAATCAGAAACCTAAAATGGATCCGCTGTCTGTCAGCCTCCATTTTTTGCAACGACGCGGGACGTCCTGACGTCGCCACGTAAAGCACCAAAACAAGGAGGAAACTACAAAAATGAAAGAGAGAGAGAGTCAAGCAGCCCCGTCTTCACTGAAGGCAAACATTTGGACTCATTTTGGTTTTTTTCTAACGAATTCTTGTGAAAACTGAGCTTGACATGAGGTTCCCTGCGTGCAATGTTCGCAAAATAAAGACTGAGCCCTTCAGGAACTTCACAAACACGCGGAGCCAAGGTACGCTGTACCGTACGTATCTTACGTACGTATCTTCAGCTGGTCTGCTTAAATGATCCGGTTTTGGATCCGCTGGAATGTTTATCTGACGTGGCGAGGAATTATGAACGCTTTTTACGATTCTTCACTAAATAACGACAAAGACGTCTGGATGGACACTGCGACGTCGTCGTCCACGGAGGCGGCTGCCTGCAGAAAGGTGGCGCTCTCTGGGGCGGCTTCGTAAAAACAAAATGGAGGAAGCGGGGAGGGAGAGGGAAAGACCCTTTAACGTCTCCATTTGTGGTTCAGGCTGGAGCAGATCCGGAGGATCCTTCGCTCGCCTGTAGACTGAAGCAGAAACCTTTATGAAGAACTGCTTTGAATCGGATCGTGGGATAGTTTCCGACTCCGAGCATCAGAGGAACCTCTGCTGGTTCTGGTCAGATCGGACCCGCCTCTGTCTCTGATCGTGGTGCTAACATGAGCAGCCATCCGGATGGGAACCCCTGCATCGTTCCGGGATCCCAGTCTCAGCTTGAATCCAGTGGATCCCAGCATTGTTTCCCTGCGTTCAGCAGTGGAGGCTCCAGAACTTCCAGCTCCTTTATCTCCTCCTCCTCTTCGTCAGGATGTCTTGCTCTCCGCTGCAGCCGAAGCCGCTCATCTTGCTGCGGTTTGCTGCAGTAGAACGTTGAACATGTTGATGCTGGAGGCTGGAAGTGGGTCAGAGACTGAAATCTGCTGAGTCACAGTTTGCAGAGTCATCCAGCAGCTGCTGAGCTGGGAGAGAAGCAACTCCACGCCTTTCCGCCTGGAGAACCGCTCCTTTACTGCTGATCGACGGCTCGTTAGTCCCACACCTGGGAAAATATTCCAGATATCCAGTTTAAGCTTCACTTGTTAGAAGATGAGCTCAGATTGACTTCAGGCTGCTCCATCCTGCAGCTTCCTTCAGGTGCTGGATGTCGGGACAGCAACAAGCTCCTGGTTGCTCCTCACATATTTTATAACTACTGGATGGATTCAGGTTCACGTCACGCCCGGTTTCTGAAACAGCATCAGTTCAGCCTCCGTGTCCTTCTGGAGTTTCCTGTTTCCCAGCCAGGAAGGTCAGTAAACGCTCCACAAGGAGACCTGAATCCCAGCTCTTAGGAGAAAAAGTCAGGGTCAGACATGGAACCTGAAGGCATCACTAGTCGATCCAATCCATGGAACCTGAAGGCATCACTAGTTGATCCAGTCTATGGAACCTGAAGGCATCACTAGTCGATCCAGTCTATGGAACCTGAAGGCATCACTAGTCGATCCAATCCATGGAACCTGAAGGCATCACTAGTTGATCCAGTCTATGGAACCTGAAGGCATCACTAGTCGATCCAGTCTATGGAACCTGAAGGCATCACTAGTCGATCCAATCCATGGAACCTGAAGGCATCACTAGTTGATCCAGTCTATGGAACCTGAAGGCATCACTAGTCGATCCAGTCTATGGAACCTGAAGGCATCACTAGTCGATCCAATCCATGGAACCTGAAGGCATCACTAGTTGATCCAGTCTATGGAACCTGAAGGCATCACTAGTCGATCCAGTCTATGGAACCTGAAGGCATCACTAGTCGATCCAATCCATGGAACCTGAAGGCATCACTAGTTGATCCAGTCTATGGAACCTGAAGGCATCACTAGCTGTTTTCATGGAACCTGAAGGCATCACTAGTTGATCCAATCCATGGAACCTGAAGGCACCACTAGTTGATCCAATCCATGGAACCTGAAGGCATCACTAGTTGATCCAGTCTATGGAACCTGAAGGCATCACTAGTTGATCCAGTCTATGGAACCTGAAGGCATCACTAGTCGATCCAGTCTATGGAACCTGAAGGCATCACTAGTTGATCCAATCCATGGAACCTGAAGGCATCACTAGTTGATCCAGTCCATGGAACCTGAAGGCATCACTAGTTGATCCAGTCTATGGAACCTGAAGGCATCACTAGTCGATCCAGTCTATGGAACCTGAAGGCATCACTAGTCGATCCAATCCATGGAACCTGAAGGCATCACTAGTTGATCCAATCTATGGAACCTGAAGGCATCACTAGTTGATCCAGTCTATGGAACCTGAAGGCATCACTAGTTGATCCAGTCTATGGAACCTGAAGGCATCACTAGTCGATCCAGTCTATGGAACCTGAAGGCATCACTAGTCGATCCAATCCATGGAACCTGAAGGCATCACTAGTTGATCCAATCTATGGAACCTGAAGGCATCACTAGTTGATCCAGTCTATGGAACCTGAAGGCATCACTAGTTGATCCAGTCTATGGAACCTGAAGGCATCACTAGCTGTTTTCATGGAACCTGAAGGCATCACTAGTTGATCCAATCCATGGAACCTGAAGGCATCACTAGTTGATCCAATCCATGGAACCTGAAGGCATCACTAGTTGATCCAGTCTATGGAACCTGAAGGCATCACTAGTCGATCCAATCCATGGAACCTGAAGGCATCACTAGTTGATCCAGTCTATGGAACCTGAAGGCATCACTAGTTGATCCAGTCTATGGGACCTGAAGGCATCACTAGTCGATCCAATCCATGGAACCTGAAGGCATCACTAGTTGATCCAGTCTATGGAACCTGAAGGCATCACTAGTCGATCCAGTCTATGGAACCTGAAGGCATCACTAGTCGATCCAATCCATGGAACCTGAAGGCATCACTAGTCGATCCAGTCTATGGAACCTGAAGGCATCACTAGTCGATCCAGTCTATGGAACCTGAAGGCATCACTAGTCGATCCAATCCATGGAACCTGAAGGCATCACTAGTTGATCCAGTCTATGGAACCTGAAGGCATCACTAGCTGTTTTCATGGAACCTGAAGGCATCACTAGTCGATCCAGTCTATGGAACCTGAAGGCATCACTAGTCGATCCAATCCATGGAACCTGAAGGCATCACTAGTCGATCCAGTCTATGGAACCTGAAGGCATCACTAGTCGATCCAATCCATGGAACCTGAAGGCATCACTAGTTGATCCAATCTATGGAACCTGAAGGCATCACTAGTTGATCCAGTCTATGGAACCTGAAGGCATCACTAGTTGATCCAGTCTATGGAACCTGAAGGCATCACTAGTTGATCCAGTCTATGGAACCTGAAGGCATCACCAGCTGTTTTCATGGAACCTGAAGGCATCACTAGTTGATCCAGTCTATGGAACCTGAAGGCATCACTAGCTGTTTTCATGGAACCTGAAGGCATCACTAGTTGATCCAGTCTATGGAACCTGAAGGCATCACTAGTTGATCCAGTCTATGGAACCTGAAGGCATCACCAGCTGTTTTCATGGAACCTGAAGGCATCACTAGTTGATCCAGTCTATGGAACCTGAAGGCATCACTAGTTGATCCAATCCATGGAACCTGAAGGCATCACCAGCTGTTTTCTTCATCATGTGGAGAATTTTCCTGCCTCTCTTCAGATTTCAGAGCTCAGCTCAGCGGCGCTTTGTCCTCTTCGGCTGGAGTTTAGATGTCTAACTGCTTAATTCAGCTGTTAATTCAACGTTTCCCCCACGTTTTTGTCAAACAGCACAGCTCTGCTCCATGAGACCACGACTGTCCTCCAGGAAGAGCAGACCTCCTGGCTTCCTGGAGACGTTCAGTCAGCCAATTAGAGCAAGGGCAGCTCACACCATTGCTTCCATCCTTCCACCCAGCTTTAACGGGGCATCACGCTGCATTCAAGGAACTTCAGAAAATGGGAAACCAAAATCCTTTTCTCTGTTAAATTAATATCACAGTTGGAAAATCTGACAGAAAGAATCTGATTTCCCATTTGGTCCTGAAAGCACCACAGACTCTTCATCAGTCTCAGTCATTCTTAGAATAACAGCAGCAGCTTCTAACTTCAGATCATTTCAGCAGTAAACAATAAAGGAATAAAGGTTTCCATTCTGTTCTGTTCTGTTCTTCAGACGCTGGGGTTTTGAAGCTAGTATGTGACAGATTTTTGGTTTTTTAAATTTGTTTTTTTTCCCTGTCATTTGGGGGTCAAATTCAGGGTCAAACAGAATGTGGGAAATTTCAGTGTTTTGCTTTTTTAAACATCATGTAATTTTTCATGCTGTTGATAAATATAAAATCTTTGAAACATGTCAACAGAATAAATAAACACTGAAGCAGCTAACGGGCAAGAAGCAAGAAACGTCTGATTGGTCGATGACGGAGGTTCAGTTTCAACACGAATTTTCTGGGAATTTATGAAATCATAAGAACTCAGCAGTTACAGACCTGTGTGTGTGTGTGTGTGTGTGTGTGTGTGTGTGTGTCGGTAGCCTGTCTCTTATCTCAGCCCACAGTGATGTGACCGCACCCTGCCGCTCTGTATCGGCCGCTCTCATTGGTCGACGCAGACATCAGCGTCTTCCAGCCGTTGGTTCTGACTGACAGGAAGTCGGAGCTCCTCCTCGTCTCCAGCAGCTTCTAACAGCTTCCAGGAAACTTTCCTCTCATATTTAAATTAAAAACATGAAAACTGGATGAAATAAAGTGGGTTTTTTTCTGGTTTTGCCTCCTTTTTCCTGAAACATTAAAGATTTTCCACTGAAATGCTACTAAAGTTGAAATAAATCGGCCTTCTTCTCTCCATCCAGCTGTTGATTTGCCCCGTTGCCGTGGCAACAGCAGCTGGATAAAGCAGGATTTCAGTCAAGCTGAGACAATCTGTTAGATCAGATTCTGTTTTGTCTTCATGTTTCATTTGGTTTTTAATCCCTTCTTTATTTCTTACTTTTTCTTTCCATCTCAGCAGATTTTCCCTCGTTTTTATTTCTCCACCACATCGTTTTCCTTATTTTAGCCCCTCTGCTCGCTCTTCCTATCTCTGCCTCTCACATGCTTCCTAAATCTGCCTCCTACTTCTTCCATTTCTTATTCCTCAGACCTTCCTATTATCTTTAGTTTCCCTCTCTTCCTCTCTCCTGTTTTCCTTTCAAACCGTTTCCTCTCCAACTTCCTCCCTTCTTTCCTCCATATTCCCTCCTTCCTCTGCGCCCTGCTCTGGTTTCCTTCCCTGCTTCCTTGATTCCTGCTTCCTCTCTGGGACTCCTAACGGACCCAGAGGTGTCGCTGCGTCCAGCTCTCCTATCAGCTCAGCTTAACATTCCTGCAGTGGAGGAGCTGCAGCAGAACCGGACCCAGCAGCCTGTCGGGGGCCTCGGCGGGCCTCCCTTGGCGGGCCCCCCTCGGCGGGCCCCCCTCGGCCCCCCCGCTGCTCTCACAGATAAGAGCCAAGGCTGGTGCAACAACAACACGGTTATTTCTGGAGCTTTATCTGATCCTGGAGCAAAGCCAAGATGGAGAACCGGAACCATAAACAGCTGAGCCCGCTTTTATCTTGACCTCTGACCTCTAACTGAATTGAATCTGAACTTTCCAGACAGTTTAAAGCTGTTTTCTGAAGTTTCGTCTCTCAGTTTCTGGGCTATTAGAACTGAGTTCAGTTTATTAAAAACAACAGCTGGAGTTTTAGACAGAGAGGAGGAGAAACAAGAGTCGGAACCGCTGGAATATAAAGATTTAGTTCCTCTGAAATCATATTTGGTTTTGGAAAAAGTTACTTAAACAACAGAAAAATATTTACAGTTTAGAATAATTGGTGAGGTAGAGTCAATATGAACAACCTGCAGATAAAGCAGAAAATGAAGGAAAATATTGAAATAATCTGTCCTATAGATTAATCCATAGTCTAAACATGTCTGAGGGTCAGAAATCCTGAGTCTGAGAGATGGACGGGTGGACAGATTAATGGACAGGTGGATGGACGGATGGATGGACGGATGGATGGACGGGAGGATGGAAGGAAGGACAGATGGATAGATGGACAGTTGGATGGACGGAACAACGGACAGATGGACGGGTGGATGGTCGGACGGAACACTGAAGCCCCAGATAATGATGACGAATTCTGGGTTTTATTCTGGTTTCTTCCGTCTCTCTGGACCGGGTCGGGTCAGAACTTCTCTAAACAGAATAATTATAACCCAACAGATAATGTGATATTTCCAGTTGATCTCAATGATAAATAATCAGTGTGATCAGTGGTCGTCTGACTGAAGTGAACCATCTTCATCCTTCAGCACCTTTCCTCCTCCTCCTCCTCCTGCTTCCTGGTTCTGCTGCAGTCATACCTCAGCAGAACCAGGTTCTGGTTGTGTAAGCGGAGTAAAGATGACTCATGTTTCCAGAAATAGAGGAGAGTGCCCACGCAGCGCAGCGAGACATTCAGGGACCGTCCGGCTACAGAACGACTCACGTTTGGGTTTACTCAACCCAGAAATAAACCAGCATCAGGCTGAAGGAGGAGAAGAAGAACCGGGACGTCCAAACAGAACCCTGATCCAGAAGCTGAAACACTGACAGACTCAGATCAGAGCTCCAGAATGAAACCTTTAAAACAAAGACCGCCGCCGCCTCTGAACGGCGTCTGAGCTCCTGCTAGAAAGGAGCTACTGTTTCATCATCTGTCTGAGCAGAAAGCAAAGGTTGGGCTGGAACCAAACTGCAAACAGTCAAAGTCCCAATCAGAGCGTCTGTGTTTGAAAGCAGACAGAAACTGTTTACTGGGACAATCAGAGGCAGCAGAAACCCGTCGTTCATGGTTTATCAACATGTGGGCTGCTCCTCACGCCACTGTTTAGATGCTTCAGGGGGTGAAAATTAAAGCTGAAGCTCAGTTTATCTACAGGAACATCTGGTTTACTGAAAGCAGAGCTTCTGTTTGGGTTTCTGGGTCCAGATTCCAGCAGCAGGGGGAGAAAATCAATAATCAGGGAAGGGTTGGGTTCATGTGTAAAATTAGTAGGAAGAAAGACCTCAGAGCAGCAACTGGTGCTGCTCATTAACCTGGAAAGGGTCAAAGGTCATCTCCAAACCATTCTCGAGAGAGGAAAACATCTCAGATGTCCCAGAAGGTTCAGCCCAACGTCAGAGCATGAAGCTCAGAGAAATAACTAAAGAGCTCCGTCTCAGACTCTACAGGCCTTAGTTAGCAGGTTAGAGGTCAAAGGTTATGACAATGAACTAGTATGGCTGCTTGGAAGGGTTGAAGGAGGAAACCAGGCATAGCAGATCAGAACAAACTTCTCAAACCAGCTGTAAAGCACAGTAGTGGAGAAGTTATGATGTGGGGTTGTTTTGCAGCAAAAGGGCCTGAGAACTACAGTAATTGACTGGACCGTGAACTACTCTGGATCTAGAGTGCAACGTGAGTCCAAACTGGGTCATCAACAGAACCATGACCCCAGTCAAGGAGCTGAAAGGGTCTAGTTAAAGTCTGGTCCAGTGTTTCTGCATTAATTCAGCTTTTCCTAAGTAAAATGAATAAATCAGGTGTTTTTGATCATCAGTGCTAAATGAGATCAGATAAATATTGGTTCTGTTGCTACAGTAACCATGTTAGGGTTCTAACGGATCTGATTTGATGTCAGCGACCTGAAGAAGCGGTTAAATACAAACTCGAGGCCCAGAAATAAACATCAGAGATGTTTCCTCAGGAGAAGCTGGAGCTGTTGTTTTGTCTTAGCAGCTTTGATGCTCCAGCCTCCTCCTCTTCCTCTGTTTGGACTTTAACGCCCTCTTCCTCCGACTCAGGAATGCAGCCAGAGATCCTCCAACCAATAAAAACAACCCAGAGAGGTGAGGTTCTGTAGAACCAGACGCAGGTGGGTTCTGGGTTTGAAGCTCCTACATATAGATTTCCATCCACTGACATGCACCGTGTTTCATCTCTGGTTATATTAGTAGCTGAAATATTCAGATGTATAGGATGTTGTCTGTGGGCTGCTGTTTATAAAGTTTCACAGTCAAAAATTAACATCAATAATTTGGGTTTTTTATCCTGTGATAAGAGAAAAACATGGGAGTTCAATTTTTAGTCATATTTCACCATGTTATTCATTCATTTCTAAATGTCACAGTTTCAAACTAAATATTTAATTTGAAGCTAAATATTTAGCTTGCTAACAAAATATTTAGCTTCAAACTCAATATTTAGCTTATGAATCAAATATTTAGCTTGCTAAGTATTTAGCATCAAACTAAATCTTTAGCTTGCTAAGCAAATATTTAGCTTCAAACTAAATATTTAGTTTGAAGCTGTAACATTTGTAAATGAAAGAATACCACTGTGAAAATATGTCTTAGAAAAATGAACCCCCATGTTTTTCTCTTGCCACAGACTAAATAACCCAAATTATTGCTGTTAATTTTTGACTGTGTAACTTTACAAACAGCAGCCCATAGTTGTTATTCATGTGTTTAAGTGTTTCCTTCAGTCCAACAGAACCTGAGTCCGGTTTGTTTTCTACATGGTTCTGCTTTGATTTCTTTCTACTTCAGCAACTAAATCAGAGAATGAAAACTGATTCCAACTGTGATTAAAGTTCTTCCTGAAGAAACAAACAACAGGCCAGAGGAAGGCTCTCCTCACTGATCTGAAGAGGAAAAACTTTGACTTGGTTCTGATCCAAGTCTAGATTTCTGAGCATCAGGACTGTGGTTAATATGAAGGTTTCACAGAATAATTAATTAATGAGTGAAATCCGTTGAAGTACCGGGTCTGAGCTCAGGTCGGGTTCTGAAGTCCATAGGACTGATCTAAACTGTAGGAGGAACACCTGGACACCAGGAGGTCCAGTTATCACCATAAAGATGGTTCTGTCTGATTCACAGACATCTTAACTATTCATTAAGATCCAAAACACCTTTAAATATCAATACATATACACAGAACCAGAACCATAAACCCAGTCCCAGGGTCAAGATCAGATGCTGGTTGGTTCTGACTCATCGTTAACTGGACTCTCAGAGAGGAGCTGCAGCGTGTCGGATCTCTGAGCTTTAACCTCACCGTGATACCCAGCTGCCCAACACTTTCTGTTGTTTCCATGACAACCCAACATCATTTTAACTAAGAGCCATCCAGAACTGCCCGGTTTACATCCGATTTGTTACGTTTGTGCAGAAAACAGCAACATTACTGTTTGATTTTTAATATTTGTCTCAGTCTGATCATCAGAAATTTGCAGTTTTGATTGCAAGTAATGTCATTAAGATCTGAAACTTGCTTCATAACTTCTGAATAATGAAAAATAATCAGAATGAATAGAATAAAAAGCAAAAATCTGATGTTTTCAGTAGGTTTTTGTGTCCTAGGAGGATCAAAGGTCAAATTATTCACTAATTATATGAAGCACTGAAATGAAGCATTTATGATCTGAAGGAAAAATCCATGATTTCATCAGAAAGCGGAGAATAAAGGAGGATTGGTCACGGTTGGAGCTGCTTTCTGTCCCAGAGGTCAGGGGAGGAAAACCGCTCGGTCAGCTGAGTCAGTGTGACTTTACCAGAAGGTCTGGAACAACAGCAGCAGACTGCAGAGCTGCAGGTTTCCACTGAAGCTTCTCATCAAGCCAGGGAAAAACAGGCAGTGATGCTGAGGAGGATGATGAAGAGCAGGAGGAGGAGGAGGAGTGTTACATAAATCCATCCTCTTCGCGTTAATCCTCCCTCACTTTGAAACGGCTCCTTACATAATTTCACATCATCACAGAACATCTGAGCTCCAGATGAAGAGGCACCAGCAGCGGGAGGAGAGAGCCGCTGTGTCCCGCTGCAGAGCTCCGCAGCCCGGCGTGTAGCGCGCCGGCTGGCCGGGGGAAGGTCGCCCTGAGCCGGGGAGGGACAGAGGCTTTCCCCGCTGTTGCTGCGGTTAAACGCTGCAGATAAAAACAGGCTCCAACCCCCCAACGCACACACACACACACACACACACACACACACACACACACACACACACACACACACACACACACACACACACACACTCACACACAGACAGTATACATAGCAGTGATCTCAGCAGAGGATTATCGAGTTATTCCCGCAGAAACCCGCACTGACAGAAGGAGCGTCTCACCTGTTCGTGTCCCAGCTGGTCAGAACCGTCCGGCGGCTCTGGTTCTGACTCTGGAGGATGACTCCGCTGCTGTTCACTCCCACATATACTGCACGGGCACGTGCGCGTGCACGCGACGACAACACGCCCACTCTCCCCCCTTCTCGCGCTCTCTCTCTCTCTCTCTCTCTCTCTCTCTCTCTCCACGGACTGGTCCACTCGCTGCAGCGGGGGGAGACGGGGTTGAAACAAGACTCTGCGACATTAATAATAATAATAATAATAATAATAATAATAATAATAATAATAATAATAATAATTATTATTATTATTATTATTATTATTATTATAAGCATTATTATTATTATTATTATTATTATTATTATCATTATTATAAGTATTATTATTATTATTATTATTATTATTATTATCATTATTATAAGTATTATTATTATTATTATTATTATTATTATTATTATTATTATTATTATTATTATCATTATTATCATTATTATAAGTATTATTATTATTATTATTATTATTATTATTATTATTATTATTATTATAATTATTATTATTCTCTGAGCTATTTACAGGTAAAGCCCCTTAATAACAGCAACAAATACAATAAAGATAAACTTCAGACATTTTAACATATATTGTTAAAATAACAACATATGAACATGCAGTTAAATAGAATATGAGTTCAGATGAGGCTCATTTGTTAGATTAAGTACCTTGTAAGCAACATTTCAGCAGGTTCATTAGTTGTAAGCAGAAATCACAATTAACAGAAAGACAGGCTTTCAAACATCCATCTGAGCGTAAATAATCTATATTATGTGTTTAATGTTTAATCCAGTAATATTTCCTCATGTAGAAAAGGACGGCTGGACTCCGGTCCAGGAGAACCGGGTCCATCAGGGTCTCCAGGTGACCACCTTGACGGCGGTCTGAGCCGCCCGCCTGATGTCCTGGTCCTCGTCCTGGCTCCTCCTCTCCAGTAGGGGGAGGTGCTCCTGCAGGAGGCCGCGACCCTCTGGAGCTTCAGCCAAACCAGTGAGAGCTCTCAGGCAGTAGATGACCAGGGTCTTCCTCTTCTTCCTCTGCTTCTCCTCCTCCTCCTCCTCAGACAGCAGGTGGAGGAGCACGGGGATGACGCCCAGCTCCAGACTCAGGTATTTACCTGCAAGGGGGAGGAGCTTGGGTCAGACTGCCAGGTCACATGATGCAGGGGAACAAGGAGGAAACTTTCTGGACTCGCTGTTATTTAGCTAGTAGTGTTTACTTCATGAATATGTAACATGTGAATGAACATGTATGTTGCCATGGGAACAGCTGACCCCGGACTGTTTATTTAGATTCTAGCTGAGTTTTTAGAAACACTCTTATTTTTATTTTTTTTTATTGACGTATAGAGGATTTCTGTTCGCATTATGCTTCTTAAAATCAGTTTAATTCCCCTTTTGAGATGTGTAATTTTATCTGTAGCCTGTTTTGCTTGTAAAGTGTGATGGATTGGGGCGTTTTAGTGGAACATCTAAAGAGTTGGGAATCTCTTCGCTGTAGTTTGATAAACGAGGGCCCCCCAAACAGCATCTCGCTTAGGGCCCCCATAAAGCTAGAAACAGCCCTGATCTGTCCAATGACATCATTTTAAAATATTATGATGTTACTCAGTACTTCAGTCGCCTTTTTTCACCAAAAACTTTTTACTCTTGAGTAAAACGATGTTGAAGTAGTGATACTTTTACTTGAGTTCAACGTTTGGGTCCTCTGCCCGCTGTTTAGGTCATCCTGATCCATCTCTGGAGCTATGCTCCTGCAGGCTGCTGAAGGACAAACTGACCACTTCTCTCTCTGATACTTTCTCCTACTACTCTCCAGTTTTGCATTATTTGCTGTTATTTCATCTTTTAACTTTATGTTCTCTCAGTTTTGTACTCTTCATAGAAGCTACACCTGGTCTGGGGTTCTGTTTAGCTGTGATACCTTCCTGGAGGAGGGCATCGGCTGAGCCACATTGTCTCTTTCTTTCTGCTATTGGCTGAGTTTTAACTGCGACTAACTTTCTCTGCTCTCTTTCATCCTGTAGCCTTTAATCCGACTCAGAGCTGATCTGTTTAGCGGTTTCTCTGCCAGATGAAGCCACTAAAGGAGCTACTGCTGACATTAACTTCTTGCTTCTCTCTAACATAGAAAGTACTCCCGGTTCAGTGCTTCTGTTTCATTGCGTCTCTGCTCTGTCTTCAAACCTCCAGTCGGTCGGGCAGATGGCTGCTGGTACTGAGGCAGGTTCTGGTTCTGCTGGCGGTTTCTTCCTGTTAAAGGGGAGTTTTTCCTCTCCACTGTTGCCACATGCACGCTCGGTGTGAGGGATTGCTGGAAAGTTACCAGCTTGATGCAGTCTGCTGGTTTCCTTAGACTGGAAACCTTTAACTTGATGCATTGATTTATGTCTGGAATATTTAACATTGATTCTCTACATGACTGAATGGACTAAAGCAGATCTGTTGGTTAGTTTTCTAAACTCTTTGCTTCTCTTTAAATTTTTTTGGACTTGTTTGCAGAACAAACATTCAGGGGAGTCGTCTCAGTAAACCCGAACAGGAAGTGGAACCTCTGCGGATGATGACGGTGTTCATGATGACTCCTGCAGCGTTGGTCTGAATGTCGACGTCTCCGTCCCGCAGCAGAACTATCAGAGCCGGGAGGACGTCCTCCTCGCACACCTGCTGCTTCCCGTCTGCGGGGATGCTGAAACCAGGAGGAGACGGTCACACACGCATTAACACACACTTTAACACACACCCCGTTTAAACCCGTCCTCCTGCCGAACCTGAGCGCCATCAGAACCCCCGCCGCCTCTCTGCGGATGCTGGGGGAGCGGTGGGACAGAGTCTGACGCAGCACAGCAACGCCACCTGAGGCCAGAGCCGGCAGAGGGTTCAGCCTGGAGCAGGAGCTGAGGGTGGAGAGGAGCAGCACCTCCTCCTCTTCTTGCTCCTCCTGCTGCCGCTGTTTCTCTTGTTGCTGTTGTTCCTTCTCCTGCTGCTGCTGCAGCTGCTGCTGCTGCTCCTCCTGCTGCTGCTGCTCCTCCTGCTGCTGCTGCTGCTCCTCCTGCTGCTGCTGCTGCTCCTCCTCCTGCTGCTTCTCCTCTTGTTGCTGCTGTTTCTCTTGCTGCTGTTGTTCCTTCTCCTGCTGCTGCTCCTCCTGCTGCTGCTGCTCCTCCTCCTGCTGCTGCTCCTCCTGCTGCTGCTGTTTCTCTTGCTGCTGTTGTTCCTTCTCCTCCTGCTGCTGCTGCTCCTCCTTCTGCTGCTGTTTTTCTTGCTGCTGTTGTTCCTTCTCCTCCTGCTGCTGCTGCTCCTCTTGCTGCTGCTGCTGTTCCTCCTGCTGCTGCTGCTCCTCCTGCTGCTGTTCCTCCTGCTGCTGCTGCTCCTCCTCCTGCTGCTGTTTTTCTTGCTGCTGTTGTTCCTTCTCCTCCTGCTGCTGCTGCTCCTCTTGCTGCTGCTGCTGTTCCTCCTGCTGCTGCTGCTCCTCCTGCTGCTGTTCCTCCTGCTGCTGCTGCTCCTCCTGCTGCTGCTCCTCCTGCTGCTGCTGTTCCTCCTGCTGCTGCTGCTCCTCTTGCTGCTGTTTCTCCTGCTGCTGCTGCTCCTCCTGCTGCTGTTCCTCCTGCTGCTGTTGTTCCTTCTCCTGCTGCTGCTGTTCCTCCTCCTGCTGCTGTTCCTCCTGCTGCTGCTGCTCCTCCTGCTGCTGTTCCTCCTGCTGCTGCTGCTCCTCCTGCTGCTGTTCCTCCTGCTGCTGCTGTTCCTCCTGCTGCTGTTCCTCCTGCTGCTGCTGTTCCTCCTGCTGCTGCTGCTCCTCTTGCTGCTGCTGCTGCTCCTGCTGCTGCTGCTGTTCCTCCTGCTGCTGCTGCTTCACCTCCTGCTGCTGCTGCTGTTCCTCCTGTTGCTGCTGCTCCTGCTGCTTCTCCTCCTCCTGCTGCTGCTCCTCCTGTTGCTGCTGCTGCTTCTCCTCCAGCTGCTGCTCCTCCTGTTGCTGCTGCTGCTCCTGCTTCTCCTCCTGTTGCTGCTGCTGCTCCTCCTCCTGCTGCTGCTCTTGCTGCTGCTGCTCCTGTTGCTGCTGCTCCTCCTCCTGCTGCTGCTCCTCCTCCTGCTGCTGCTGCTGCTCCTCCTCCTGCTGCTGCTCTTGCTGCTGCTGCTCCTGTTGCTGCTGCTCCTCCTCCTGCTGCTGCTCCTCCTCCTGCTCCTCCTCCTGCTGCTCCTCCTGTTGCTGCTGCTCCTCCTCCTGCTGCTGCTCCTCCTCCTGATCCTCCTCCTCCTGATCCTCCTCCTCCTGTTGCTCCTCGTCCTCCTCCTGCTCCTCCTCCTCCTCTTGCTCCTCCTCCTTCTGCTCCTCCTCCTGCTCCTCCTCCTGCTGCTGCCGCTGCGCCATCTGTTTGAGCTTTATCATCAGCTTAGGGACCAGCTTCAGCAGAGCTTCAGCACCTGCAGTGGATCCAGATGGAACTCTCAGTAATTATGTTACTATCAATAAAAAAAATAAAAAAAAATCTTGATTTTTTTTTTTTTAAATCAAATGTAAATTTTTTTTCCATCTTTTTCAATTTTTTATAAATTTGTAAAAAAGAATTTAAAAAATAAAATATGAAAAAACATCTTGCTATTTTTTTCAGATGTTATATTTCTCCATTTTTTTAAGAAATATATTTTTAAAAATTTGAAAAAATTAAAAACATGACAAAAAAAAATTTAAAAAAAATTCTTGATAATTGTTTAGATGTTATTTTTTCCCCATTTTTCTAAATTATCTGAAAAAGAAGTAGGAAAGATAAAATTTGTAAAAAAAAAAAAAAAAAAAAAAAAAAAATAATAATAATAATAATAATAATAATAATAATAAATTTAAAAAAAAACAACTAGAATTTTTTGCTATTTTTCTTAGATATTTTTTTCAAAATTATTATTTTTTTTAATTGACAAAATAAAGTCTGTAAAACAAATATTGAAAAAATAACATCAGGAAAAAAAATCTTGCTATTTTTATCAAATAATTTTTTAAAAGATGAAAACATCAAAGTGATGCTGCAGCGTTTACCTGCTGGCAGCTCAGCCAGGCCGCTCAGCACCAGGTGGACGTTCCTCCTGCAGGTGGACGAGCTGTCGTCCAGGAGGTCGGAGAGCGGAGCGAGGAGAGAGGAGGAGAGGAGAGCCGCCCTGCAGGAACAAACAGCTCAGAGGGAGAACAAACCTGGAGGGATGAGGTGCGATGTGTGGAGGCCGCCCCCTGCTGGTGAACCCACTGAACAGCAACAACAAACCCTGAAACATTTGATTCTTCCTGTCAAGCTGTTGCGTCACCGTCTCTCTTTTCATCTCAGTGCATCTTTTATTTCATCTGTTATCACTTTTAGTCTCTTTATTTGTATATTTCATGTCTGTTTGGTCCAGAGGTGGCAGTAACTAGTTACATTTACTTGAGTAACTTTTTGAAAAAAAAGAGAAAAACATTTTGGGAGTAGTTTTACTGCACTGTACTTACTTACATTTACTTGAGTAATATTATTATTATTAAGTATCACAACTCTTACTTGAGTAAAATTTCTGGATACTTTACCCACATGGAGAGAAATTTGTTGCAATATCAATGCAAGCAAAGAACGTGTTTCAAAAAATTGAATCAGGAAAAAATGCATTTTGAAAACTAAACTTTTAAAAACTTCTCAATCAAAATCTACGTTTTGAGAGTAATTGCAATGTGTGAGCAATAGTTGAACCTACATTTATGCAGTTTGCTTTTTCAGATGTTATCTTTTCAAAAAAAAAAATGTAACAGATTTTTATTTTTTCAATTTCTTTACAAATAATTTGAAAGCCAATTGGAAAAAAAAACATCTGGAAAAAAAGAAACTATAAATGAAGGTTCAACTATTGCTCACAAAATGAAAGTTATGCTCAAAACATTGTTTTTGATTGAGATGTTTTTTAAAGTTTCATTTTTGAGACGCATCAAATGTAAATTTTTGAAGCACGTTCTCAGCTTGCAGTGATATCGGAACAAATCTCTCTCCATACACACGCAGTGAGTAACGTCACCGAATGAAGAGCAAACATGTTTTACCCCAAAACAGATGAAGATAACCTTTGTGGCTGAATTTACATGACGCTTTAATGTACTCATATTGATTAAAATGCACTGTCCCCATATTAAATAAATTCAAATTCAAAAATCCAAACACAAACCCAGAGTTCATGTTGAAGTGAGACCTCCTGTTTGTGCACAAGCTTTGTTATTCTCGTGTTTCTCTCTGCTGAGCCTGCTGGCCCACTTGGAGGTCCAGTATACACAGTAATGACACACATGGTCACTAAGTGCTTTACACAGTTCAAACACATACACACCCTGCCTGTTATAACATATATATATCCAAAGTATCAGTTTCAGAAGGTTTACAACGAAAAGAATTGATTAGGAAATGTGTTTCTTCTGCTTAAATGTGTTGTTTTGTAACTTTGTTTTTGTTTTATATTTTTCATTTTAGTATTTATAATACCAGAATTTGCATATACCTTTATATTTTTTTCTGTCTATTTTTATTGTGAAATCATAAATCAGATGTTCTGATCAGTACTCGAGTAATCCTTTCTATGGAATACTTTTCTACTCTGTGTTAAGTATAGTTTCTGGCTCCTCTCGCCACCGCTGTTTGGTCTCATATTTCCCATTTCCTCAGATTTGGACTCTTTCTGTGGCTGCTGCTGGTTTGTCTTCACTCGACCTGACGCCTGCCAGCCTCCTGGCTGCCCTGCTCAGTGCTGCAGTGGACCTTTACCCTCTGGCCCTGCAGGGGTTCTGAAGGAGGACCTACCTGCCGATGGTGTGGTTCATCAGCAGGTGCAGCAGCTCGCAGGTTTTGCTCCTGACTGAAGGATCCGGGTCCTTCAGCAGAACATGGAGCTGCTTCAGGAAACCTGCAGAACAGGACAGACATGAACACACCCTCCTCCTGCAGCTCTGTGAACGCTGTGAGGTTCCGGTTCGGCCCGGTTACCTCCGGTCACGGTCTGGTAAAGCCGCTCCGGCTCGTGGACCAGGTCACAGAGAGACGTCAGAGCCCGCACCTTGTGGGCGGGGTCTCCGTCCCGCAGCTGCTCGAACAGCTGCGGGACGGCCCGCCGGCCGAACGCCACCGGAGCCCGGTTCGGGAAGATCATTGCAGCGGCCATCGGAACCGAGTTTTGCGCTGGTTAAAGTCCGCCAGTTGGAAACGACGCTGCTGTTGCCTAGCAACAGAGTAAACAATCCTGCTGCGTTCAGGGACCAGAGAGGAAAACCCGTTAATTCAGAAACTGATGGTCTGATTTTCTATCTTGAGAATTATTTTCCGGACTGCAGCTGCATCAGTTTGGTCTTTAAGCATACATATTCATACTGAACTGTGACATCATTGCATTATTTTATTGGTTCTGTTTTAATCTGTTTTTTTTTTTATTATTTTGACTTTTACCTTTTGTAGTTTTAGTTTAATCATATCTATTTCTCACTGGCTTAGCGAGTTTGTTGAATAAAGTATTTTAACTGCAAGGTTGAATTTTTTCTCATAATAAATCTTGCATATAGAACAGAAGATGCCTGTATGTATTCCATACACCTGTGTATCTTACTGTTCAGATGAACCAGTCCAGGGGTCTCGTTTATAAAGTTTGCGTAAGCACAAAACGGGGCCTGAAACTTGCGTACGCCACTTCCCACGCAAAGGTTCTGATTCATAAAACACAAACTTGACCTGAAAACGTGCAGTGCCTCAGGCCAACTTTGACCCTGCGTACCATATACGCTTATTTTGGAAACAAGAGCGAAACGGCGCCGCAGATGGTGAAGTGGCGAGCTGAAGCCACCTTTCATTATGATTCTCTTAGACCCTCAGTGACGGTCCGAGCCTGTTTGGCGCCCTGGGAGTGCAAACCCGCCAGCGCCCCACTATTACCCCCAAGTGGAGTAGTGCGGTAGGCGCTGCCTTATCAGCCCCTTTATCATAAGCATTTAAAAACAGTGTGATATATGCTTGTGCTGTTGAGCCAAAACTGTACATGAGGACCTTTCAAATAAAAAAATGCCTATAATGTCTCAATCCTAAACCAAAGTCCTCACAGTATTTAAACATTTTCTCACAGTCACATTCCACATTTTTTTTTATTCATTTGTTTTTTTTTTAAACTACAGATTAACACAAATTGTGATAAGGTGTGAAGGATTCACAGTGATTCCAGCAAATATGTAAATAGCATGTTGACACCCGTGTGTAATGCTGCACCATGGATGCATTGGCCCTGCTGAAAGATGTTCTAAATGGGAGAATCAGGAGGGAGCGCATTTTCAGGGATCACCAAGATCTTCTGGTCCATGATGATGACGACTGGCTTATAGGCCGATTTCGACTCCCTGGAGCGTTGCTCTGGGATCCATGTGCTGAACTGGGTCCAGTATTGGAAAAACCGACCTGCCGGAACCACACCATCCCTGTCCCATTACAGCTGTTGGGGTTCCTGGCAACCAGCTCCTACCAGTGTGAATTAGCCGACAGGTATGGGTTTGATTTAATCAAAAATTAAATAACTCTCTGTATCATGATGTGTGGTGTAATGATGGGTGAAAGTGCAAACAGGCACAGACAGCAAGCAGATTTTGGTGATTTAATGAGGAAAATAACAACAACAAAAAATTTTTCACAAGGACCGCACGTGGGGAGCCAGGAGTAAAACCAGCAGGGTGAACAGGGAAGCTACAGGTAAGTAACAGGAGGATCCAGCGGTGACTGGTTGCCAAAGAGAAGCTTAAGTACAGGTGATTTAATTACTGGATAGAGAACCGGCGGTTGATTAGTAGATTAGGAGACCAGAGAGGTAGACTGAGGAGGGAGAGAGACTGGCATAAGAGGGTCAGGGGGAAACAGACAGAACTAGGAAAATTAATCTAACTGAAACAATAAACACAAGACGTAAATAATTATACATAATCTAAAATAACTAAGAGTAGACTGAACTAATCAGTGAAAATAAACTAGGATGAAGGGAAATAATGAAAATAAGAAATCGATATGGGGAAATAACATAATCAGAGTCCAAACAATGCGGGATATGACACTCTTTGTTTAAGGAGCAACCTAATTCTGTAAAGTTCTCCATCGGTCTGGAAGATCACAGCCAGCGCTGCCTGCCGTCCTGAAGGCGATGTGAACACGACCACTTGATTCATCAGATGACCCTACACTGTAGGAGAACATGCGTCCTTAAATATTAATGTGTGGAATCCCAACTATTAGGGCCAGATGTACTGATGCTCTGCCATAACCTGCAGGAGACAGTGGCTGCCCCCCAGGCGCTGGCTCCTAACCCTACTTTAAAACACCCAGAGCACAGTGGAGGCACACTTTAATATTGCTCACACCCAGTAGCGGTTTCTGAAATGTGCGACAAGGCAGCTTTTTGTCTAGGGCGGCACCAGCCCCCAGCCCCCCAACAAATACATATGAGGCACCCTGCTCTGTGCTTCTCTTGCCATGAGCACTGCGCACAAAGCACACAGATGCAGAGGTGCTGGGTGCAGCATATCAACTTTCACAGCTGACATGTTCTTCATCAGGTGGAGAAGCAAGGAAATGACCACACAGTCCATAAAAAGGAGGGACAACATTTATCATAAAAAGTATACAAGAAATAAAAAGCCGTTGCTGGCAGTAAATATTAAGAGCCCTCCAGGTGTCTTCAGCAGGCTTCTCCTGTTGCTCTCGAGGTCTGTCTTCTTTCTCCTCTTAAATGCCTTTCCTTGCCTCCACCCTGCTGGCTCCTGACTGGTTATCCACCAGGTGTTCCTCATTCGTGGAGGATCAGCAGGGTGGAGAGACAAAGGAAACACATTTTAAGTCAAAATCATCCACATAAAACAAGATGGAGAAAAAAAAAACACAGAAGCGAAAACGTTGCACAGTTTCACCTTGTGATAGAAACACAGTGTCTCACACACACGGGTTTGTATTACATATCCAAGTACACACACACACACACACACACACACACACACACACACACACACACACACACACACACAGCTGTTGTCCAGATAAAAAGCCGCTGTGTAATAACCTCTAGATGTTGACCAACACCCCCCAGTGTCATCTTTCTGGGGAAACTGGAGCTCAGATATGATCAGAACATTGGTCCAGACTTTGGCCACACTTCTTCAGAAACAGTTTTATCTGATCCAGATGGCTGCACAAGCAACTGTTGAAACACAAAGTCACTCCATGCAGCTCCGGCTTCCCCCCTGACTGGGGTCAATGGAACGCAGCACCACTGTGGCTGTGGTGAAGGAAACTGGTTACCAGAGACCTCTGGCCTTGCTGTGGAGCTGCACCCACAAACTGGGGGAAGGCCACTGATCTCAATAACAAGTCAGTGTGTAAGATCCTTGTAATGTGGACACAAAGATGCGACATAACCCCTTCTCTTCCACGTTCCCTCCGAACACCTGACAGATGATGAGACGTGGAAGTCGCCTCAAAGGGCTGAGGGACTGTTGGAACAGTTTTCCAGCCGAATGGATGAACGATGAAGCCACCACAACGGCACGATGTCTCGGGTTTTTCATCTGGAAGGAACACGATTCTTTTTTGTTGTTTATGGGACACTGGACGTTACCTGGTCAACGTTTTCAACCAAGAACCCACCGTGGCTCTTTATGCTCGTGACCTGTTAACGCATTTTGTTCACACCTTCAAAAGCTGGGAAAGGAGGGATGTCGAGGTAGAAAAGAAGACTGAAAAGGGGCCCAGATGCCCGGAAAGGGGTATCAGTGCTTTTCAAGTGCAAGTTCAGATAAATATAACCTGCTGGGTCCGGCCAGACAGAACTTCAGCAAATGACTGGATTATCTGTGGCTGTCCTCATGCATCGGCAGGCATGCAGAGAAGACGGCACTCTCAGTCCATGTTGTTCAGAACCGCGCCCAGACAATGTAAACTGGGACTAAAGTGCATCAGTGGAGCATCCAGTTAGAAGACCCACAAGTTACTGCATGCTATACTATGTATCAGTGATGGATCGATTTAGGGTTGAAGGAGGAACAGCTTATCCTGCTCTCTCATCCTCTTCTTGATTGGTTTTGCTTTTCAAAGTTATTTAATGTACCCAGTTTTTATAGTTATGCTTACATTTACGACCCTCATGACTGGATTACTTCAAATTTAAGGAACGTAGGATTTATTTATTTCATGTTTTTACTTTATTTTCTGACCTGCAAGCTGAACCAGAGCAAGGTGCCTCTGTTCAACTCAGAGGATATTGACCCGGTTAAGCCTGTTTTTTCAGAGTTCCTGTGAAGTTGAAGAGATCCTGGCAGCATCTCTGAGGAACGCCACCTTCTTGAGAAAATGCCACCTCAGATCAGATAATAACCTCAGACCTTGCTGAAAGCGCCAAGGTTTCATCAGATGGAGATGTTTGCAGGTTTATATCTTGATGCTTCACCATGAGATGCAACTTGTCTGTCAGCTGCCGTGATCAGGATGACACAGCTCTGATCTCCGTTACAGATGCAAAACATCAGCAACAGAACTGCATGTAATGCAACTAAGACCCTGGAGAAGGTAAATATTGACTAGAGATTTAAAATGTCTACATCTGTTATAAATCTGATTATATGTCATTTAGTTGATTTGGGAAGCATTCAGAATCTCTGATCCTCCTAACATCATTTCTGGATCTTTCCCCAGAAAACTCCACCTCCATGAGAGGATCTAGTCTGGGAGATATAAACCAAACTCACAGCAGAGAAGACCAGTCGCTTCAGCTTCTTCCATCACCAGCATCATCATCGGTCCCAGTGAGACTCTCATCTGGACTCTTTCCAGTTTCCAGGTCAGTTAAAGCTGCCGTCTGTAACTTTTACCAAAATATATTTTCTCCATATTTGTTGAAACTGCCTCCATGTGGTGACAGTTCGGTCTGAGGCAGATAATCTGTGAACAGATGGAGCTCCTCCACCTCCTCCCTGAGCTGCTATTGGTCTAAAGAAATGCTCCGCTCCCGACCTGAAACAACCAATCAGAGCCAGGGGGAGGAGCTTAGCGCTGCCAATCACCCTCATGTACACGCTGCTAAATGAGGTAATAGTGGAGAAACAGCTCATCACTCCAGGAAAACTGTTTATCCGCCGTCATCAGTGGCCATGCTAACTAGCATTAGCATTAGCAGCAGGCTATGTTGTGGTGAACCAGCTGCAGCGCAGCAGAGGGGGGGGGGGAGTGTGTGAGCGGCGCGTACATGAGGGTGATTGACAGCACTAAGACCCTCCTCCTGGCTCTGATTGGTTGTTTCTGACTGACTGGTGCATTTCTGTAGTTAGTACTGGGAGCACTGGGAGAAGGCAGAGGGGCTGGATTTTTCCACACATTATCTGTCTTGTAGTATTCTGTCACGATATGATGATAATTTTAACAAATATGTAAAAAAACCCACATTTTTCATAAAAGTTACTTCAGCTTTCACGTTAATACAGCAGCTCTGAAGGTTTTTACATATTTAACATTCATCAGGTCGTCGTTTTCTTCTTCTTGCTGCTGCAGCACGATGGCAGGATGGAGGGAGAGATGGAAGCCTCTGCAGCTCCTCATCATCCTCAGCCTCCTCTTCCTCACCAACCAGTCTGGTAGCAGACTTTGCAACATTTAGCTCTAGTCAGGATGACCTCTGACCTCCTGCTCTCTAAAGTAGATCCCAGCAGATGGATGATGGAGGCTTTAACCTGTTTCCATGTTTCAGAGCTGATGAAACTAAAGTGGAACAGTTTGACCATAATGACCAACATTACGTCTGGAGGAAATAGGGGGACGCTTGTACCATCCTCACTGTGAAGTAGGGTGGTGGCAGCGTCATGCTGTGGGGCTGTTTTGCTGCAGGAGGAACTGGTGCAGTTTATAAAATAGATGGCATCATGAGGAAAGAACATTATGCAGAAATACTGAAGCGACATGTGGAGCAGATTGGTCTCCAGCTGGACAACGGCCCTCAGCATCCAGCTGGAGTGGCTTCAGGACAACAAAGCCAAGGTTTTGGCGTGGCCGTCACAAAGCCCTGATCTCGGTCCTGTGGAGGAGTTGTGGGCGGCTCTGAAAAGGCATCTGAAAGCGACTCATTTCCACCGGTTCTGTCAGGAGGAACGGGCCAGAACTCCAGCAAACTACTGGGAGAAGCTTCTGGAAGGAAACCCAAAAAGTTTGACCCAAGACATCCAGTTTAAAAGACAATTATCCCTGATGATTATACGAAATGTATGTAAACTTCTGAATTTGAAGAACTTTCCAAAAAATTCTCTAAAAAATGTTCAACGTGTTTTCTGGCATTTAGCAAATAGAAATAATTTTGCTGATTCCAACTGACCTAAAATGAGAAAAGTTTGGTCTGATTTAACTTCAGACAGTGGAAATAAAAGTCTTTTTGCTGGGTGTATGTAAATGCTGTGTAATAAGCTCTAGATGTTGAGGTTGACCAACATCCTCCAGTCATCTTCCTGGGGAAACTGGACGTCAGTCTGATCAGATTATTGGTCCAGACTTTGGCGATGCTTCTTCATAAACTATTTCATCTGATCCAGATGGTTGCAGAAGCAAATGTTGACATTTTACTATGAAACACAAAGTCACTCTATGCAGCTGCTATCAGTATCACGTTATCACGCATTGTCATGTTTTTGCTCGTTCTAGTTCCCTTTTCATTGTGTGAAACACTTTGAACGGCCTGTTGCTGAAAATGTGCAACACAAAGAAACTGCTTTGTCTTCTTGCTGCAGTCACGAGAAACTGGGTCCAGACTGGAAAATCCAAGAACAGTGATATTTGAGGTCAGAATGGTGTCATTATTTTATTGATCAGAAGCTGAAAAGTTTAAGAAACGGTTTATCAGAAAAATCTAAATTCTGTTAGGAGTTCCACAGGGTTCAATTCTTGGTCCTCTTTTTCATCAACATTATTCTTCAATTTAAAATAAATTAAAGCAGCATAAATGTGAAACTAAAGCTTAAATCCTGGTACCACTTTTCAAGAAGAACCTTTAACCAATAAATTCATTTCACAAAATTAGTTTTAACGAAACAACGATTACAGGTTTCCAGTAAAAAGACAACATGGTAATGAATGTTTCTGGTGCTGTTTGTTTCGACAGAAACACAAAAAACTCTTCTTTTCAGAGCATCTGTGAAGCTGAAGAGGTTTTGGCAGCAGCTCTGACGATCTCCACCAGACTCCTCCTCCATGGGAGGATCTAGTCTGTGTTTTATAAGCCACACTCACAGCAGAGAAGATCAGTCGCTTCAGCTTCTTCCTTCACCACCATCAGTTCCAGAGAGACTCTCATCTGGACCCTCTGAAGTTTCCAGGTCAGTTCACGTTAATACAGCAGCTCTGAAGGTTTTTACATATTTAACATTCATCAGGTCGTCGTTTTCTTCTTCTTGTTGCTGCAGCACGATGGCAGGATGGAGGGAGAGATGGAAGCCTCTGCAGCTCCTCATCATCCTCAGCCTCCTCTTCCTCACCAACCAGTCTGGTAGGAGACTTTGCAACATTTAGCTCTAGTCAGGATGACCTCTGACCTCCTGCTCTCTAAAGTAGATCCCAGCAGATGGATGATGGAGGCTTTAACCTGTTTCCATGTTTCAGAGCTGGGGGGAGATGTGGAGGAGAAGCTGAGCCTCAGAGGAACGTCTCAGGAGCCGCTGCAGACCTCCTCACCAAGCAGGTAGGGGACGAGTCAAAGTTATTTCCCATCATTTACTCATACAGGCCAACGTAAAGGTAAATATGACTCCGAGTGAGAACATGTATCAGCAGGAGGACGCTCAGAGCAGCTCTGGTTTGATGAGGGGTTCTGGTCTGTCAGGTTCTGTTCCTCCGCTGACCCAAACGGGAATCAGAACCACAACCAACAGGAACACAGTCTGCTCTAAAACTCAGAAACAGATACAGGTTGTTCAAAATATTCATGATAAAATATCATTGTATCTTCTGATTATTGGTTCCCATAACTCTAAGAAAACTACGGAGACCACGAAGAAAAGGAAGGAAGGAGTTATGAAACGGCAGCGACTGGTGACAACATGGAGTCTCGAGTTCAAACTCGGACTTGAGTTGCACTCGAGTGACAAAAATAAAGTCTTCAAGCTCAAACTTTAGCTCTAAAGACTAGAGGCTTGACTTGGACTCGTGGTCTGAGACCCGAGTCTTAGTTCCGGTGTTTATCTGATGTGGTGAAGAGTGAAAGGAAGCCGGTCTGTGAGCTGCTGGCTGGTTTTCTGTGAGAGGATGAGCTTGATTATTGGCTGGAGGCGTTGGTGGATTATTATGGGATGTTAAGAGCTCCTAATATGGCAGCAAAGACAGTTTGTCTAACAAGGACTTAAAAAAGTGGTTTAAAAACTGTACTCCTTTATTTTATAAACAAATGTAAAAAATGAATATTTAAGCAATAAATTATTTAATTAATTAATTGATGCCAAAGTGAAAGAATGAATTTTTTCATTCTTGTCAACTCAGCTTTGATAACTTTTCATCTTTTCATTCCAGCCTGATCAACAAACAGCTGCTGCTGCACGACGACAAGGTAAAATCAAACTCAGATCAGTTCAGTTTATTTAAGGAGCACCAACACAACAAATGTTGTCTCAAGGCATTTGTAGCATTTTAACATGTGGTGTAATCCATAATTCAGTCAAATTCTGTTTAATAAGACTTTACATACGGATGGTTTTAGTTGTGGACAGGAAAGAAGGACTCGTATGAAACCAAGATGTTGAACTGAGTCTGATGATCGTTGATGAGTCAATATATGAAATATAATTACAAAGAGCATCAACCAGATGTGCGTTTACAAAGCTGTGATCTTTATCAAGTGTTGGGACCTGAAACTGAGCCTGGTGGAACTCCAAACTCAGTTTATGCGGTTAGGATGAAGAATTTCTGGAGTTTGCAAACCCTTCTCTGTCGGTCGGAGACGATCTGAACCTCAAACGCTCAGAGCAGAATCTATCACCCAAGAATAATATGAACTCTTTAGTTTTCCTGTTTGCTTCCACAGACCTTAACACGCTCATTTGTGTAGTGATGGGACCTGCAGCACGAAAACATCTCAAAAATAGCTGAGAATAGAATTAAATGTAAATTTGATTCAATAAACGAACCATTTATTATACAAACACTAAAAGAATTAAGAAAAGTTTCAGAAAATGTTCTGCAATTCCTACATTTTTTTGTGCTTTAAACAATTTTTTTTTATAATCTCATGATTTAAAATCATTTTTAGTTTGATTTTTTGTTCTTTGCAGCATTTCAATTTCAAGGAGCTCAAACATTTAATTTTCAGCATCAACATAAAACATGAGAGTAAAACAGACTCGGGGTTCTTCGGGTCTCCAAACAGACGTGCAAAATTCACCTTCATCGCTTTTGCAATGTAAAAGATCCAGTTTTAATTCAATCTGAATCGAATTCACTTCTAATAATCCCACTGAGTTTCATTTCAATAAACATGGAGATAAAACTGCTAAACAAGACAAATAAGAAGCTTCGTGGTGTATTACACCCAGAACCGAACCAGAACTTTCTTGCGTTCTGACCAAAGCTTGTGTTTTATTTCCAGGATCTGGACGCCTTCTTGCTTCGTTTTGGCAAACAGACAATGGAGGACTGGCTGCAGAGCGTTTCAGAGATCTCTCCCAGCTTTAGACAGAAAGTTCTGGTTCTGACCGGCAGCACCAATTCATCAGATGTTAAAAGGAGGCAGGAAAACATCCCGGATCCTCAGCAACGTGTCCCAGTCAGCAGGAAGTTCCTCTACAACCAGTCCTGTGGGTCAGAGTCAGAACCCAACCAGGAGACTCCTCAGATCTATCAAGTACTGGATGAACTGGACCCAGTTTCCAGCTCCAGAACCCCCCAGAGACCAGATGACCCCATGGTAGAGTTTGACCACCAGCAGATCCTCATGTTAGAAGATGAGGAGGTGGTGAGAACAGCTGCAGCTTCTCTCTATGAGAAACATCCGACAGTCAGTTCACTGCATGCCGTTGATCCCCAGCAAAGAGTTCAACGGGTCAAAGGTCAAGCCGTGGCTCTGTCCGAACGCAGCAGCCTGGTTCTGGTGGGTCACGGAGCCAGAGACCATTCGGGAGAGATGAGAATATCAGGGTACAGCTACCAAGATGTGGCCAGGATCATCCAAAGCAGCTCCAGGACCAGCCAGAAGATCCAAACTACTACAGTTGTGGCCTGTGACGTGGGATCGGACCGCCGGTTCAGAGAAGCTCTGCTGAAGGAGCTCCATGAAGCCGGCGTTGAGACGGAGCTCCACCTGTGGAAGACCACGGTCCAGGTCACAGAGACAGGAGAGCTCCTCAGTCAGGACGTCTCTGCAGATGGACCGCAGTGGAGATCTGAGGATCACACCAAGAAGGTGGTTCTGACTGTCGGCGGCGACCGACAGATAAGGACGAGGAGCGAGGAGGAGGAGGGCCGCAGAGGACACCGAGTTCTCACCAAGGAGACAAAGTTCCTGCGTCCTCCTAAGCGATTTCTGGTGTATCGAAGAAGCTGGCCACAAAACCCAGAAACATTTATTAACCCAAATGTTTTTGAGAAAGTCAATCAGAACAAAGTTGACGAATTAAAAAAACCTTTAAAGAACTTGAAGGTTTGACTTGGGGCCTGTTTCACTCAGACCAACCAAAACCAACTAAAGGCAGCTGCAAAGATCTAGAGTTCAACATAAACAACTATGTTCTTGGAAAAAGAGATGAAAATACTAAAACAATTTCCTGGATGAATAATGACGAAGACAAAAACAAGGTACTCAAAGAGTGCTATTTGATTGCAACAGGAAGAGACATCAGAAACATCATCCGTCACTTCGGAAAGGATGGAGAGGATGAGACGACATTCCTGATGGTCAATAACTGGATTTATGAAGTGGATCCTCAAAGTCTTTATGTGTTTCCTGTTGGAAAGAAGCAGAACTATGATCCAAAGACAGTTCAACAACTGAAAGAGAGCATTGAAGTCCAAATGGGTAAGTCAGACTATCCACATATCAAAGAAGGTCTACGTAAAAGTCTGCCAAACCCAGGAGACCCTGAAATACAGTGTACTCAATATTTCAGTGATATTTTTAAGAAGGAAAAGACAAACATCAATTCAGTAACTACTGAGGCTTGGTGCACCACTTACTTTGTTGCATCAGTCATCGCAGAATCTGCCAGAAATTTCAGAACCTTCCCTCTGATTCTGATGGCTCTGGATCTGACTGATAACTCTGATCAAAATGTCCAGCAAAAGGGAGTGGACTTTTTGTTTCATCAACATTCAATGACCAGAGGAGGATCCTGGATTGATCCAAGCAGACGAGGATTCACTGGATCAGCAACACCTGAGGGTTCCAGCAAACTGAAGAATAAAACCCCTAAAACCAAGGAGGAGTTAATGACGGACCTGGTGAAAGTCATTAGCAAGGAATCTATTATATTCACAAACTGGCAGAATTCAATTAAAGGTTCCCATAATTATGAGACCTACGTGGAGGAGATGGTTAAAATTGGAGAACGATATAAGATATTTCAGAATCAGAATGAGAAAGATGTCTTTAAAAACGCTTGTAAAGAATTTCTACATGAAATCAACAACAAAAAGCAAATGATATGTCGAACCAATGACATGCCTCCATCTGGGACATCCAGCAGAAATTCAAAGAGGAAGTCCTCAAGATCCAAATCATCCAGATATGTGACTTTTGTTGTGATCTGCTGTGATATATTCATGTCCTGATATGGTTAATATCTGAATCTACAACAAAATAAAGTGCAACTCATGAGATATTCGCTGTATTAATTGGTCATTTTCACTCTCAGTTAAACAGTTTCAGTTATAACCATGGAGCTTCCCATCGACTTTAAACATAAAAGACTTCTGGTCGAATCGCTACAGGTTCCCTCATGATTTCATTTTATTTAAAGATTTCCTGTAAATTTCAGCCCAGTTTTATCTGCATTATCATTAAAGAAGAAAATAAAGATGCTTGGACTTCTTCCTGTGGGTGAAATATTTACTTCATTGAGCTACAGCTGCGACCTAATCCTCCACCTGCGTAATTAATTACCATAATTACACAGATGATACACAGCTCTATATCACGATGTCACCAGGTGACTCTGAACCCATCCAAGCACTGAACAGATGCTTTGAACAAATCAATGCGTGGAGGTGCCAAAACTTTCTGCAGCTGAACAAAAACAAACTGAAGCTATTATCTTTGGACCCAAAGAGGAACGATCTAGAGTGAGCACGCAGCTTCAGTTATTACAGCTAGAAACTAGAGATCAGGCCTGAAATCTGGGTGTAGTGATGGACTCGGACCTGAACCTTCAGACACATAAAGACAGTTACAAAGTCAGCCTTCTATCATCTGAACAACATTTCCAGGATTAAAGGACTGATGTCTCACCAGAGGCTGATATTGGGACATCAGCCAACGGTCTACTGCTGCTGCCTCCTATTACCTCATATAATACTTAGTTGTTTTTTTTCATTGTATTTAGTAAAGCAGACAAGACACATGTTTGAAACTTTAATCATTTTATTTACTGATTTTTTTTTTTTTCTTTTGTTTTCCTTGGTGATCTTCCTCCATGCCTCTGTCAAAGAGCCTTCTTACATCCCTTGGTGGAGCTGCATCCAGGCAAAAACTTGTTGGCTGTGGTAGGGTTGTGACACCGAAAGGTTGTCAGCTTGGGCCGGACATCCGTAGAGTTAGAATAGTTCACGTATCTGGTCACTGCAGTCCTGATATCTGTGAAGGTAGGCCTCCCTGGCAGACCTTAAGTACCCATGCCTTCTGGAGGTACTGGACCGTGTTTCTAATCACTGACTTTGAAGCAACATGAAAGAGCAAGTTTGTCGTCTGGAGACCGGCACGACGACTGTCGGCCACTTTTCCTCTCAAACTCACTGACTTTCAGAAAGATCTGTGCTGTTCTATCGGATCTTTGTCTCGTGCTCATGTACATTAATCAGGTAGCCTTCCTCGGGGAATTTACATTTTCGTTGGATATCTTACACCATGGATGACGTGAAGCCAAATGAACGGTTGTAAAAAGGTGCGGAGGAGGTGTTGTCTAGTGGCCTTCAGCAGGTTAATCCTCTCTTTGTCTTGTGGTAACTGCTGATTCCGTAGACGGAAGATTTCTTGGTAAAGATGGAGGTAAAGGTAAAAAAGGAGCAGAGAAAGATCCCTGCAACGAAAACACCTGGTCTAATGTACCAACACTCTTTATTGACCCAGAAATTTATAAGCTCATTGACCAAAACAAAGCTGGAAAATTAACAAAAGACTTCAGGATTCTTGAATCCTTTACTTGGGGACTGTTTCATCGAGAACCACCAGAAAAACTGCAGAGAGCGGTGGATCTTGAATATGAAGTCAATAACTATGTAATAGGAGATAAAACAGCAAAGGAAATGAACGGAAACACTGAAAATGAAAAGATCAAACACGTTCTTCAGAGCTGTTATGTGATCTGTGGAGGAAGAGACCTCAGGAACATCATCCGTCAATATGTAGTGAATGAAGAAAATGCTGTAACATTCCTGATGGTCGATACCTGGATATTTAGAGTTGATCCTCAAAGTCTGTATGCCACTCCAGCTGGAAAACGTCTAATAAACCAGAAAGAGAAGGATAACGTAAGGAATTTCCTTAATAACCAGGATAAGGAGAACAGTGAAAGTTACACAAACATACAAGGCAGAATTGATAATAATGAGAAAAAAAAATATGGTTATTATGTTAGGGAGATATTTTTAGGAGAGACTGAAGAAAAACAATCAGAGACTGAGACTGAGAGGTTTTTCTCTGCTTGGTATTTCACAGCTTCAAACATCATGGAATCTGTCAGAAATTTCCGAACATTTCCAGTAATCCTCATGGCTTTGGACATGGATGAAAACCCACATACCGTCTCAGAGAAACCAAAGTTTTGGTTCGATCAGCATTCGATGGCAAGAGGAGGAAGCTGGATTGATGAAAGCAAGAGAGGATTTTGTGGTGCAGCAGCTCCCTCTCTGGGATCAATGGATGATAAAAAGAAAAACAACCTCCTTGAGGTTCTACGACAAGAACGCCTTGTGTTGGAAAAATGGCTGGAATCTGTTGGAGAAGGTAAGGAACTGGAGGCAATAGTTCGAATCGCTGTTCACTATGGTGTATTAGACCAATCACAAGAGGAGAAGTTTAGAGGAGATTTCCAAAACTTCATGAACAAGGCAAAGCTCCCAGCACCTGGAACCGCTTCTGGAGGTGAACCTGGAGCCTCTGGAGGTAGAGGAGCCAGAAAGCCTCATAAAAAATCTGGGGTTTAAGTCGGCCCAGAAACATCTCCATCTTTCTAAACCAGTGAAAGAAACTCGATGTAAGATGTTCTGTGCTGGTTGTTTGCTGATGCTGACTGTTTCCAGTATGGAATAAAAGCTTCATGAGTTCACTGCGTTGTCTCTCTCCTGTGGGTGATCTCGTTTCAGACCTCTGCTTCCAGGTTTGTTTCAGGACCGCCTCTCCACTGAACATGTAAAACAACAGGTCTGGAAAAGATCGAGTCCAGTCTTCCCAGCGTCTGTCTGATGAGACGATGAGGACTGATTGCTTCATTTATTTTGAGCTAAATAAAAAGAAGAATAATGCATGTTATACTTCTTGCTGGGTAAAAAAGGAACCAACCAAAGAAAATATATATATATATAGCTATATAATATATATATTATACTATATAATATATATATACTAGATATGTAAAACAAACACTGACTGGCCTGTTATAGAAACAGAATCTAAGAAATTCTGCCAGTTTTTAAAATTCAGTTCAGTTGAGGTGTATTTGTACAGCACCAATCACCACAAATGTCGTCTCGAAGAACTCTGTTTCATTTATAGTCATAACTTTGTTTTTGTTTTTTCCACCTTATGATATTTGCAGCCCAGAAGCTTGGTGTCGTTTTCCAGAGGTAGGATGGATATGAGTTTATCCAGCCAGATTTATTGCGAAACGCTACAGTTCGGTTCTGAAACCCAAACAGACGAACCACTGAACGTCAGCGACTGCCAGAAAAACAAAGTTGTTGAGTTTGAAAAACCTCCTTTATGTGAGAACAGCTCACAGAACTACTTCTCTCTGCTGACAGTTCCCTGAGGACTCCAGGTTCGGTTGCACAAGCTGCTCGCCGGTTCTCGCTGAGCGAGATATCCCAGAAGAAGAGCCGCAATCATGCAGCAGAAACCCGTTTATTCAGAGGGCAACGTGGAACAAAATGCCAGTGGCTCGTTTCCACGACGAAGCTGCGCAGATCTCCTGTCGATTTCTGCTAATGTCGAAAAAACAACTATTTCGCACATTGCGGTGTTTCCATTAAATAAGAAATGAAATTAAAATCACCGTGAATAAGCGTGTTCACGCGATAAGTCACTAGAAACATGGCACGCCATGATCCTCCCACTACTTCCTGTTGTCTTCTTCTTCGTGGTTTGCGTCAGCGGCGACTTCCGGTTATTGATCATGTGACTCGTGTGATGCGAAAAAGTGTTTCCATCGCAGTTTGCCGAAATAAAACCAATTTCGATACGGCCGAAAAAACCGCCTCGTCCAGCCAGAACTTTTACCGAAAATGGAAACTTTTTCGACATTAAACGAATTATTTTCGTTATTTCAAATTGTGCAATTTCATGGTCAATGAAAACGCAGCTAATTGCTGAAATAAAGGCGGCGATTCTAAGCTCTTCCTGCCTCTGCCCTGAGATGATCTCATCAGTTCCTGCTGCAGAGCTCCCCTCAGGTCAACACAACATCCATCAGTCTGAGTCAGATCATCTGTTGCATGTGCAATTCAGCTGTATTAAAATAGAATAGAATAGAAATATCCTTTATTGTCCCAGTGTGAGGAAATTCAGGCGTATCAGCAGCAAGCTAAAGGTAAATGGAAGCATCCAAATTCAAACTGAGGTAAAAATGTACAAACTGTCCATAAATATTTCAAACCGCCATTTTTGTAGTTCGCAGCTGTATTCAATCTGCCACGGGGATGGCTAGCTAATAATACAATAAGGATCAAAAGGTTATTCATCTTTAATTCAGCAAATGATTTATTATTTAAATTGTGCTTTGCATTGTGAACTGGTTGTTTGAACACAGACCAACTGTTCCTAATTTAGTCTTAAACAAATTTTAATTAGTTTAGAGCTCATCTGGCTTCATTTCCATGTCCTTTAACACAAATGTTGGTCTATAAGCATTCTAGTACATATTCATACTGACTGTGATATTACTATATATCATTCTATGAGCTTTTTCTTACATAATATGGTGTAAACTAATTTTAAATAGTTAAAAGCTAAGTTGGTCTCATTTCCAAATTCCTCCTAAATAAACCTGGTTTTCTCATCATTTACTGTTTACTTTGACACCATTGCATGAATTTTAAATTTTTATTTCTTCATTTTTACTGTTTTAGTTTTTGGTTGTTTGTTAGTTTAATCATTCTTTCATCTTTTACTTAGTAGTTTAGTCGAGTGTTTCTAGCTTAGTGAGTTTGTTGATTAAAGTATTTCACTGGTTGAATTATGTTGTTATGAAACTCTTGTATTGTTGGAGAGAAGTTATTTGTCATTATTGTGTTCTGCTTACCAGGTGTTTGTTTAAAATCTGATATTTTTGTGACTCATAAACAAATTCAGTTCCAGACTTCCTAAACGTGGTGTTTCTGGGAGATGAGCAACACCTGCAGACGTGACCTGGAGTCACACATCAGACGGAGACCCTGACGAGCCCCGTCACTCAGGCTGCAAAGTTTTATCGAAAACAAAAAGTTGCAGAAGTAAACGTTGTGGTGTCATGATGAAGCAGAGACTCTGAGCCGGTCCCAGAACCACGTAGTCGATGCTCTTCCTCTGCTGTCATGGTGAAAGAAGCAGAAACGAGGACGAGAGGATGTTTCTGCTGATGGTTTGCACAACGTTGGACGTGATCATGATGGTTGTTCTGGTTGTGAAATCAGCCGTTCTGCGGATCTGAACTGGTGAACTCTGCTTCTTATTCTTCTGAAGAGAAATGTGAGGATTAATATTAATACTTTTCTTCATAAAGTGTTTCTATCGTGGGCTGCATGGTGGGGCAGGTGGGTAGGACTAGAAGCCCCAGGGTTTGAATGCCAGCCTTGGGACTTTCTGCATATTCTCCGTGTGCATGTGTGGATTTCTACACCGGTAGTCTGGGTTCTAAAAACACAACTGATGTACTTCAAAACTTTGGTTTGGACTCAACATGTTAAACAAGCCGACACATAATCGAGGACACACTCTGGATTTGATTATCAGTAAGGGAGTAAGTATCTCCAAGGTCTCTGTATTGATGTCGCTCTGACTGATCATTTTCTGTTGTTTTGAAAGTAAAATCTCTGTTGACTCGCTTGGTAAAACAGATATTATTACAAACGTTCTCTTACAGACAACACAGCTGAAGCTTTTAATCAAATCTACTCCACCTCACTTCCATGCTGTAAACCAGTAGATGAACTGGTAGATAACGTCTCCTCTAAAATCTCAGATGTCCTGATTCCATCGCTCCGGTTAAAGTGAAGATTGTGTCTGGCAGGAAGAAATCTCCGTGGATAAATGCTCCACTAGTAAGAAGCGAAAGAAGTCTTTGTCAAAGGGCTGAACGTAAATGGCATAAAACTCGACTTCACGTTGACTACGAAAAGAAGTTATACGCCTATACATCTCTGGAGAACTTCTCTGTTTTTCAGTGTCCTCCAACCAAACAATGTTCCCACATTCATCTCTTCTCCCTATGATGTCGTTTTCTGGGTTTGGTTGTTCTGGATAAAATAGACCCCAGGTCAAACCTTCAAGTATCCTGAAAGATTTTTCAACATGATTTTTATTAACTTTTTCTTTTCTACTTACTTCCTCAGAAACTGTTGGATGAATGAAGGTTCTTAGTCCTTCTGGCCGTTTATCTCTGTAGAGAGGCCTTGGTTCTGCGGCAATTATGTAACATAACTCAGTTTTGGTTTTTATTTTTAAGTCAAATTTCCAAGTAAAATCAAAGTTTTTTCCATTTTTGTTTTATAAATGGGTTTATTTTTCTTTCTGTAATTAAAAAACGTTTCCAATTTAATTCTGCATCACTGATGTTACTCGGGTTTAGTTGTTCTGGATGAAAGGGTTCCAAATACAGAATTAGCATTGTTGAAGGTTTTGTTGTAATATATCTGAGTTATGCTGATTATCTACCTGCAGATCAATGACTGGAAGTGGCTTGTTAAAGAGTTCTGTTTTTTCAATCTTATCTATACAGTCTGTTATGAATATAGAGATAAAGAGAGCGTCCATTGTTGTTTTCCTCTCTGTTCTCGAGGTGTTCCGGCCTCCCGAACGACCTCAACTCATTAAGTCCAGCAGATCTCTGCTCGTTCCTTATGCTGAAAAAATAAAGCAGAAGGTATAAAAAACAGTCAGCTCTGCAGAATTACTATTTGTTTGACTCACTATAACTATGACACTGATTTCCTAGTAATTGAAGCAAATGGTCATTTATTCATGTGAAAAACATACTTTCTTGAACTTGTTAACACATTCAAGAAAGTTGTTCATACCGGGGGGGTCAAACTCATCTTCATTTCAGGTCACATCAAACTCATGAATGTCCTCAAAATGTCAAGAGAAAACTACCCGTTAACAAGCTGTTAAAATATTACTGCCTTCTCTGCATTCCATTTGCACCTCTTAAAAACCTTTTTTGCTCATTTTAAATGAAAAATGTTCTTTAAATGTCCTGTGAGTAAATAATTTGGCCAGTTTTTCCATAACATCTGGAACTTTCAATATCTAGCAGTTATTTACAATCTACAGTCTATTAAAAGAGTTTCATCAGATTAAAATGAAGAAAAACCAAAAACAAATTGTTTTTCGAGGTTTAGTGATCAAAACACACAACAGATGTACACAATGGAAAGATTTTGCATTACAAATTAGAAATCTCCACAATCTCCTACAGCTATCACCTCAACCTGACACGACTTCTGGCCTTTTCTTGCCACAAATGTTAGACTTTAAAAATTCAACGAACCTCCGAGATTTTTTCCTTACGAATTTCTGCGTCTTCTCTTTAGAAACAAAACGGCAGCAGGACTTGGGTCAGCATAGCTGCATCTGGATGAAGGACAAGACTTCTGGGACAAATGTGTGAACGGATGGCCCCAAACTCAGCACAAACTCCTCACACCAACTCCCAGGCACAGTGGTGGAGGGATGATGATGTGGGCTTAGTTTGCTGCCTGGGATTGGCCCATGATCTCTGCTGTTTACCAACGTATTCTAGAGTCAGATGCGAGTCTGTCTGACCACTGGGTCAGCAGAACCTTCACCCCAAACACAGCAGCAGAGCTACAACACGACGGCCTAGTCAAAGTCTAGTTCATCAGTGTTAGAGGTTTTTATTTTCTTAGGTCAGTTTCTATTCATGACAATTTAAAAAAATGCTACTGTAATTAAGCAGTTTTCTGCTATTTTAAGAGATTTAAGCAACAGAAAACTTTAAATTTGCTTTAAAATGAAACAAAATAAAAAAGTTTTAACTTAAAGCTCCGACTGATGATCAGTTAAAGGTTCAGTTCGTTCTCATCTTTCTGCAGCAAAGTAAGAAACAGTCGAGCTCCATAAAAGCTGTTTGTTACAGACATGAATATTAAATAGCTGCTGCTGCTGTTTGGTTGAAATGAAGGAAACCAGGAGATGAAATGAAACATTTAATTCTTTCCAGCAAAGATTCGTAATATAAACGTTTTATTCTGCTTCTCCTACTACACAACTGACATCTGCTTGATGATAAACATCTAGTTTATGATATAAAGGTTTAACTATTAATATTTAACACTAGTTTCCATTGATGAAGTCTGCAGAAGATCTTTAACTTCCAAGAAAAATGAAAAACAGCTGAAGGATTCCAGGATTTCGTTCAGTCCGACCTCAAACCTAAAAAAGGTTGATGAGATCATTTCTTCTTCTTCTTGCTCTTCTTGCCTCCCTCCCCCTGCTGGGCACTGCTGTCACTCCCTCCACTCTTCTGGGTTCGAGTCTTTAGTTTGGGAATCATCTCAGCGACGTAAAACATCACATCCTTCCCTGGAGGAGAGAAGAACCAAACATCCTCTGGTTACCTGAGATCAACCCTCAGCTGGAAGCTGCGGTTTAAACCCAGACGTTCATCAACATGTTCAGTCATTTCTGCAACCGTTCTGGTTCTGCTGCAGAAAACCCTCATTACTGAAGAACTTTGCATCCATTCCTCCATTTAAAGCCTGGAAGATGAAAACCGGTCTGAGGAGAGAAACCAGGACGGATAAGAGAAGTAAAAACAAACTAATGATGCTAATTAAGCCTGATTAGGTCCATCGGTCATCAGAGATGTTCAGCTTGTGAACATCATGAAAGCATCTGAGGAATCTGGAAGAACCCATAACTGGCGACCAGTGATGTCTGGTCCAGAACCATCATCCATCAGCAGCTGGTAGAACCTCATGGAGCGGGGATCCCTCTGGAGAGCCTTCATCCTGAGGAGTCAGCTTCTCTGGGATGGACCATCGCCCAGAGGGAACCCGGATTAGATGGACCCTTCTCCAGATGCAGTGGTGGGCACACTTCCGCTAATCCGCTAATAGCCAAGCTCATTTTTCACTTAGCACTTTTGCTAACTTTGAAAACATTTGGCACACTTAATTTTGCTAAATACATTTTTCATAGATAAATTATAAAGCACTAATTTACATGAAGAAGATAGCGCTTTAGAGTTAGCTTCTGCTAAATAGCATGTTGGTATAGCACTTTAGAGTTAGTTTCTGCTAAATAGCATGTTGGTATAGCGCTTTAGAGTTAGCTTCTGCTAAATAGCATGTTGGTATAGCGCTTTAGAGTTAGCTTCTGCTAAATAGCATGTTGGTATAGCTCTTTAGAGTTAGCTTCTGCTAAATAGCATGTTGGTATAGCGCTTTAGAGTTAGCTTCTGCTAAATAGCATGTTGGTATAGCGCTTTAGAGTTAGTTTCTGCTAAATAGCATGTTGGTATAGCGCTTTAGAGTTAGCTTCTGCTAAATAGCATGTTGGTATAGCTCTTTAGAGTTAGCTTCTGCTAAATAGCATGTTGGTATAGCGCTTTAGAGTTAGCTTCTGCTAAATAGCATGTTGGTATAGCGCTTTAGAGTTAGCTTCTGCTAAATAGCATGTTGGTATAGCGCTTTAGAGTTAGCTTCTGCTAAATACTAGGGCTGCACAATATATCGTGAATATGTTGTCATCGTAGCATCAGTGTGCGCAATATTCACATCTCAAAGGACTGTCTGGAGTGCAATAGTTGTTGGCTAAGACATTTTAAGAGTTTTGAAATTGTATTTTTTATGCTGATGCAATATTTAGCCAGTAGGACAGAGTCTCACGGCAGCAAAAGCTCACACTGGACACAAATGACATTACCAAAAATGCTAAAGAGAAGGAAGCACAGATTAGAAAGAGAGGAAAGCAGGAAACAGGCAAATATCGCACTTGATATCGTCATGACAATATTTACCAATATTATCACCATCACAAGATTTTTTAATATCGTGCAGCCCTACTAAATATTATGCTGTTTTAGTGCTTAAGCATTAGAGTCTGCTAAACACCTTATTAATTTAGCGGTTTAATGTTACTAGAGCTAATATTTATGATTAGTGCTTTCGGCTTAGCACAGCTAACTGTTTAGCTAGCGATGCCCACCCCGTCCAGATGTTTGGTGGAAGAGGAAGAACCGGTCTCTGCAGCCAGGCTCTCTGATGACAAGAGGTTGTATTATGCTTTGGGTTTGGATCATTTCCAGATCTTAGAGCAACATCTGCTGCCCTTCAGGACCACGTCTTTCTGAGGGACGCAAATCATCTCTCACCAAGACGATGGAAAACCACACTTCTAAGCCCTGGCTGAGGAAGAGGAGGGTCCAGCTGCAGGACAGGATCTGAACTGTCCCTACCAGAGACTGTAGGAGAGATCAGAAAGCAGGAATGGGACAAAGACACGGTTCTGTTGGACACCTGGATGCAAGAAGGTCTTCTGAGCATTGGGAGACGGAATGAGGTGTGAAAACTTTTCTAGAACTCCTAAGATGCAGGAGTGGATGGATATTCAGAGGAAACATCAGTGAGGAAGAACCAGAGGTTCTACCTCAGAGTCCATCTGGTGGAAACTTACGGGATCTGAACTTGTCCTGACACAGACTGCCGTCCGTCTGCTTCAGCTGAACTCTGACCCGACCTCTGAACTGGACGTCCCGGTTCCACTCCCTGGGATGCATCTTGTTCTAGAAGACAAACAGAACCAGGAAGGATCAGGCGCCATGTTTAAACCCAGGAGTGTCTGTGAGGGACACCTGCCAGGCTCTACCTCCATGTAGACGTTCATCCCTGCAGCCGTCAACACGTCTCGGATCTCGGCGCAGGACGGGTTCTCCACCGCCTGAAGACACAACATGACCAGCTGGGTTAGCGTCGGACAACATCTCAGCTACACTGATGGGTTTCTCAGTTCCTCGCTGCTCCACGGTCCATAAGACAGCAGCACAGAGACACCTGGAGTCATGTGACAACATAAAGACCACGTCTGACCTTCTCTGTGGGGATCCTGCGGCCCTCAGCGAGCGTCTTCTTACTGTTGATGTAGACGGGATAGACGCAGATGAACCTGAAACACACGGCGGACCAGGCTGAGATGCACAGCTTCAACATTAACATGATAGAACAGAAGAGACATAAGTGGTTCCAGCTACTCAGATATGAGCTTTTACTTAACGTACTGATCGCCTCGGGACTTGGAACTAAATCAGGTCGTCTGACTGAAGCAGGTGGAAAATAAAAATAAAACAGGTCCAAGCATTAAACTCTGAGGTGCCCCACAAGATAAAAGTTGTAAAAAGGAGACAAAATCATCAGCAAAACATTAAAATCCGATATTTACAACCCGTCAAGAAGATGTTTGACTGCTTCCTACTCAAGAAATTACTAAATAAAATATTTCTGTTGAGCTGTTTAATAAAGTTAAATTCAGTGAAGTTTTTCTCAGCAGCAGACAACACAGAAGATCCTGATGGACGGAGACACATGAGTGAACTTTATGTTGCTGGAACATATCAAGTGAAAAAGCCTCTTAAAGCTACAGTCACTTCAGAGAGGTTTAAACCGACCTCCTGAAGGAAAAGGAAATGTTCCCATTAAACTTTTGATTTTTGGAAGAACATTAGTTTGAATTCTGAGTAATATCAAAAAGGAAGCCCTGTGTTTATGATCCTAAAACACAACAAAACGAAGAAGAGATCATACACGTCATGCTTAGAAGCTCAGAGTAAGCCAAACTTCATGGAAAACCACCAGAATTTGTATTATCTGTGCGCTAAAATCAGAAATAATTTTAGCCGGATTACAAGGAGACGGTTATATCGCTCTGTTTCCGAGAATGAGAATGACTGGCTGATAACAACGACCAGATTCTATTGTTTTAATAAATCCATCAGTTTTCCTAGGAGGTGTCGCCTGAGTGCAGAGCTAGCGCTGTTAGCTTTAGCTGAGCAGTACTCACCTTTCTTTATCAGCGGGGTTTTCAGTCAGATGAGCCATAGCTGAAGTTAAAGCTACACTTACAACAAGACCGGTTTAATCTGAGCTCTTAATTCACTAAAATCACGCAAAAAATGACATCTTATCCCATTAGTACCCTATTAGCAATTAGCTGCGGTAATCACGCAGCGGACCGGAGGCTAATGGCTTCTTCTCTGAGCTTAATGCGGGCAACAGAAGCGTCATACTGCCACCCTGCGGCGATCTGGAGAGTCACATCGGATTCCTGCTAAACTCAAGAAATATTTCCATTCAAATTCTGCAGGACAAAAAAATAAAAAAATAAAAAAAATAAAATTCAAAAGTCACAAATACATAAAAATAACTAAGTAAGTCATGGTAGCTCAGAAACGATAGGAGTAAAAAATGAGAGGTTATGGGCAGACCGAAGCCTATTTCTGATCTATCTATCTATCTATCTATCTATCTATCTATCTATCTATCTATCTATCTATCTATCTATCTATCTATCTATCTATCTATCTATCTATCTATCTATCTATCTATCTATCTATTTCTGGTGACCCTCATCACTGTGAGTCACTTCACTGAAGGAAGAAGAAACTTGTTTTAACCAAAAATCCACCAGACACAGACCCACAGTCTATGTTGAAGTGAGACTTATTATTTATTATTATTATTTTGTAATCATGTATTAGTTTTAATCATTTATTAGTTTTTTAATATTTATTTTAGCCTTTAAAATACCATCAATTTCACATGAGTTCAATTTTTCTCTGTCGTATTACATCGTTTTGTACAAATTATTTCAGTTATTTTTATTTTGTCTTGTTACCAAATACTTTTTTGCTTTTGCTTGAGTCAGTTCTTGGACGGTTACTTTTTGCTTTCACTTGAGTAAAACTATGTTGAAGTAGCTCAACTCTTTGTTGAGTTTTGGGTTCTCTACCCACCTCTGAAATGTGAAAAGTATTTTGTAAAAACTATATAAATATGTATATTGTAATAAAGTCTGTCTAGATCTCAGATATTAAGCAGTAGTTGGCTCAATTTTTTGACACTTACAGTAAATGAGGAAAAAACTGAATGTTTAGTGTTTGGGAAAAGTGAAGTAGCTGGCCTTGTTACGTCTTTCAGCTGCACCCCTCCAGTGAAAACTCTCGGTGTGTTTTTTGACTCAAATTTTGAACTTAACAAACAATATTGTGGTTATGATCATCTTTTTTTGCTTATGGCTCCCGGCCAAAACCAAAATGTTTTTAAATCATTGAAAAGTCTGTCTATCCTTTTATAACTTCTGGATTACTCTAATTCCCCTTATTTTGCCATAAACAAGTCTTTAATAAGTCACTCCAAGCCATTCAGAATGCTACAGTTTTATTTTATTTTTACCCATTCTAAAACACTTTGGTTAACTCAGTGCAGGGGTCTGCAACCTTTACAACCTAAAGAGCCATTTCCGCCTCAGGTGAGCCAAATAAAACTTGTTTAGAGCCACAAATGTCACAAGACTTTTTGAAAAAAGATACTTTATAATTTTAGATAAACACCTACTCTCAGAAATTTGTTATATTTTTTAAGAACTAACTTTTTCCCCTGTATTTTTCTGATTTAAAATAAACATACAATTTAGCTAAAAGGGGATGGATCTTTTTTCTGTTGGATGGAAAATGTAAAAAAAAAAAAAAAAAAAAAAAAAAAAAAAAACAACAGCAAAAATCAATAAAAAATAGCTTCCTTTCAACAAACAGGCCTAGAAACATATTACTTTAGTGTCAATTCTGTAGAAATTCAAAGCAAATATCACAGGAAAACAACTTTAAAAAAATATTTTACTATTCTGCATTTCCTTTCATACCTATATTTAACAATTAACTAGTTCTACGTAAGTTTTAGCCAAAGTAATAAAGAGCCATATAGAGAGCATATTTTTTATTTGAAAAGCTACTGTGAGAACTAAAGTTTTCCATGAAGAAGCTTTGTTTTGACGCAGCTCTACGTTGGCGCCGTCTGGCTTTCCCTTGAAGTTCACGCCTTGCCCACTTGGCGTCGCTGCTGAGCGGAGTCTGCGCGATGCTAAAGTACCCGGATGTTATTGCAGCTAGCTCTCTTAGCCTCTGCGACGCCGCTCCGTTCTGCCGCATCGGGGACTTTCGATGCGTTTCGCTCCCGCAGCTCTTAGAAACAGTTTTTAATGTCGGGAAGTTAACACACCTGGTTTATAATGACCGAAGTGATCTGAAGGTGTCGATATTTTTCAGTGTAGTTGTTGAATTTGTTCGCTGTTTGGCGGGACTGGGTTTGGTGTAACAATACGCGGAGCTGAAGCCAGGGGCTGAAACGCAGATCGGTTCGGTTTTTACCACATCTGCCGTCATGGAGGATAAAAGTTTTACTAAAGAGTTAGACCAGTGGATCGAGCAGCTCACGAGTGCAAGCAGCTGACAGAGAACCAGGTTCCGGACACTCTGTGAGAAGGTAAGTAACCGACCGTCCGATTCCCCTGACCTCCATTTCATAGTAGGCCCCAGGCGGCTCAGTCTAATCCTGGAAAGGCATAACGTTTTGAGGAGGGTTTTTGGCCCAGTTTTAGAGTAGCCACACGAAGCTCTACGATGTTTGTGTGCCGTGTTGAAGATAAATCACAGCCAGTCTGTCGGGGTTTTTTAGGTAAAAGTTTATTAGTGAGGATGTTTATCAAACTACAAATTGAAAACTGTCGGGCCGAAAATGCGTACCCTGTTTACCCATCAAATAGACGCAGCCCATTTTACCCTCCGCTCATTAAACCAACTAGATTTTCCATTTCAATTATCAGTTAAAAACGCTTTTATTTCCAGTATGTATTGGTTTTACAAGCTCAGTAATCAGTGGGTCGGTTAATATGACACCGTAGTGACTCCCACCGCACCCTCTCTGGATCGATCAGTGGTTTTATTGCATAAACCTGTCCGGCTTCCCAGGCTTTAGACGGCACCGCCGGGTTGCTGCAACAGAAATACATTTAGAGCTGCTCATGTCTGAATCATCGCTTTTTATGAATCCCTGTAATAAACCTCAATATGTCGCTTTCTGAATATTGTGGCGGGATATTTGTGGCTGAATGATGGACATAAAGAAACGATCAGCAGCGATTATTTGTGAGGAGGAACAGGCCAGAGATGCACAATATTAACATCTGGAGTTTTAGTACAGGAAAAATAAAATATTTGACGTTTTATTTCTAAAAGACTTGTGGTATAAATCTAAAACCAGTAGTCTTATAACAGCTTTAAGCAGAATTTCACCAGATTCCCACCATAGTTTCACTTTAACCTAGTTTTTCTTGAGCTTCATCACCTGATGAAGTGAATCTGGTTCATTAAACCTGAACTATGAAAAGCTGATTTTATGTCGAGGCTTGTTGTTCATACTAGGCTTTTTAAAACAAATTATTAAAATTACTTTTTTTTATGTAATAGTTATTGTACCTCAGCCTAACTTGAATAATTAAATCAGATCATAATTAATGGTGTGAATTATTACTGCTTTAATTACAACTCTTTTCCCTTGATGCTTCATGAAGATCCCAGTTATCCATACTGGTCGATTAAAATCTTAGCGGGTCAGTGGTAGAACTGGTTGGTGTTGGGTCCACTGCATCTACAAGTAGTAAAAAATAAAACCAATTCCCTCCCGAACGCGGAAGGCCTGGCTGTGTTTCTGCTTTCCGCAGGACCCCCGTCTGTTTACGGTTCACCGTTGGTGGATTTTTTTTCTGTGGAGCGTAACGCCAAAATATTCACAGAAAATTCCTGTATTCACAGACTTTGTTTTCTTCCAAAGAGCATATCTAAAATGTTAGAAAGAAAATGCAGCTTGGAAAGCAGAAATGTCCAGACACAGTGCTACACCACATGCTGCTGGGTGACGTTCGCAAAGCAGCCAATCCAGGAGCTTCGATCATTTTCCTTGGTGCTGATTGGCTGAACCCTCCAGTGGAGATGAGGCTGTACTGTCAATACAGTGTGTATTAATGCATAATAAAGTATATTTGGAGTTTAAACTAAGTTATGAGGGTTTTTAGGGGGGTCTCAAGTAGATTTTAGGTAGTGGTGGGCGGCTGTGGTGCCTAACACCAGGGGTCCACTGCATGGCATCAGGTTGCAGGGATGGACACTTGATGGTTTTACTTTTTCTATGATTTAAAAGGTAAAAATCACAGCAGCAAAGTTACAAAGATGAAAAAAATGTATTACCTTAATCCCAACTCTGTTAAATTTATGTCCTGTGTCGTCTTCTGGAGTTTAATGTTGGTGAGAAATGAATCAAAATGCATCAGCAAAAATAAATGAACGTGAACAAATAAAATGAGCACAAATCTAAGAAGGTCAGTTTGTCAAAACCACGTTTTTTTTCCTAAGAAACGGATGTGGAGGACTCGTGAAAATGTCTTTTTTTTGTTTATTATGTTGGAAATATGGCGAAATGTTTTGTAGGCATTTGTAGGCATTAACAGTGTTAATCTAGACGAAGCGATCCGCAGCTGTCCCATCTGCTGATGCTGAAGCAGCTTCCCAGGTCTGTTCTGATCTGTATCAAACAGAGCAACATGTTATTAATACAGCAGCAGGTGGAAACGGCCCGGCCTGCTATCATCGGACCCGACCGCAGCTAGGCTAGGGAGGCGCCACGTTGGCTGGAAACAGCAGGGCCGCCCTGCAGCCGTTAACCCTCCCTGGAGAACGGCTCAGAGCCATAAATGTGTTGACAGTAGCTTCATTCAGCCTGATTATTATTATAAGAACCAAAGAAAAATGATCGTCTCAGCCCGTTCCTGTTAGATGTGCTGTCACAAGGTCGGTGTGGGAGCAGACTGTAAACACCACAGGAGACCTCACGCTGTTTATTATTTCAATATTAATGCAGACAAAGTGTAAAACCTCCACAGAAAACATATTTCTCCCTTAAACAGCTACAGAGCTCACCTGGCATAATAACCAATATTAATACAACCCAGGGCTGCACAATATGTCAGGTTTCTGGGTATCACTGGGCACAATATACACATAGCAAGGAATAACTTGGACTGTATTTATGCACCTTGAATTATGGTTCTCCAGCTAGTTTATATATTTAAATATAAAGTGATTTAGAAGACAAAGTTGTGGTAAATTATGTTGTTTATGTTTTCCATGAACCCAAAGAGGAAAGATGTTGGTATTTTATCACAAATCACATCATTGTTGGTTCATCAACCATCATCACTGCATGACGCATGTTTTCTGCATGTAATGAAACCCTTCTACAAATGACAACATACCAGTCCGGGTTGCCCAGGCAACGGCTGCTCAGTCAGCTCAATCTTCCATATGTATTTTACGATTTATTTCATTACTGTTTGTGGGTTTTTTAAATTTTTTTTCTCAATGATGATGATGACAAATCAGCCACAAGTAAAAACGTATATAAATATAAAAACAATATTTCTCTATTAAAATAAATGAACAAAGCAGCAGGCGAGTGTTCAGTTTGATCTGTAAACAGTGGAAATGTTGCAGTAATACTGGGGGGGGTGTTGGTTTCTCATTGGACGTCCAGCTGGGAGGGGCGTTGGCTCTGATTATATTAAAGACTGCAATTTGGTGCTTTGCTTTCATTAGTTATAAACAGTTATTTTTATTTACCTAAATTGCTAATTTTCCCCCAAATAACAGATTTTATTTTATATCTCAGTAAACCTTTATTGTATGCCTCACTAATATTTAGATATTTGAATTTTAATGTGTTTATTAAATGTAGAAAGTGCCACCGGGAGCATAAATAAAACGAATCCTCATGTTTTCACAGATATAAAAGCTCAGATTACCCGGAATATGAAATATGAGACTGAAATGGAGATAAAAACTGACCTGAGTTCAGCTCCAGAGGAAAACAATCGGTTTCTATTAAACCTTTGTTTCTATAGCGGACGCAGTAACGCCTGTATGATATGAGAAACGACCCGACTCTTTCATTTCGGAGTGTTTCCGGGTTAAATTAGCTTCGTTTAGACGCCATCTTATTGTTGGCTGTCGGATGCTCTCGAAACAGGATGAAGGGAAATGGATTTATTCAATGAATGAATAAACGTCGGCCCAGAGTTCAGCGGACGTCAGTTCTCATCCAAACCTCCTCCTGGCTGTTATGGGATGGCTGGACCTGCTCCCATGCTTCCCTTTAGAGAACATCTGGCGGGCGAGTCGGTGCTCAGCCAATCAGACGCTGTCGCCGCCGTGTTTGTTTTGAAACTGAGGCTCAGGAAACGGCGAGCGTCATGATGCGGCTGGAATCAAGAACAGTGTTAAATAGTTGTGGCGGTCCTAATAAGATTAATATTTTATCATCCTTTGAAAACAGTAAACTGTAATTGTTGTTTGCAGACCCCCAGCAGTCTTAGGCAGGTTGTAACCTTTAACCTTTTCTCCACGATTGTTCCTATTAAAGCATCATGAACATTTCTACAGAGATGATGACAGATGCTCTCGACAGGAACACAGGATTGTTTGTATCTGGAAACGGATCTATTCTAACCCTGAAACGGGGCTGGACGATGCGGCTAAGAAATAAAATCACAGATGATTATTATTATTATATTTATTTATTTTTTTTCATGCCAGATCCGATTTTAATCCACTTTCTTTTTGCTCCTTTTCTTTTCTAAAATGGAGAAAAAGTGGTTTTTATTTCAGTTTTCCCTTCTGTGAGTTCTGCGACATATTGAGTCCTGGCTGCGATATTTTTTGTTTAATTACCAGAATATAGTCACAATATCAGCAGAAAAAAGATGCTGTTTTACCAGAAATGACGAGAAGAGCGTTGCTTTAATGAGAAAAGAGCTCGGTTATCTGGCTCTGGTGTGAGCAGCTCAGTCCGTGCGCTTCTGTCTTCGACGTGGACTCAAAGTCCTGCTACTGATAATTTGATGCTGATGTGTTCAAAGATGAAGTATTTCTATAAGTGTTATCTGTAAAACTTACACCGTAGTAAAAATTCACAAGATGCCCAACGTTCCTCATTTTAGTTTTTTATTTTTTGTTGGAGTTCTCATAACAACATTATTACTTTATTCTCCTCATATTATGACTGTATTCTTGTATTATAACTTTATTCTCGTAATAAAAAGAAAATCATAGCCTGGCTCTGAACGCCGTCGTAGAGCCGACCTGAATTCAAGTCCAAATAAACAGAAGCTGTAAAACACGCTTGTCAAACAAGATGGCCGCCCTGGGCGCGCCGACATCACTCTCGGCTCTGGAAACACATGGGGGGGGGGACTGGTGGGAAAAAAACCTCCATATTTTCCAGAAATGAAATCTTCAAAAACCAGAGATTTGGTGAAATGGCTTTGTGGCCCAGCGCGATGCGACACTGAAGGAGTTTCTTCCCGTGGTTCTCATGGTTCTGGAATCGGACTGTAGCGTTTCTCTGATTCATGTCCTGATATCCATCAATAACCTGATGAATCTGCTTCTTTCAGGCGAAGGAGATTCTGACCAAGGAGTCCAACGTTCAGGAGGTGAGTTCCTCTCGCTTATTAAAGCTGCTGTAATATATCTGTTAATCACCAAACATTAAGAGTCCAGACAGACTCGGTTCTGGTTCCGCTGGCGCCGATAACCTGGTCGTTATCCAGGTGTTTCCCCCTCCCAGTCGTTCCTGTCAGACAGGAAGTGGAGAATCATTTAAGAGAAGTTGTTCCTCATTCTTCAGCAGTGACATCACTTCCTGCGACGGTTTTAACTCTGAGGTAGAGAAGCACTCAAACACTGCCCAGGAGCTGGAAGATGACTGGAAAGTTCATTTAAGACTCTAACCAGGTGCCCGAGTTCCTGACAGGCGGGTCTAAAGCCAGTCAAGCTTCTGGTGTTTCTCCTCTTAGTCCAGATAAACAGCTTCTGTTGTCTCTGGTTCTGGAGAGGCTTCAACTCCAGGGCGGTACCAGTTGTTCATGTTCTGGAGACTCTACGTCCTGCTTCAGTCTAACCGAGGCTGCAGTTCTCTCTGTTGCTTGCTTCATTTTCCACCACACATCGTCCTTCCACTAAGTTTTCTGTTGTTATGGTTGGACACAGCTGGGCTGTTTGATCAGTGATGTTTTGTGGCTCACTGTACCTGTTCAGGGCAGTTGACCAGAATTGGACTGAACAGAACGTTTCTCTATTAAAGATCGTTTTTATTGGTCTGATGTCATATTCACGTTTCTGAGAAACACAATTTTAGGTTTTCCAACTAAAAGCCACCATTTTTAACGTGTTTCTCAGCGAAACAGTCAGTGAATCGTTTATCCTCCCAGTCCTGGGTTCTGTAGCCAGGACAGAGAAAAGGTTCTGGTAGAACCGGCCGCTCTGCCATTAAACCTGTGAGGTGTGGGGCGCTGCAGGAATAAAACAGGGATGTTGGGGAATTACTCCCCCTGCAGGAAGGATGTGGAGCTACATCTGTGAGGTCTGTTGGTTCTGATCTGAGGGACGTTTTCTCCTCTAAGGTTGAATTAAACAACCTTTAACGTTTGTTTTTACATCAGTTTTTCAGACAGCAGTTCACATGTTTGTTTCCGGCTTTAATATTAGAACATTTCTAAACTTCATTTAAAATCGATTTAATCAACTAAATTAGATTTTACTGCATCATAGGGCTGCAATTAACGATTATTCTGACAATTATCTGGATTAAAAATGGTCACATTCTGCTGATTTTTCATTTAAGTCTTATTTTATACAATATTAGAAATACATACACATTTTTTAAGGTGGGAAAATAAACATTTTATTGCCTAAAATGCAACAACAGCATTCGTTTAGTGAACGATTGATCATCAGTGCAGGACTGAGCTGATGATAATTATTACATTAATAACTGGATGCAAAAGGTCCTTTTAATAGGAGATTTATTTCCAGAATGTGAAGCAGGTGAAGCTAAAACTGCCTCTGGAGGAGTTCTGGGAGAACAGATCTACATATAAAGAAGGGTTTTTTTATCTTAAGTGTAAAATATTGCTCTTTATTATCCAGTTTTGGCTTCATTCCTGCTCTGACTGTGTTGTTTTTTCAGCTGATGGCCCTTTTTAGAGTCTCTCTCCTCCGGTAGACGTTTCATCCGTTACTGAGTTGGTTGGCGATTCAGTGACTGATGAATCGTTGCAGCCCTACTGCATTTGTTATGTCTGGTGCTTAAAACCCTCGTTTCTGATCTCGTGGTTCTGGTTCCTGTCCTGAAAGTCCAAACAGCTGCAGATATAAACATGAAGATGAATCTGCTTCCAGAAGCTTTTCTTCTACGTTTTTGGACATCAGTTGATTTCTGCGGTTATAAATATTAAACACAGAAACAGGAACCCTTGAAGGTGTTCCCCGTTAAGACCCGCGGTGGCGGCCATCTTTGCCAGGCTGGCGTGTGTAACGGTGCGGTGTCTCTCCTCTCAGGTGCGATGCCCGGTGACGGTGTGCGGCGACGTTCACGGCCAGTTCCACGACCTCATGGAGCTGTTCAAGATCGGGGGGAAGTCCCCCGACACAAACTACCTGTTCATGGGCGACTACGTGGACAGAGGCTACTACTCCGTGGAGACGGTCACTCTGCTGGTCACGTTAAAGGTAAGCGGGAGCTCAGAGTTCATTCTGTATCTGGATGTTTATGGTGTCGTAAAGGGCTTGCAGCGGCACGCAGGAGGGAACGGTCTGTTCTGCAAACCCTGGATCAGAGTCCAGCGCAGCTTCAGTTTGGGTTCAGCACAGGAAACCTTGTTTGACAGGAAGCAGAACCGATTTAAACCAGATTCCCTCTGAGTGTTTTCATCTGGCTGCTGCTGATCAGCTGAATGGCCTCAGGAAACGCCGAGTCATGATACCGTGAGGTTTAGCCGCCGCTTCAAACACTTGAAGTTCTTGGTTCTGATGCTTTTAAAGAGCAGCAAAAAAATCAGATTTTTCAGTGTTTGGCCTGATATACCAATCAGCAACTAATATGCTCTATATTTTATTCACATTGCTCTTTGTTAGTTATATTTATTTACTTATTCACACTATTTATTCTAAGACGTGTATTTATACTTATATTAGTGAGGTTGTTTTACATTTTAAACGTTTTTAACCTTTTAAATGGCTGTCTTGCAGACAGCAAAGTAAGCCATTCATTTTCCAAGGAAACGTTTCTGCTGTGCAACTTGAGCTTTATGTGGCAGGCCATTTTAACATAAGATCAGTTTCTTCTAACGATTATAATCACATTCTGGACATATAAAAATGCATTCTGACTATCCCCAATTTAAGATATCTACTAGTAGGAATAATAATTCAAGATATTGTCAGTTATATTTTGACAAACCAAACTTCCTTTCAGGATATCGCAGATGATGTCGTGTTGGAGGGTCACACATCTGTAAGCACTTAAAAACAGCTTTGAAAAGCTAAACGTGCTGCTGTCGACCCGGCAACAAGCTGAAAATGGAACACTTTTAAAAATCTTTTGTTGTATTTTTCATTTTAAAAGGAGTTTAAACTACAGTTGCCGATATAAGTTAGTTTTGCTGAGTCATTTTTTCTTTCAGGATGTCAGCAATTTAATTTGTACTAGTTAAATTTATGTATCTCTTATCTAAAAATATATTCGATATCTTGAATTTGACTCGTCAGAACTAAAAGTGGGAGATCTGAAATTTACTTTGACTTGTCATAATTTAATTATTGACATCTGAAATGTGTTTCAGAGTCAGTAATTCATTGCAGATATCTTGAATCGAAGCCTCCAAACAACTCAATGGCAAATCTGACGTCATTTCTATGACGCAGAATATAATTAGAGAAATCTTTTATTTATTAATATGTTTAGTCATAAACCAATTTCAGTTAAATTCCAAAATACTTTATTTATCCCAAAGGGAAATTAAATGTTGATGTAACTCATTTAATTAAGGCGTTTTATCGATTGCGATGGCTGTGGCAGGAACGATCCGATTCAGATGTGGTGAAGCTGATTTAGTGGTAAAACAGCCTGCCATAGACCTGGTTGCTCAGGGATGATGTCATCATTGCGCTGCTCCTCCTCCTCAGGTCCGTTTCCCGGAGCGGATCACCATCCTGCGGGGGAACCACGAGTCCCGGCAGATCACGCAGGTCTACGGCTTCTACGACGAGTGCCTGAGGAAATACGGCAACGCCAACGTGTGGAAGTACTTCACAGACCTGTTCGACTACCTCCCGCTCACCGCGCTGGTTGACGGGCAGGTGAGGCCGCCAGCAGGGGGCGCTGGGTCGCCCGGAACGTTCCGGCTGGGGTTGGAGCTAACGCCTGTCCTTCTGGTTGCAGATCTTCTGTCTCCATGGAGGCCTGTCTCCGTCCATAGACACTCTGGATCACATACGAGCTCTGGACCGCCTGCAGGAAGTCCCACATGAGGTACACACACGCGCGCACACACACACACACGCTGGGGATCCTGTCGGCTCTAACTGTTGGTGTCCCTCAGGGCCCCATGTGCGACCTGCTGTGGTCCGACCCCGATGACCGCGGCGGGTGGGGCATCTCCCCCCGAGGCGCCGGCTACACCTTCGGACAGGACATCTCTGAAACCTTCAACCACGCCAACGGCCTCACGCTGGTGTCCCGCGCCCATCAGCTGGTCATGGAGGTAAACGCCGCTCGGAGTTCACCGTACGCCTCGTTCCCACGGCAACCAGAGCTGTGAGCCGCGCGTAAACACGTTGAGTTACTGAGTTAGAACCAAGGACAGAGTCTGGATAAGCGTGAAAAACAGAAGAAATAGAAAATCTAAGCAAATTTTGGAGCATTTTTTTTTAAATAAAGTGGAAAAAAATGACATTTTTAGAGCAAATCAAAGCAAAACTGCAACACAAGAGGAAATCTGAAACTGATATCGACACTGGATCAATCCGCCCACGTCTAACAGCAGGCGGCGTCTAGAATCTGGACGACCTGCTGGAGTTTCACACAGGGGTGCTCAAAGTGGGGCCCGGGGGCCATTTGCGGCCCTTGGACTGATTTTGTTTGGCCCCCCCGACCACAACTGGAGAATAAAATAGGACAAAACTTCAACTTGCAAATCAAAATCCATTTACAGAAATGTTAGCTGCAACGCAAAGTGATCGTCTGCTTTCCTTCTGTCGTCATGGTAACCAGGACCACAGCCACTCATTGACTTGTACTCTAACGTCCAGCTTTGTACGTCCAGATCTGCTTTTAATTGATGTATTAAAACTTGGCTGAATACAGGAAGTGGTTCCAGATGAACACTGACCCACATCCTGTTTTTATTGCGGAGAACAGATGAAACATGTTTTCAGTTTTCTTCAGTCGAGCCCAGAATGATAAGGAAACTGGATTCCTTTCATTTAACGAGGAAGAAACCATCTGAAGTTTGGATCTACGATCCGGTTCCTATGAAAAAAAAATCTGATTATTTGTTTAATTAAATAGTTCATGTTTAGTTTGTTGAGTAGGTAAAAGATGTTTTTTGAAAATTACATTTTTGGTGATTTTAGTTTTTAAAAAAGATATTCTTTTGGCCTGTGAGACAAAAACTTTAACAGATGTTTAAAAGCCCAAACCAGAGCAACAAGGTTTGATGCTTCCAGGTGGTTCCAGACCTGCAGATGTTCTGCGTACAAAACTATGTCTCGTCTGGCTCAAGGACACTTTTACACACTAGAAATGAAATTATGGAGTCTGGAAATGTTGAACTTACAGAATAAATATAACAATCTCCTCAAAATGAGTGGAAATGAGATGCTCTGGAAGTGGCAGGACGTGTGTTCAGGTTCTGCCTCTGCTTCTGCTCCTCAGGGCTACAACTGGGGCCATGACAAGAACGTGGTGACCATCTTCAGTGCTCCCAACTACTGCTATCGCTGCGGCAACCAGGCGGCCATCATGGAACTGGACGACACCCTGAAATACTCTTTGTGAGTCAACAGAGCAAAGATTGGATCTGTTGTAGATGAATTACTAATTTAGTACTGGATTAATCGTTAACTGCAGTTTACACACAATTTAGTCATTGTCTCTCTGATGCAGGAAATTGTAGTAACGAATAAATATTTCAGCATTTTTAACTGTATTTTCTTAAATTCATTTGTTACTTTTATTCTAATTTTTTTAAAGCTGTATTTTAGTTAATTTTTCATCTTTTTTGTGTATTTACTACTTTTTGCATATTTGAACTGATTTAATGTTTAATTTTTTTGTTTTCATGTGACTTCCTGTCATGTTTATCATAATAAATATGTATAAATGTTTGTCCACAGCCTGCAGTTTGACCCCGCCCCTCGCCGTGGCGAGCCTCACGTGACCAGACGTACTCCTGACTACTTCCTGTGAATGTCCCGCCCTCTTCCCCGTCTGTCATCCACGAACGAAGCCCCTCCCCCCACACACCTCTCTCACCTCCCCCCCCCTTCTCATTTTGGATGGAAAGAAGTTATTAATATTTCTGATGATGATGTTTGTGTACCAGGGAGAAACCTGATTGGCTGATAATTCAACATTTTAAGCTCAAAGAGAAGCGACCTCCTCTCTGCAGCCGTGTTGTCGATATGCTGTCATTAATGCTGTGCTTCTGGGAAGAAAAACACCTAAACTATGATCTGTTTTAGTTTTTTCCTTTTCCTTTTCTTACATGTCTGAGAAAAACAAGATAATAAAACGACCGACGTGGACCAAATGTGCCATATTCAGATCCTTTTACAACATTGCAGGTTTTCTTTTCTTTTCTTCTTCTTTTTTACACCTCTCTATAACCCGACCTGATGTCACCACACATCTGATGGCAAATGTGCTTTTTTTTTTTTTTTTTTTCTGTTTCAACATCATTTTAAGATTTAAAACTTATAGGAACAAAAGAGTTTGCTTCAAGTAGTCCAGCTGTCAGTTTTAGCTGTCCAGGCTGCAGCCGGTGGTCATCTCAGCAACTATATTACTGTAAGACAACAGACGTATGAAATAAAATGTCCTATTGACAAACTACTTGGAGCCATCTGACTTTTCTTCCCAGCTTTTACTGCTCTGTTTTATTGAGAAACTGCAGGTAATAGTTCATGTAGCTGAGCTGTTCTCTGGAGCTCTGCGTGTTTGAGTCTGAGTTAAACTGAGAGAGAACGATCTCCAGTAGCAGTCAGTGATGCAACAAATCTGAAGAGGCCTCTGGCTGAAGACTTGCTGTATCCTTCCAGTGGCACAACATCTAGAACCGGAGGGAATAAGTGTCCGAACGCCACCGATTCAACCAGAAAAAACATCAGAACCAAAACGCTGCCACCAGGAGCGGCGCTGCTCTACAGTTTAGAATGATGGGTTTAACTGGTTGGACTGGGATCGTTTTCAGTGGAAGTGGTGACAGATGCAGCTGATTGTTGGAACTTTAGTCATCTTAACTGAACACATCAACCAGAGATGACGTGGCTTTTAAAGCTTGGCTCCTTCCAGTCTGAGCTGCTGCTCTACAAACTGCTGCCATGTTTTTAGTACCAAACTTTCCTGAAATCCATACAGAGATCTCACTGTGGATTACAGAATATCGAGTAGAAATAGTCCCTCAGTGGGGAAAAATCAGGTGGTTCAGCAGCAAAGTGACAGGCAGAAGCAGAGTCACATAAAGGTGAAACAACAGTAAGAGCAAATTTACACAAAAAACATACTGCGGCTATTAAAAATAGCATATTTGGGTTCTAAGAAAAGGGTGAAAGAGTAATTTTATTACAAGTCAGACAAATAATTAAAATATCCTTGAGAAATTTAATACAAAAATCCACTTTTAAAACCACAGCTAACCTGTTCAATTTATAATTATCTAATTAATTTATCCGCCTCTGTTGCCCTTTCCAAGATGGTGGCCGCGTTTAGTTCAGTAGACTTCCGGTGAAGCGACTAGAATAAGGAAAACTCGCGAGATTTCTCGTGACGCGCATTCAACTTTCTTCCATGATGGCGGCGGTTGATTCTGTGTGGAATACCTGGTGTGTATGAAACATGTCTGCTCTGTTTCTGTAACATGTTAACTTCATGTTTACTGTTTGTTTTTGGCTCGTGTGACTGTTGTTCCTGAGCTAATAATCTGTTAGCATGCTAGCGGCTAAACAAGCTAAAAACATTAGCACTCAGAGGCTATGAAGTTGCTGTTTTTACAGCTTTGATCATGTTTATTAATATTTCCAGCTGAAAATCTGCTCCACTTCAACTATAGAAATATTTTAAAGAGGGACTCAAACCGAAGTTAAAGTTATCTTCTGGTTCTTTAACCGCTGCTGGATGTTTCGCTCTTTCAAGTACATTTGTAGTTTGGGTCGTTTCGCACCCGACTGTCTGGCTGGTGCTGCATTTGAATTAATGCTGTTAGATGCAGTTTAATCAGTATGTTTTATATTCTGGTTCCGATTCCTGTTTGGACCAGTTGACGCATAAACTATGACAGATTGTGACACCCGATCGATTATTATTTATTAGAGTTTAATACCCGACAGCACAGTATGTAGAAAATGACCTTTAGTTGGTTGTCAAAGTGGCCACGAAACGCTTTTGTGGCAGAAGAGAGCAGGAGCTCCGACCGAGACCAGAAAGGTTCATCTTCTGTGTGTTTAGTTCTACTTTATTATTGTTTTTTCTTTATTTTTCAGACAATTACAGACAAAAACATCTCGGTTTGTCTTCAAGTCCAGCAGTTTAGTTTATTCGTTCATCTGTGTTGCACAAACATTTTTCATGCAGCCGTATTTTGAAATATTGCTCGTTACTGTAACAACTTGACATTACCCACCGCGGCCACTAGGTGGAGGGCTTTGACCACCAGTGTGAGCCGCGAGGACTGTTTGGTTTGTGGCCTTTAGCTTTTATCTCTGCATCGGCAGCAAAATGATGTATTGACACAAGCACACAAATGCAAACATTAAAACAATGATAAGTAAACAGCTGTACAGGTTTATGGTTCAAGAGAAAACAGCTGAAGGTGGGTTGGTTGGAGGCACCGTCGCTCTGGGTCACCCAGAACCGGGAATAAAATCCCAAATCTGCCCATTTATAGTTATAGTGAAAATGAAAAGAGAAAAATGCAGGGCTGGGCGATACGGGCTAAAAATGAAATCTCAGATTTTTTTTCATGCCATGTCCGATTACCGATTTTAATTGAGTTTCTTTTTTTTTTTTTTGCACACGTTCTTTTCTAAAGAAAGAAATTACAGAAAATATTTTTAACTTATTTCAGTCCTCGTGTCTGTAAGTTGTATCAGGGTCAGGCTATGAGAGTTTTTGTTTAGTTACCAGAATATAGTCATATTATTAGCAGAATAAAGAAGCAGTTTTAATGAGAAGCAAGCTGGTTGTCTGGACGTGAGCAGCTCCGTTTGGGAACATCTTTCTTTGAAACAGACGATTCGTTTCAGATTCCACTGTTTGAAAGTCCTGAAGTCCTGCTGCTGATAATTTCATGCTGATGTGTTAAAATATGAAGTATTTCTGTTAAGTGTTATCAGTAAAACTTAAAGTTAAATTTAACGAGATGCTTTTAACTTTTTACTCTGTGTTCTCATAAACGACTTCATCCTCCTAATAAAAAAAAAAAAAAAAGCCTGACCTCCTTGTATTTCGCCGTAGAGTCGACCTGAATTCAGAGTCCAAACGGACAGAAGCCGTTAAAGACGCTTGTCAAACAAGATGGCCGCCCTGGGCGCGCTGACGTCACCCGAGGAGCGCTTTGGTGGAAAAGCTCAAAACGGCTGAAGCCGCTGTGCCGCCAGAACGCCGCCTGGACTCGCTGCCTGCTCGCACTGCCTGCTCCGTCATGAGGAAGAGGAGGAAGAGGACGTGCGCCCCGCCCGCCCAGTGATCCCTGTCCGTCCGGATGGACCGCGTGGTTCTGCACTACCCGCCCGGACCGGCGGCCCGGCTCGACGCCCTGCTGGAGCGGACCGAGAAGCTTCTGGAGCCGTTCCCCTGCCGGCCTCCTGCGGTCTTCAACCCCTGGTTCCCCACCGTCTCCGCGGACCGCCGGCGGCCCATCAGGCCGGCCAACCCGGCCCCTCGGATCAGCCCAGCAGGGGGCGCCCCGACGGGGAGCCGGTCCCAGAGAGGAACCCCCGTCGTCTCCGCAGGGACGCCGCCCGGCCGCCCGGAGAAGACGGAAGAAGCTCTCTGCGTCTCAGAGACGCCCAGCCGTCTCCTCCCAGTTGGACAAACGGCGGCGCCCGGACCCCATCCGGGGCCGGAAGGAGACGGCGCGGCGGTCGGGCGGTCCTGGAGCGTCTCCGCGCAGAGAGGAGTCCTGCCGCAGAGCTCACGCTCCCTGTCCAAACGCCTCCGTCACCTGGTGCACGTCCACAGGCTCCACCCCCGCCAGCGGGCCAAGTGGGTCATCACGGAGCAGAACTGCAGCGACGTGGAGGCGGTGAGTGGGCCGCTGGGAGGGCGGCCTTCAAAATAAAAGCACAACACACCCGTTTCATCTTTTTCTTTTGCTCGCTTTCTTTCCTGTAAACGAAATCGCAAATGACAGGAAACATCTTCATCATCAAAATATTAGCAGAATAAAGACGCAACTTTACAAGAAGAACGTCTTAAAATACAGGAAGAAAGTGGTTTAATGAGAAACAAGTGTTACATTTTTAAATGTTATTTTTCATGTTGGAGTTCTCATAAAATTACGACTTCATTCCTCTAATCTTACGTCTTAGTATTATAATTAAGGTTATTAGTGCAGCACATTTCAGCAGCAAGGCAGTTCAAAGTGCTTCACATCATAAAATCATCGAGCAAATGCGCATGAAAATCATCAAAATCATCGAGATCTTCAAGCAAATATCGTTGAACAATATTGATCAGTGATCCGCTGACTTTATTTAACTGAGTTACACGCAGTCATCTCCACCTGGTTCTCTCATTGTTTTATCTATATTATCCATATTTATAACATTATGACTTTATTTTCGTAAAAAAAATGGAAATCGTAGCCTGGCTCTGATATTCCGCCGTAGAGCCCAAATAAACAGAAGCTGTGAAACACGCCGGTCCAACAAGATGGCCGCCCTGGGCGCGCTGACGTCGCTCCGGACCAAGGGGACCCGAGGAGAGCGTTGGTGGAAAAAACCCAGATTTTTCAAATGAAATCTTCAGAGACCCAGAATTGGGTGACTGGATAAAGTGGGTTTGTGGCGCGGCTGTGGAAGCTCAGCGCCCCGCTGCAGGCCGGGCCCCGCTGCAGGCCGGGCCCCGCTGCAGGCCGGGCCCCTCGGCGGACGGAGACAGAGCGCCGCCGCGCTGCGGCTCACCCGGAGGATGACACCAGGTTTTCTCTCCTCTCGGCTCCTCTGGTCAGACGCGAACCCAAACGGCGACTTCCTGCTTGTTCTGCAGACGCCTGTTTCCATCCCTGCAGGGCTCACAGTGAGCCCAGAGCAGATTTCCTGCGTAAACGAGTCCACATTCACGAAACGCCCGGATCCAGGCGCGGTTCCCTCCTGCCCCCCGCATGGGGGGCTGGCAGGCTCCTCCCCATGTGGACTCCTCCTCTCAGCCTGGCGGAAACATCCCGAAACGTGGGACGGAGAGGAGGGCGTTTGAGTCTGAGTCCTGCCGATTACAGCGTTGCCCCCCACCCCCGCCTCCATCAAAGTGGGCGTGGCCACGTGGTGATGAGTGGAGGGGGTTAAGTGGGTCAGGATGTTGCCAACTTAGCGGCTTTATTGCTACATTTAGCGACTTTTCAGACCCACCAGGGACTCTTTAAACACTAGCAACAAATCTATACACTTAAAAAAAAAAGACGAGCAAGAAATCTAGCAGCTTTTAAAAAACACAACTAGCAGCAAATCTACTGAATAAAAATCAAATCAACGAGTGCAAATCTATTGACTTTTAACTTTTTTTTTTTTTTTTTTTTTTTTAAATCTCTATGGACAAATCGAGCAACTTTTTAAAAAAAGATAACGAGTAGCGACAAGTCTATTGAATAAAAAAAACTATCGACGAGGCTATCAGCGTTCTTACCAAAAAATGTCTGTCAACAAATCGAGCAACTTTTTAAAAAAGACAACCAACAACAAATCTAGCAGATTTTTAATAAATCCAACGACTGGCAAGAAATCTGGTGACATTAAAAAAAAGAACCAGCAACAAATCTACTGAATAAAAATCTAAACAACGAGCCACTAACACATTGACTTTTTTACAAATAAAAAAAGTATCGACAAATCTAGCAACTTAAAAAACAACAACAACAACCACCAACGAAGCTGTCAGCTTTTTTGTGTGTGTTTTTACCAAAAAATTATTGGCCCGGTCCGGCCCGGTCAGAGGGAAGCAGGATGGCGTGTTTTAATGGACAGGTGTGGAACCAGAAGCCTGCTCCACTCTGCTGGGGTTGTGGGTCTCTGCCAGCGGTTTCCGCCGAGGCCAGCCGTTTGGATCGGGTTTCCGTCCAGTCAGCGAAACGGCTGTTTATGGTTCCCTGGTCTCTGAAGCTGAACCGCCTGATGGCCGCTGAGGCCGCGTTCCTGCGTGATGCTGGACGGGTTTGGGTTGATCCAGGCCTTCCTTCCCTGCAGGGAAACATTTGTCCTCTGAAGAAGAAAAGCTGATGATGAAGAATCTCGTCTTCCTCCCTCTGTCTCTCTCCCTCCAGGTGTGGCGCTCCCTGAGCCGGTCCGTCCGCCGCTGCGGGTTGCCGACGTGCAACGCCAACATCCAGCGGGAGCGGGCGGAGATCTGGGTGTTCTGCGACGTGCTGTACTCGGAGCAGGTGGGGCGCTACCTGAAGGCCGAGCTGCGGCTGGCGGGAAGGATCCACCTGGCCGTCCACAAGCTGGGGAGCATCCTCAGCATGTAGGCGCTGCAGTGAGCAGGGCAGCCTCCAGGGGGCAGTGTGAGCTCGTCTGGCATGGGGCTGGATCCAGCAGCACCACCAGCGGCGGATGGCCACCCCAGGGTGGTTCTGACACGGTTCTGAACATCTGACCCGAGCGAGGACGGGAATGGGGGGCTGTTGGGAGCTACTCAGTGAAAATGAACAGCAGTGATTTGGGTTATTTGGCCTGTCATAAGAACAGTGGCGGTTTCAAAGTCATGTTTTCGCCATGTTATTTATTGATAAATGTCACATTGTCAAGCAAAACTTTAATTAGCAAGCTAAATATTTAGTTTTCAAACTAAATATTTAGCTTAAACAATATTTTAGCTTCAAACTAAATACTTAAAATGCTAATTAAATATCTAACTTGCTAATTAGATATTTAGCTTGCTAACTAAATATTTAACTTTCTAACTACATATTTAGCTTGCTAACTAAATATTTTAGTTTCAAACTAAATATTTAGCTTAGCTAAATGTTTATCTTGCTAACTACATATTTAGTTTGCCAACTGAACATTTTAGCTTCATACTAAATATTTAGCTTTCTAACTAAATATTTAACTTGCAGACTACATATTCAGCTTGCTAACTAGATATTTTAACTTCAAACTAAATATTTAACTTGCTAACTAAACATCTAACTTCTTAACTACATATGTAGTTTGCTTTCTAAATATTTTAGCTTCAAACTTGCTAACTAAATATGCTTCTACATATTTAGTTAGCTAAATATTAAGCTTGAAAACTAAATATTCAGTTTCACTGTGGCTTTTGATTTTGTAGATGAGTGAAAAACAAACATGGTGAAAACATGACTGAAAACCGAACCCCCATTTTTTCCTCTTACGACAGAATAAGTAACCCAGATCACGGCTGTTGGTTCTCGGCTGTGCGTCGCTGCGAACGGCGCCCTCCAGACGGGTTCAGAGAACCGGACCTGCAGACGTCACTAACCGATCCTCGTCTCCTTCCTGAAGGCCTGAGGGGTCTCTGGCTGGACTGAGGCAGGGCGTCGGTGTCAGTTTGGAGAGTTTGCTGTGTTTTCACCGAACGCGAATGTTCCCTGGATGAACCTGGATCCAGGCCGGACCTACAGAACCTTTTATTGCTGGAACTGCTGAGTCAGCAGCTGATTGTTCCGCCGTTACTTCAGTCGGATCATCTTCTGGACGTTTGTTGGAACTGGTGTTATTGATTGAGCAGGATGATGCTGCGTTCAGTTTATCTTCAGGTGCACTGGAGCAGCTCGCGGTCCAGTCGGGTCATGGTTCCTCTGAAACTCTGATTCATTCAGTGGTGAAAATAATAAATAATCAGAACTTTTCATCACTGGGACACTTTCTGGCATCTTTCTAAACAACAGCACAGAACCTGTCCTGGTTCTGGGTCCTCTCTGATGTTTTCCTCGCAGGTTTATCTAAATATCTGAGCGTTTGAAGGTTTCCAGAGCTTCTGGAGGAGAAACACCCCCCAGCATCACACATCCTTTACTTTGCTCAACAGAGGGAGGCTTTCCACAGGTTTACGCTTTATTTTTTTGTTCTTGGTGAGGCGTGTGCAGCTGGAAGGCTCGGTCTTGGTCTCATGTGACTAAGTCACGCAGTTCCAGTTAAAGTCGGTGTGGAGTTGAGCTGGAAGGACAGAAAGGCAGCGTCCAGATTCACTCCTGGCCTGAATAAATCTCTGAACTCTGATCAGACACTGGAAGCTGCTGCAGATGAAAAATGCTCTGAGTTTTATTTCACTGTTTAAAAACATGATAAACATGGTTTTATATCACAAACACGTCAGTCTGTGGGCTGTCTTTGTTTCCTGGTGTATAAATTGTTCAATGTTTTAGAGAATCTGTTTTACTATTTATGAGCTGAGCTGGGATGGGGTTGAACCTTCTGATTTCTTCTGTTTTTATCAATGCATATGAATGTGAATGGCTGCATTTTTGGCTGATGTAAATAAAGCAGCTTGTTTTTGGTGAAAAGCCTCTGCGGTGGTGGACGGCTGCACGCACAGCCCCGCATGTGATGCGCAGACAGTTTGTTCTGGAAATTCCGCAGCAGGAGTCACGTGATGCAGGAGTCTCCCAGTTTTCCCCTGACACAGAAAACACGCCCACGCAGAGGCAGAGCTGAATGAACACAGCAACCCCCACTCTGCCTTTGTCTGACAGCCCCGCACTCTGCATTAATATCTGGGTTAGCGGATATGACGTCAGTGTCCTGCCCCCCTGTCCAGATGTAATCTGTCTAATCCATCTGGGTGTCGTTTCATCGCAACACATACAAGATAAACAGTAAAATGTTTTATATGTAATTATGACCGGTTATAATTAAACTTAACGAGTTTGATCGTGATGCTGTGTTTCCCAAACAAGCTCGCTCTTGTGTGCTTTTACTTTGAAGGTCCCGGCGGAACCATTTGGTTTTCTCAAGTCTCTTAAAGCAAAAATAAGGATTCATGAAAAATCCGTCATCTAATTCTACCTTTCATCTACCAGACGACAAGTTTCCTACCAGAAACAACAGTATTTAAAGGATCTGACGGAGTGAACCGATCAGTAGCTTTTATTTTGACAGTCTATACCGGAAATGGGTGTGCATACCGGTGGACTTGACGCCAGTCTGCTGTCGACAACCTGAACGGACTCGGTCGTCCGATCTGTCAGCGTCTTCATCCCGAGGATATTCGCTAAATTAACGGGTTATTTCGGTTCTGGAGAACCCGTGGAGGCGGAATCCGTCCTGGTGTTCGGGGTTCGGTCTGCTGGAGGGTTCGGTTGGTGAAGAAGTTCAAGAACCACCAAGGTGAGAGCCGTTTTCGTTCCGCTAGCACGGTTAGCTTGCTGGTTTCCTGTTTCCTGGAGCGGTTCTGGTCGGGCTCCTGGTTCTGTCCTGGTTCTGCTGCATCAGGGGGCAGCTTGGGCTTGTAAATCCTGTGTAACATCATGGTGGCCTGCAGAACAAGAGAAACACGACTTGTTTGCAGATAAAGGACTTTAAAAACCGGAGTCTGCCTTTAAAGACCGTGGGCTCATTTTCTCTGCTTCATCAGCAGATTCATTAAAATCAGTTAGAAACATTTTGAGTCAATAAATGATTGAAATATTGCGCTATAAAGAGTCGTAATTTTCTATATTTTCTTAAACTCAGCTGTGAATGTCTCTACTACGTTAATTTAGTCCGTGAGGTCGCATATTTAAGAACCTAATATACACAAAAGCTCCTGCAAAGATGGCTTTAGAAATATTATGTATAAACATTTTTTAAAATTTCTTTTTAGGAAACCAATAAAAAGAAAATTTTTTTTCTCAAATTTTAACACCTTAAACTCAAGTTTTAGTCTTAAAGCATCTCTATTATTTATTTATTTACAAGACAAAACGGGGAAATCTGTTGTATTTTTAGTACTTTAGTAAATTTCTCAATTCGAAATTTTTTTTTTTTTGTGCAGTTATTTTTGATAATATTTATATGGTTATTATAGAATATATTAACATCAATTAATTAATTTAGATTAAAATTAAATTATTTAAATTTTCAATTAATTAAATTAATGTAATTAATTTCTTTATGTACAACATTATAAACTTCAGTCCTCACCGTACATGTGAAGTATCTATCTATCTATACATACATATATACTTCACATGTACGGTGAGGAATGAAGTTTATAATGTTGTACATAAAGAAATTAATTACATTAATTTAATTACTAATTATTTATTAATTTAAATTTAATTACCAAAATGACATTTTGAAGTGATTTTGAATTAAACTGATTAAAATCAGTGGACATGAAAACAGATTTCTTTGATGGTGGATTAAAAATGCATTTTGCTCCAATAAGGTTAAGAGAGACTGATTGTCCTGTAAGTCATGAGGACATGAAAGTTGATGTCAGCATACCGTAAACAACCTGGACAGATTTTGTCCCGTTTGCATCGACACAGCGAAACATGCAAATTAATATCCTGTAAACACAAAGAAATGCTGAAGATCCAGGAGTTAAAAACCCTGATGGATGATTTTCTAGTTTCTTCTAGATGTCACAGAGCAGTAAATAAATCATATCAACAAATTAAACTCAAAATATTCAAATTAATTTCAGTGATTTGTTTTTTTTTTACTGCCTTTTCTTTTCTGAATTTATCACATGACAATACATGATCAAATGTTTCAAAGGGTTCTAATAAAGTCTTAAACATTCGAGTTTGTGAAAGTTTTTATTTAAATAAGTCAGAGGTCAACTCTGAGCCTTGGAAAAAACTGTAATTTTTATGAATATTTTCTTAATAAAATTTTGTGTTTTATTTTGAAATTAAAGCATCTAAATTAACATTGATTTCTAGATTTAAGAACAGAGAAATAATTTTACATCCGTAAATGTTTTAGGTAATTTTCCTTGTTGAGTTGTGTGAAAAGGTGTTTTTTAATAAATGTTTTGTTTTTCTGAATTTCTTCTTTTAGAATTTAAACACTTTTTTTCAGCTGGAAAGCATCAAGGAACATCTAAATACTTAAAATCTGATAAATATTTTGTTTTAATAAAAACATAACGGCGATGCTTGAGTCCAGCAGATCAGTGGATGTTGTTAACTGTAACTTTAGCGCTAAATCCAAACCCCACTGATGTGTTTCCCCTAAATAAAATAGCGGCGCTTCCTCTCAAACGACTGAATCAGCGATGAAGTTATCATCACAATCAGTTTTACATGTTTTCTATCAGTGATGACTCACTGATGACGACCACGAATTATTAAGAAAACAACTGGAAAATTTGAGACCCACTGGTTTCTGCTACATGTAGCTGCTAATCTGGCTTTTTAGTTACAGAAATACTAATTCATCTTTTCTTTTCATGTAGTAAATGTGAAGATATGGTGGGAGTTTAGATTTTAACCATTAACAAAACTGCTGTTTCCACTGTAAAGCTAAAAGGAACGCTTGAGTTCAGGCGTTTCTGGTGGGAATCTGGCTCCTCGGCAACAGCTGAGCGGCTGTGAGGCTCGGGTCCGACAGCGAGGGGACGTGATGAGGTCTGCAGCTATGGGATGCACCCCTGCTGCACCAGCCCGTCCAGCGAGTGTCTGCTTTGCAAAGCGCGCAGACGTCCAGGTCGTTCAGTGGTCTTCTTCAGGTGTTCGGCAGCAGGGTGCAGCTCTGCAGGTGCAGGTCTGGAGGTGCAGCTCTGGAGGTGCAGCTCTGCAGGTGCAGCTCTGGAGGTGCAGCTCTGCAGGTGCAGCTCTGCAGGTGCAGCTCTGGAGGTGCAGCTCTGCAGGTGCAGGTCTGGAGGTGCAGCTCTGGAGGTGCAGCTCTGCAGGTGCAGGTCTGGAGGTGCAGCTTCGGAGGTGCAGGTCTGGAGGTGCAGGTCTGGAGGTGCAGCTTCGGAGGTGCAGGTCTGGAGGTGCAGGTCTGGAGGTGCAGCTCTGCAGGTGCAGCTCTGGAGGTGCAGCTCTGCAGGTGCAGGTCTGGAGGTGCAGCTCTGGAGGTGCAGCTCTGCAGGTGCAGGTCTGGAGGTGCAGCTTCGGAGGTGCAGGTCTGGAGGTGCAGCTCTGGAGGTGCAGCTCTGCAGGTGCAGCTCTGGAGGTGCAGCTCTGCAGGTGCAGCTCTGGAGGTGCAGACCTCAGAACAGCAGCCGTCCTCAGGCGGTCATAAATCCCGGAATGATCAGGCGTTTAAGTGTTGCGCAGCTAAACGACATCCTGAGGAAACCCTGAGTGAGGCGACAGCAGCTAAAAATACAAACAGGAAATGATTTCTGTGATGTTTGACGGCTGGATATGAAATGTCTGATCATGTGACTCCAGAAGCTGCTGCAGCTTCCTGTTGTGCGCCTCTAACCGGCCGCTTGTCGTCTCCCAGGTGGAGCCGCGGCCTCCTCAGATGTGTCCTCTGCCTCTGCTCAGTCTCCAGCTGATGAAGGAGGAAGATGCTGCTCTGAGCCGGCGGCTGTGGACCGTCCAGGAGGGATGACAGGACACTAGCAGACATGGAGACGGGAGAGACACACGCACCGCTGCAAACGCCGTATCCACCCAGTTCTCAGCTTTAGAACCTCTCAGGACCACAGAAGAAGCTATTTTTCTACCGTTTTCTACCCAGAGCTGATTTTTGCTACAACCTCTGAAGCCATATTGGAGCGGCGTCAGGATGAGCTCCGACGGCTTCCAGTACCGGGCCCTGTACGAGTACAAGAAGCAGCGGGAGGAGGACATCGACCTGCACGTTGGGGACACGCTGCTGGTCTCCAAGGCGGCGCTGCAGGCGCTGGGCTGCAGCGCCGGCAAGGAGGAGCGGCCGTCCGACATCGGCTGGCTGCCGGGCTTCAACGAGACCACGCAGGTACGCCCCGTTCCCGCTCGGAGAACTGCTGGTTAACGGCCGGGCCGGTGCTGGTGTCGCCACGCTAGTAATTATTCTGACCATTCGGCGGATAAAAATGCAGATGTTTCATTTATAAAATATCAGAAATGCATTAAAAGAAGCAAAGAAACAAATAAATTCCTTTTTTAAACATGAAAATCAACGTTGTGTTGATGAAAATGCAGTAATGCAGCTCTGCTTTGGTGAGTCTGAAGCAGGTGGAGCTGAAACTGCGGCTGGAGGAGGTCTGGGTAGAGCAGACTCACAGGCAAACGTTTGGCTTTTTATCTTAAATTCAAAATGTTTATGTATTTTGTACAGTTTGGGCTGCATTATGCTCTGAGTGCTGCTCTTTCAGCAGATGGCCATTTTGTGAGTCTCTTTACTGCAGTTCGCGATTAATCGAGGACTAAGTTCAGTATTTCAATAATCGGCTAATCGTCGCAGCTTGGTTCAACTTTAGACGCTTTAAAAACGTGCTGCGACCCGTCCGGAGGTTCTTCTGGGTTTCTGCGGGCGGATGGGAGAGTAGATCACGTTGCCATGGCGACGTCGTCGGCCTCTGTGACCTTTAACCTTTCAGCGTGAGACTCCAGCAGGAAGGTGGAGCTTCATGAAGCTCGCAACAGTCGCTGCTCCGGTCAGCCCTTCGGGATGCGCTGGACGCTGATGTTGCCATGGCGATATGTTGCCGGTATCTAATGCGGATCCGGCCTCGTTTTAAACCAGTGGCTGCTGCAGTTGAGCTCAAAACTATTCATACCCCGGCAGAGTTGGAAGTAAAAAAAAAAAAATGTATTCAACCAAGAAGTTTATTCTGATCTGAAACGAGACGAGTGTCTCTCGAAAGGTCGCAACATATAGAAAAGGTCACGTTTTTTCAGTTCTTCAAAGCACAGAGACTTTAAGGCGATAATTTTGATCAAATAATGACGTAGATTTTAACGTGCTAAAAATTGTGACGCATCTAATCGCATTTCTTTTTCACCAACAAAAGTTCCGGCCGGAACCTTTGTATTGGCGCGCTTCTGGTACGGCCGTAAATCTGACGCACATCCACCTGAGTTTTGCTGAGTCTGTGGAGTTGAAATTAACTTTCAGCTTTTATTAAAAGTAAAATGTCGAAAATGGTTGAAACCCTGCTGAGCCAGTCGTGTCGCCGCCTGCCTCATCAGCAGCGCCTCCTTTAGGAACCGAGCCGCTCGGTATTAACCCGTCTGGTTCTGGCAGGAGAGGGGCGACTTCCCAGGAACCTACGTGGAGTTCGTCGGGAGGAAGAAGATGTCCCCGCCCACCCCTAAGCCCCGCCCACCCAGACCGCCATCAGCGGCGTCCGTGAGGACCGACTCGGAGTCGGAGGGTGAGTCCCGCTGTTTGCAGCGGTTCCTCTGGGCTGCAGGTTGTCTGGTTCTGGTTCTGGTTCTGAAGCGACTCACTCAAACCCAGTTGCATTTGCGTCTCTGTGATCCGCCGACCCGGGTCCGGTCGGACCTGCTCCCCACCGACCCGGACCGGCTCGTGCTCCCGGCCGTTTCCGTGGAAACAGCTGGTGTTTAGTCAGGGCTGCGGTTGCTGACTGAACACAACTCAGCTCAGTTCTGCTGCTATCAGCACAGGAAGCGTGTGTGTGTGTGTGTGTGTGTGTGTGTGTGTGTGTGTGTGTGTGTGTGTGTGTGAGTGTGTGTGTGTGTGTGTGTGTGTGTGTGTGTGTGGGCGGGCACGGTTACCTGCCTGTGTCAGATCTGCGGTTCCTCCTCCTCTGGTTTCCTCTCACAAACAAACGTGTCGGAGCGTTTCAGCTCGCCGCCTCTTCGTGACCAGCAGATGCTCCCGTTTCCATGGAGACCAGCAGAGCTTTTCCTGGACCCAGATGATGATGATGATGGGTCCTCTTCATCCCTTCATGTTCCCCAGCTTGAACCGGTTCATGCTCAGCTGGTTCTGGGTTCTGGTAACTCGGCTGCAGGAGGTTCCGGTCCGCTCTGCTGGTCTCTCCTCGTCGTCCTGGTTCGGTCCGACGGCGCCCTCCTCCTGGTTTCTCCTTCATCTGTTACACGTTGGCATGTTAGTCTGCGGCACAGATCTGGGCTTAGTCAGAACCGCCAGCATTCAGCGTCAGGTTTGACGGGTCCGGCTCGGTTTCCTGAGGTTCTGATGTGGAACACCAAGATAGGAACGGTGGAGGAGCCTGGCTCTGTGGCGCCCTGAGCAGAACCAGAACCAGAACCTGACTCCGTCAGCAGCAGCCGTAAACAGAACCATGGTCGAAGTACCAGCAGCCTTTCGGGCCAGACGGCGCCGCTCGCCTGGGTTCCAGAACCTCCAGGTTTGACTCTCTGTTTTTGCTCCTCAGGCTCGGTTCTGCCGGACCTCCCGGAGCAGTTCGGACCCCCAGACACGGCCCCGCCTCTCCTCAGCAGACTGATGGAGCTCATAGAAACCAAAGGTGGTGAACCTGCTCCTCCTCTTCTGGTTCTAACCGACCCGGGTTCTGCCGCTCTGCTTTACCGGATCTCACTGTGAAAGTGTTCAGAACCAGTAGAACCTAGTATTTACCGGTCTTTTGTAGAACTTCTGGGTGTTCTGGGCTCATTTAGCTCCAGCGAACAGAACCTAGTGAGGAAGAAATGAACCCATCCTGACGTTCTGCTGTCTCTGCAGGTTCTGACAGTCCGGCCGTGTATCGCAGCATGAGCGGAGGGGTTCTGGACACCCGGCAGCTGGCCGACACCGGTGAGGAACCAGAACCCGCTCTGAAAAGCCCGGCTGCGGTCGGTTCCGCTGGTGTTAAACTGAGGTGCGTTTGTTTTCAGATCTGGACCAGCTGGACGTGCCGTCTCTGTGTGACGGGGCGGTCCGGTTCCTGCAGGATCTTCCCGGTCCCGTCCTGCCCCCCTCGCTGCAGGCCGACATGAGCCGCGCCGTCCAAGGTCCGCAGAACCACAGCCAAAGCAGGGAGCTCCTGCTGGTGAAAATGTTCCGACCCGTTTTAATCTCCTCGGTTCTGTCCGCAGAGGTCCGAGACCCGGAGGACTGCGCCCAGGTTCTGCGGGGCGTGGCCAGTTCTCACGCCTGCCCGGCCCAGTACGGGCTGACCCTGCTCAGCGTGGTCCGCCACCTGGCCCGGCTCTGTCTGCACAGCTGCCGGAACCAGCTGAGCCCCCGGGTCCTGGCGGAGAACTTCAGCCCGCTTCTGTTCAGGCCGCCCGCCGGGTCGGTGCCCGACACGCCCAGAACCTTCTTACCAGATGTCAGCGGTACCGTTGGATCTCACCGACTCTCTGTTCTTCTGTCCAGGTCCGACTCTGCTCCGGATCCTCTGGTTCAAGCCCTGGAGGTTCTGATCACCAGCGAGCTCAACATGAACCAAGCTGCACCAGGTAACCCCCCCCCCCCCCCCGCTGCCCGCTCGGTTCTGGTCCGACTCGACGTGAGTCGGTTCTGCTGGTCCGGCTTACTGGGCTTTTATCCAACATCGTTTTCTCTTCATTTTATTTCTGAAACTAAAGTTCAACCGGTTTCTCTCCGGGAGGCGTCGCCCCCTGGCTGCGGCCGGCGGTACTGCAGCTGCTCCAGAAACAAACATGGCGGATAAACGTTGCTTCGCCGCAAGTTTGGTTTTAAACGCTGTTAAAGGTTGAAGTTTGAGGCTGCTGCAGGTTAAGCTTTTCATTATCTGTATGTTTTGTTGTTTTAATAACATTTAATCCCATAGATGCTAATTTTATCTAAAATAATCCAGTTTAATCCAGAAGAACTGATGTATAATAATGCATAATATTGTTTCTAATTAGATGGAAATCAGTTTAATAGAAGCAGATACTCTGGTGACTAAACTGAAGTCTTTTTCTGTTAAATTCCTGTTTAACCCAGTCATATTTAAAGTTCTAAATTAGGGCAATAACAAATAATCGTGATGAATCGATTATTGACCTAATCTTCAACTAATTTACTAATTGATTAATCGTTAAGTGGAGTATACAGACTCTAAAAAAGGTAAATTAGCAATAATCAAGCTAAAACTTTACAAAAAGAAATCTATAAATTTTGCAGTTAAGATTTAGAAATCTGTTCTACCAGAACTCCTCTAGTGGCAGTTTTAGCTTCACTTGATTTACATTCTGTAAAAACAGAAATAATCTCCTATTAAACACCTTTTGCATCCAATTATTAATCTGTTAAAGCAAAACCTAAACAGTCTACAAATGATCAAGTGTTCACTAAAGGTATGCTATGCTGTTGCATTTTAGGCAATAAAATGTGTATTTTTCTTATTTAAAAAAGGAATTAAAATATTAATTTGTTTGAATTTATGTATTTCTAATATTGTATCTTTAAATAAAATATCTGCAGAGTGATCCCATTGTTTTCCAATTAATCATCAGAATAATCAATGAATAAAATAATCGTTAGTTGCAGCCCTATTCTAAATATGCAGACTTATTTATCGATCAAGAAATTATTAATAAGGCAACATTTTATGTCATGTTGAAGGGTTCACTTCATGCGTACATATTATACTTTATGTCCAGATTCTTTACATTTGATGCAATAAATATAAAAGTTGGAAAAATATTTAAAATAGGATGTTTGAAGGAAAATTGGTCGTTTAGATTCATCGATTGATTTAAAAAAAGTCACTGAATAATAAAAAATAATGATAAATCTTTGTTTATGAATCAGACATGATGAGGATGAAACTGCTTGGTTTTCAAGCTTGTTTAGTTCACAGGATGAGGTGGAGAAAACCTGCTGTGGTTGGTCACATGGTTGGTCACATGGTTGGTCACATGGCTGCCCATCGGTTTCTGGTGTCTCCCAGTCATGACCAGAGTTCACCTTCTCATTTTCACCATCTGTCAGTGATCTGGTGACAGGAAGCAGCAGCTGTGTCTGTGTTCACTTCCTGTTGCAGCGCCACCTGTTGACCACCTTCTGACCCAGTCCAGAGCTGCTGCTGGTAGAAAGGACCCTAACCAGGTGCAGCTTCTATACTCTCACCTGAATGTGGGCTGCAGCTCCAGCTCCACGGTTAAACCCTGACTGGGGTGTGTGTGTGTGTGTGTGTGTGTGTGTGTGTGTGTGTGTGTGTGTCAGGGAGGTTCTGGTTCAGTCGGTCAGCCGGAGCAGCAGCTGAATCGGTGACATCATCCATCCACATGGTGAGAGATGCGGGGGAGGAGGGGAGGAGAGGGGGGGCGTTGCCTTGGTGATATCCCTGCCTCCGTGTGATTGGCCAAGGCCGGCGGTGATGTCACACATCTCCAAGCTGCTCTCCTGAGCTTTGAACAGAGGCAGAGATCGAAGCAGACAGATGGAGGGGAAGTTACGGCGTTGTTGAGCGAAAAGATGCTCCGAGGTTCTGATCCGCAGCGGACCCGCTCATCCTGATCGGCTGCTGCCAGAACAGAACCAGAACCCGGCTCGTGTCGCTCCAACAGGGATGACGTCACGTTTTCAGAGCTGAATCTGCAGGAGAGCAGAGGAGGGAGGGTTTATTTCACCTGAGAGTCGTTGTAGACGGGTCAGAATCCGTCATGGAGCGAGAGCAGCGAGGCAGAACCCGGTCGGAACCGCTGGTGGGACGAGACCAGATCCTGTGCTACATTAACATGCAGAGTCCAGGTAGGACGAGCACCTGAGGAGACCGCTGGGAGGCTTCATCTCAGCTGGAGTTTAGTAAAGCTGAGCTTAAACTGGGAGCTGAGCTCAGCTCTGCTGGATTCTTCTAGATCTCCGACGACGTGACGCAGCGGCGGCTCGACCTGCTGCTCTGCTTCATGTCGTGTGTAGAAGAGCAGCAGGTTCGTGGCTGAAATCACCAATTTATCACGATTCCCCAGCATAAAAATACCAAAGAGCTCATAAAACATTTAATATGTTGCCACATTTAGAGGTTTAAATGCAGCACGTCTCAAATTATTTAGCCAAACGCAAAAAAAAGGTGTTAATTACACAAATTAGGAAGTCGTAATTAACCCTTCAGATGTCCACTTCCTGTCTCGTTTCCACAAACATGTCCAACAAATCTGATTCTGATCGGAAATGTTACGTAATTATTAATGTTGGTAAACATATCCGTTTCATTTCAGCAGAAATGCTGACATTGAAGTGTCAAACTCAAGGCCCGGGGGCCATATCTGGCCCGCCATAGCTTTTTATGTGGCCCTCTGGACTCCACAGCGACACATAAAGAGAACCTTCAAGATAGCAGTTGTTAGCTTAAAAATGGTTTTATCTGTTAAAGACCTATCTGTTTTATCTGTTTATCAATCAAATCAAAGCAGTTTTAATCTCCTTACTGCCCAATGACAGCAGTTAGTCATCATCTCTTTGCGCTAATGCATAGTTGTGAGTTTATTGTGAATTTTCCACGAAAATTGCAATGATCTCTGGTCTTTAACTACTTCCTGTTTCTGCAGCGATGCGTTCAATGAACGACCAATAATCAGGTGTGTAATAGCTGCAGTCATAGTTCTATATTCAGTCAGACTAACTACGCTAAGACCAGTTGCCAGTGCCGTGATGGTCATTAGAACCAGTAAGAGGTTCTAAGTTCCTGCTGGATCTCGTCTAGAACTGCGTTTCCAGGTTTTTCTAAAGCGTCGCCTTAGAAACGGTCGATGGAAACGACAGCATTAGGAATAAGTTCCTCATTTTCACTAAAACGATTCTACGCTCGCTGGAGGTGGTTCCCGGCTTTTCTCACAGTTAATGCTGTAAAGCAGGGGGGGTCCAAAGTGCAGCCCAGGGGCCATCTGTGGCCCTTGGAGTAATTTTGTGTGGCCTCTGACTGCTGTTAAAGAAAGCACTCCGACACTTTGTCTTTTTTTTTTTTTTTTTGGATGAGCTTTTCTGTGGCAAGTTTATATGTTGTTAAACAGAAAAATGTTGAGTACATCACAAACAGTTTCATCACAAGATGCACCACAAGCATCCAGTGACTTTTTCCTCAAAAACAGACTTGGTCACACCCATCCATTACATCTGACCAGAAAAGTCTTCTTTCTGTTGCTGGGAATAAACGAGAAACATTTATGGACCCACAAAGTGGAAAACATAGGCCCAAAAAGTTAAAAACTGTAAACATTAAGGCAGAAATATTACATGCTTCGTTTATTGTTGTGTGGGTAAAAGAGAAAGAATTCACAATAATATTTGTGTGTTTAATTGGGAAAAGATCAAATTTCGGCCCCTAAGTACTTTGAAGTCGGGGATTTTGGTGCAAAAAGTTTGGCGGCTGAATGAGTAGCGATGTAGCGAACGCTCCCGTCCACTGGTGGGCCCGTGCCTTACCAGAGGCACGTCGAAGCCTCCAGCTCAGAGGGGAGGGGTCTCTGGTCCTTGCTGGCTTACAGCCTCCACTTCCTGTTTATTCCAGCCAGCATCTGATGGAACCACGCCCTGCGTCGCCTGGTTGAGCCGCTCCAAACCAGTAGACAAAAACGCAAATAATTCGCATCTTCTTTTTTGCGACATTTTAAAAGTTTGCTCAAAATTTGCATGGCAGTTGGATGGCAACGCAGCGAGAGCCGCTTCAGGAGGAGGAACGTCCCCCGCGCCTGAGCAGGAGCGGGGGACGTTGCGACGTGCAGATGCGTACGCCTGCCTTTTAAAAGTGAAGTGCCTTTACTGGGTAGGGCACCAAACCGTCTGCCGCCCGGGGACCGGTTTCCTTCCAGATCCGGTTCTGCTGGTTGCTAGTCATAGTTTAGGTTCTGGACAGATCTGAGTTTCTGTCACAAACGAACTTCTGGGTTGAGTGAAGACATGCTTTCGACCCCAGTCTGACCGAGGAATGAACCCTTTGGGTTCTGCTCTGTTGTGGGTCCAGTCAGAGTAAAATAATTACTGACCCGGCGGGTCAGAACCTCCGCTTCCTCTGCTCGTTTTGGAGCAAATGAAACGTCTGCTGTTTCTGTTTCAGGAACCTTCAAAACGTCTCGTTCTGAAGGTTCCTGGCAGGAAGTGTTTAAATGGCGCGCAGCCTGGGGATGAGTTTTATCTGCGCGGTTCGCTTCCTCTGCCCAAAGATCAGACGGGGAGCAAAGCTGCCTTTTGTGTTTTTATCTCCTGATCTGCATAAACAAGTCCATGTTGGCACGAGCTGCAGCTCCGCCGCCAGCGCCGTGGAGGTGTGAGGTTAACGGGGGGGGGGGGTGCGGCTCAGACGGGCGAGGGGGCTCACTTCTCCTGTGTTGCAGCGCTGCCTCCCAAACCCGCGAAGGCCTCCACCCCTGCGCCGTCCAGCAGCTTCAACAACAGCATCTCCCTGCAGGACGCCGAGTGGTACTGGGGGGACATCTCCAGGTGAGACACACCTGTCCTCTCTGGGGGGGTGGGGGGGGTGGAGAGAGCCCAGAGAGTGACGCCTGTGTTTGCAGGGAGGAGGTGAACGAGAAGCTGAGAGACACGGCCGACGGTACGTTCCTGGTCCGGGACGCCTCCACCAAGATGCACGGAGATTACACCCTGACCCTGAGGTACCCCCCCCATCACTGCTGCTTCATTTAGAGCCTCCAGCTGAACCAGTCAGGCCAGTTTCACATGTTTCCTGATGCGAGTGGCTCCTCTGTGGGAGTGATTATTGTTCTGAACCGGTCCTGATGGGGGGGGGCAGTGTCGCTGTTTTCTGCTGGAGCTTCAGATGTTTGAACAGCTAAAAGCTGCACATAAAAACCAAACATCTTATTTTGTTTCTCATTTCTTTTCTTCCCGTCAGAACAAAATGTGCTGAAAATATAAATAATCTTCAGTTATTTTAGGTTTGAAGCAACTTCCTGTTTTTTTTTCAGTTTCTTCAGAACCAGTCAGCACGATTCCCCAGAAGTTCTTCATACTTGAGCTGAATTTGTTTTCTTCCAGTTTCAATTAAAAAAAATTCACATTTACCTGATTGACCCCAGAGGGAAATGAGATGTTGCAGCTCCTTTCATAAGAAGCTGTCGATGGTGATGGCTGTGGGCAGCAAGGCTCTCCTGTAGCGGTCTGTTTCACAGCACCTTAGAGGCAGCTTCTGACTGAAGATGCTCTGTTTCAGTCTCATGAAGACGATGGTATGATGATGAAGCAGCTGCTGTTAAAGTTTGTGAGGCTGAACTCTGCAGAGCTTCAGAAACGTCTCGATTCTTCTTCTGTGGTAGAACATGAGCAGACGGAGACGTCTGGAGCTCAGCCGTGTCTCTGTGGCGCCCCCTGCTGCTGGGCCAGGAAGTAAGCATGTTCCCTGGTTTGATTCTGCAGGAAGGGAGGCAACAACAAGCTGATCAAGATCTTCCATCGGGAGGGGAAGTACGGCTTCTCGGACCCGCTCACCTTCAGCTCGGTGGCGGAGCTCATCAACCACTACCGGCACGAGTCTCTGGCCCAGTACAACCCCAAGCTGGACGTCAAGCTGCTCTACCCGGTGTCCAAGCACCAGCAGGTACGTCCCCCGCCCGCCCGTCCTCTGAGCGCCGCCCCCGCGCCCCCTCTGATTGGCCCGCCGTGTCGTTCCCCAGGACCAGGTGGTGAAGGAGGACAGCGTGGAAGCTGTGGGCAAGAAGCTGTACGAGTACCACCTGCAGTACCAGGAGAAGAGCCGCGAGTACGACCGGCTGTACGAGGAGTACACCAGAACCTCGCAGGTACGCCCGGCGGCGGGGCGCTGCCGAACCGAGATGGAGGACTGTAACTAAAACGTGCGTCTCCCCCCCCCCCCCAGGAGATCCAGATGAAGCGGACGGCCATCGAGGCCTTCAACGAGACCATCAAGATCTTCGAGGAGCAGTGCCAGACCCAGGAGCGCTTCGGCAAGGAGTACATCGAGAAGTACCTCCGCGAGGGCAACGACAAGGAGGCCCAGAGGTAGGGTCGCCGGTTACCACGGCAGCCGTGTCCAAGACCCACACCACACACAAAGGACGCTGGGTTGCCGTGGCTACGGCGTCCCGCTGATGATCCCGCAGTTTGAAGCCGGATGATCAACAGGATCTCGTCGGCCAATCAGCTCGTCTCGTTCAGGCTCCTGCTGTAGTTTGACCAATCACACCGATCCTAGATATAGCTGTTAGAGTTTTAGGTGAAAAGTATTCACACCCCTCTAAAGTTTTCACAGCATAAGGTCCAGTGTTTGTTTCTGGGGTTTTCTGTGACGGAGCAACACAGAGTGGGAGGTACAGGAAGCTTGGTTCACCTCCCCGCAGGACAGCCGCCCTAAACATCCAGCCAGAGATGATATGGGATGGTTTAGGTCGGGTTAGAATGGCCTAGTCAAAGTCCAGACCTGAATCCACTCGTGGCAAGACTTGAAAACTGGTGTTCTGAGATGTTCTCCATCCAGACTCGTCCAGAACCTAGTCCAGAAGTTCAGAGCTGATGGAGGCGAACCCAGAGGAGGTTCTGCGGGGGACGGGTCCAGGCTGAACCTGACTTCATGTTGCTGTATCACATTAGATCCCAGTCAAAACACTGACGTTTGTAACGAGACAAAGTGTAGCAAAGTTCCTGGGTGTGAGGTTCTGACCCGGTACCTTGCCGCCTTCCCTCCTGAAGGATCATGGAGAACTACGACAAGCTGAAGTCTCGGATCAGCGAGGTCAAAGACAGCAAGCACCACCTGGAGGTGGATCTGAAGAAGCAGGCGGCCGACAACCGAGAGATCGACAAGAAGATGAACAGCATCAAACCGGACCTGATCCAGCTCCGCAAGACCCGGGACCAGTACCTGATGTAGGTCCCGGCCAGAACCGGTACCGGGTCGGGAGGAAGCCGCTGGCTCTAACGGCCGTGTGTCTGTTCCAGGTGGCTGACCCAGAAGGGAGTCCGGCAGAGGAAGCTGAACGAGTACCTGGGTCTGAGGAACGAGGCCACAGAGGAGTGAGTCCGGCCCTACGTCAGAACCGCCCCGGAACCAGCGAGGTTCTGGTTGGGACGCGTCTGGGTCGTGAAGAGCTGCCGGGTTTGGCCCGCAGGTTCATTCCAGGCAGCTCTGTCCTCCGGGGGGCGCTCTTTCCCCCAGACCCCCGATGATAAACCGCAGCCTGACGTTGAAATTGAGTTCAGGCCAGAGACCAAGTAAATGTGACGTCCCTCCAGGTTGGTTCGTGGCGCAACTTTAGAGAAATTGGCAAGAATTTTACGATATTCTTCCACCTTTCGAAATCTACGTATGGAAGAACGAAGATGGGAAAAATAAGCAGATTAGAAACAAACATCTTCCTGATTTTTGCTCCTCACCACATCGATCACCCGCCGTGTTTCCATCAGCGGCTTTTTTGAAGCGTTGCGTTAGAAACGTTGATGGAAACGGCAACATGCAAAATAATTTCCTCAGTTTCGCAAAACAGATTCGCTTGAGCCTCGGCCTGACATGGAGTCAGGCCGAGGCAGAAAAAACACCGCCACCTGCAGGTGGGAGTTAGCATCACTTTAACCCAATTCTTGACCATTTTTGTGGAAAATTTGCGATAAACTCTGTTATTGATCAGCGCAGAAGAATGCGAGGATTTGTTGATTCTGCGTGAATTTCCGCGATAAACTGGAGGGACTGGTTGTGTTATGGTTTGGATGCGGTCTCCATGGCGATGTGGTCCTGACTCTTCCTCCTGGTGTGTGTCAGCGATTACAGGTTGGTGGAGGATGAGGATGACCTTCCTCACCACGACGAGCGTCTGTGGCGCCTGGGGAACATCAACCGGGTCCAGGCCGAGACCCTGCTGCGCGGGAAGCGGGACGGAACCTTCCTGGTCCGGGACAGCAGCAAGCCGGGCTGCTACGCCTGCTCCGTGGTGTAAGCCCCGCCCCCTCACCTGCTCGTCCGCCGTCCGCCGGCGTTCCCTCTGACTCACCCGTGTCTCTCTCCCCCCCCCCCCCCCCCCGCAGGGTGGACGGCGAGGTGAAGCACTGCGTCATCAACAAGACCTGCACCGGGTTCGGGTTCGCCGAGCCCTACAACCTGTACGGCTCGCTGAAGGAGCTGGTGCTGCACTACCAGCACACCTCGCTGGTCCAGCACAACGACTCGCTCAACGTCACGCTCGCCTTCCCCATCTACAGCCAGTATCGCCGGTGACCCCCGGCCCGCCGGGGCTGAACCCGTCCTGGGGGGTCGGAGGGCAGGACCACGCGGCGACGGCTTGGAAATCCCCTAAAATAATCAGAACCCTTTACCCGAACGGCCCGGCCCGGCCCGGAGGTCCGCTGCAGGAAGCTTCCGGCCAGCCGCTGCGGCTGCTGTTCAGACTGACGCGCGAGACGGGATGAAGAGCGCCCTGGGTCTTCCTCTCTGAATGGAGACAAAACCTCCGTCAACCTGGCCCAGTACGCCGGCGCCCCCCGCTGGTTCTGGCTTCGCTTCCCCTCCGATCCCCGAACCGTACCCCCGCCTCGCGGATCCAGACGAGTCGGCTCGTCGGAACCGTCGGGGCGGCTCAGCAGAACCCACGATGTCACAGCAGAGGACGGGTCGTCCAGAGCTTTAGAGAACACTGTGAACGCGTCAGAGCGCAGCCCCTTCCTGCTGAAGCCCAGCCGGCGGGCGGGCGGGCTCTCCAGCGCCACCCTGAGGTCGGCAGTCAGGGACAACAAGCACCAAAACCTCCGGAGTCACTTCAGGAAACGTTTGTTTGGACTCAGGTGGAGTCCAGATATTTTTTCCTTTTTCGGACTTTTCTTTCCGTTCCAGAGGAAAACCAGGTACGGAAGCTGAAACTGCGGCGTTGTCATGGGAACCACGTCTCTCAGCTTCGCTTCCAGGGGATGTGGGAAGAAGTGGACGTTTTTTTTTACAAACGTTTCTTTGTTTCTGTAAAAAGACGGAAGTCGTGCGTGAAACGGGAACGCTCCGAGGTCTGGGATCTGCTTCCTCCTCGGAGCGTCTCCGTCGCTCAGGAGCTGCGCTCATCCGTCTGATGATGATGATGATGATGATGATGATGATGCTTCATGCGGAGCAGAACACCCGGAGAACGTTTGGCTTCGTTTCGTCATTAAATCGTCATAATTCAGAATATTTTTCTAAAGTTCATCAGGAAGCTGAAATCTTGAATCCGTTCAGATGTGAACTCTTGTTATTTTTGGTTTCTGAGCAAGAATTGATTCAAACTTTTGAGTTTTGCTCTCAGAAAAATGATGAACAGTTAAAACTAGTCTCAAACAAAAGGTCAGAGGTCAGCTGGAGCGACGAGTTTTATTGTGATCAGAGGAGAAATTAGAACGAGTTATTAGGATTGTTACAGATAAAAACATTAAGATTCTCCTGTTTTTTCTGTCATCTTGCAGCTCCTGTGTTTCATGTTTGTTCTGTTTATGTCCAATAATTTCATTTTCTCTTCCTTCCTGAGCTCGAAGAGAGCCAGCAGAACCAGACGTTGTGGGCCGGTTCTGTTTCAGGAGGACAGCAGATCCAGATGTTCGGTTCTCCTCGGCCTTCCTGCCATCATCTCTGGACTTTCTGAATCAGACGTTTTCTTCTTCTCTTATGTTTTGCTCTTAATGTTCACAACAATAAAGCACCAGACCTGTGGAGCTCGGTGGCCTCCCTGACTTCCTGCTCAGTTATCGCCACGGAAACGGCAGAAAGCGCCTTCATCTGCAGATAAACGACAGGTCGGTCCCCTCTTCAGGAGGGACCATCCCTGATGCCTCCAGAGCAGGGGGTCAAGATAATCTGCTCTGGAGATTAGGGTGATGGAAAGGAGGCCTTCCAGTGTCAAGAAGCTGCTCCGCCATTATAGCTGAGCAGCAGTTTATTTTGGCAGATTTTGAAACTTATTAGGGTATAAACAGTACGTGACAAGGCAGTTTTATTTAAATGTAAGAGAAAAGACTATTTAAACCTCTCGGTTGAACAAAAATCATTTAAAGTACTAGATTTTCTCTCTTCCATTGCTTCTGTCCAGCCTTTTCCAGGAGTCCAGCTTGAAGTTCCAGATAAAAAGTTCAAAACCTGTGAAAGTTTCATGGTTTGTTCTGTTGGACTCGATATTTGCGGACTCAAGATTATTTTCACTTCCAGACTTTAAAAAACAAAAGTCTCTCATTCTAAAATGACAGCTGGTTTATTATAAGCACATATAGATGGAGAGAAAATATTATAATGGGGCTCAAATTAAAGACAGAAACCAAAACATTTTACATATTTATGAACCTGGAAATGCTTTCCACATATTTTAAATGTTCATATACAGAAACAAGCCTAACTGTGCAATGTTTGCCCTTTCCTCCTGTAAGTACAGGCATAATGGATGGTCGCGGGGGTTCTGGCGCCGGTCCCAGTTGGGTTCGGGTCAGACCCGGGGTCCAGCCTGGACGGATCGCCTGTTTTAAAATCATCTGTTTAAAAGATGAAACTTTCTGTGACTAAATCTCGATATTTGTTGAACTTCTGCATAAAGCAGCTGACGCCGTCCAGCTCGACTTGCCGCAGTTCTAACGCGTTTACGGCCGATTCGTCCAGGTGCGTTGTTTGACGTCACTTCCTGAATCTCCAGCTTCGGAAATTCAGTTTATTTCCCTCCAATTTTTCCCCGAATACTTTGAAACGTCAATAGAAACGTGACGTATTAGTGCACGCACTTGCGTCGCGTGCTCGTTTGATGTCTTTGATGTGTAAGCTGACGTCATACATGTCAGAGGGGCATATTTGTCCTTTCCTGCTCTTTAACCGTCATTCGGACTTCGTTTGTCGCAGAGTACAGATCGGTTCGTGTTGTTCCCGCTCGTGGATCAAATACTTGTGATTTATCGTCAAAACCAGTCAACAGCAACTATGACCAGAAGAATGAGTTCTCCTTCAGAAGAGACCCGAGTTATCACCGCAGAGACCCTGATGCCAGCGGTCGACTGCTTTTTCGTCGACCTGTCCCCGGAGCAGTGGGTACGCCTGGCAACTGGAAACGCAGACCAGACCACCAACTGCATTCTGGTCGAGCTTTTTGGGGACATGATGGAGCTCCTTTCATCGTACATTCTGGATAAACTCCAGAACGAGGAGTTCACGATTGAGATGGTGGAGGCGGTCGTGGGTAACATCGTACCCGAAGCCTTCGCAAAGGCGCTGGAGATCGAAGAAGACGTCTGTTCTAAAAGCACCAAGAATTTGAACAAGTTAATTGTCAAATATTTGGTGGAGAGAGTCAAATCCAGCTTAGACTCCGACTCTGACAGCACTGAAGGGAATTACCTCCAGCGGCTAACTTGCATGTATAGAATCAATGAGATGGTTCAAGAAACTAATGCACTAATTAAGGAGCTTATATTTAAGGTGTGCACATCGCAACTGGAGTCCAAGCAAATCGCGATTGTCAGCCCTCAGCAACTTGCCAAACAGTGGGTCCAGTCTGGGGACACAAAGAAGACAGTTTCTCAGGAGATCTGGTCCGTTAAAGGACCTCAGACTGACTGTGGGTTGCTTACAGATGGGAAGACAGAAATCCAGAACACAACTGCTGCTGTATCTACCAAGCCAAAATCTAAAGTCAAAGATCTGAAGAGGAACATCAAGAAGTATTTCACTAAATATGTTCGCAGAAATTCATCAAAGGTGGAGCCACTAAACCTACCAGAAATCCAAGAAACTTCTTTCACTGAGGACAAGCCAACACTTAACAGCGAGGTGAAAGATCAGAAAAAGTCTGCAGAGCAATTTGCTCTTGTTGATAAAGATTCCGACGTTACACCTGAGGAAAAATCTGCTCTTTTGGACAGCGATGCAAATGTTACATATGTAGAAAAATTTATACCTGAAGACGAAGTTTCAGAGGTCACATCTGTACAAGAATTTATGGTCGAGGATAAGCCAGCCAAAGTCACCCCGGTACAGAACGTACAATCTCTACCAGGCTGCTTTGAAACGTCACCCGTAGAGGACTTCATTCCTGTCGACGAGGTTTCACCTGTGGAGGAATCTTCACTCTACAATCGGATGTCTGTGGAAGGTGCTGGATTCAAGGGGAGGTCAAAAAATTCAAGTCGGCGTGAAGTTTTTTTTTCAGTTATTAAGAACAGGATATCTCGGGGCCCTATTCATTCAGATGCCCTCACATGTGAGCAAGAAGAAGAAAACAAAGACTTGGTGAGTTTGTTGGTGCACTGCTTGATTGCTCAGGCCGTTAAAGCCTCAGATATTAGCTGCTCTCCTGAGGACATTCGTGGCATACACAGACGGCTCTTTGAGACAGTTTGGGCTGAAGTTCAGGGACAACAAATTCGCAATGACCCAGAAAAAACCTTAATTTATAGCCAGAAGATTTTTGATGACATTGGTAAAACACTGAGATATTCCCCTCTAGTTGTGGGGACTTTACTGCTTTCAGAAAATGTGGTATTAGAGAAGATAGTTGTGGCGTCTTTCTTGAAACATCTAAGGATATCTGAGAAGAAACCTTCCATAGTTGTGCGTTTTTTCAAATCTGTGGGCGAAGCCATATGCAAACCCTTTAGACGAACAAAGACAAAATCTCCACAGTCCACCGAACCTGGGCTGAGTTCAGCCAACCTCATGAACACCACCCCGGTTGCAAATGGGGGGCAAGAAACATTAGACTTTAAGGAAAACTGCAGTAGAGACTACGCAGCTGATGATGAAGCATCGTCAGGTTCTGAGCTCGGTGTAAGTTTAACATCACCAACAGAACTCCCTGAGTACACAACAGGCTCGGTTAATAAAACAGAAGAACACGTTCCAAAGTTAAGCAGCAAACCGGAGGGACAGCAGGAAGAGACTGAAGAGGAAATTACAAGAAAAGCAGCAGTGAAAAAACTGATCAATGACCTGATCTGGCAAATTGTTAAAAAATCAGGACAGAGCTACCCTAAAGAACTATCTCTTACTATCTCTGACCGCCTGTTCCAGAAACTCTGGCCTGAAGTTAAAGAGAGAGTCAGTAGCATGTCCCCAGAGAAGATTACAAGCCTGGATAAGCCCATTTTTAAGGACCTCTGTAAGAAGTGGAAAAAGCCAGAGAATCTTCTAATCTACCTGGATTTCGGGCGGCCGCTAATTGACAAGATTGTTTTGTCGTCTATCAAAAAGCGTTTGCAGAAACCATCAAAGATGCTCTGTTTTTTCAAAAAAAACCAACAAAGTCCAAAAAACACTGAAGCAAAGTCTGTCCAGGGTTCATCTGTAGCTGGAAATTAATCACAGCCTCTTCCGTGCTTTTAAAAGCCAACATGCAAAAAACTAGTGTAAAAACCGCGCCATAGTGCCACCATGTGGCCCTATTAAAACACTGCAGGACATTTTAAATCAACTAACAATAAAAACAAAAGTAGTTCAAATACGGCAACTAGAATAGAATAGAATAGAAACAGCCCGTATTGTCCCACAAAGGGGAAATTCAGGTGTAACGGCAGGACCTTACATATAACGTTTCACAAAAAAAGTTCTTAAAGTGTAAAAAAAACAATTTTTAAAAAATAGATTATTAATTATAATAATAAAATACTGTATACACTCTAGCAGAAAACACTGCAGTTATTAGAAATAGGCAAATCAGACTCATGATCCCCGAGCTGTGCAACTCAGTCAGATCACATTTTCCAAGAATGTACATAATCTGCATGTGTACAAAAAAAGATACAGATTATTTACAATACAGTGCATCAGTGCAGAAAAATAGATAGGGTTAATATTAGTGTACAATAAGAATATGAATGTTTGATTATTTCCTTCCTTTTATATATCTGAAGTTAATTTTTAATTGTTTTAAATGATTACAGTTGTTAATTTTTTGACATTTAAATGTTACATATAGAGTGAGTGATGAATGTGATTGTTGATGTGATGATGTGTTTGTTTAATTTGTTTATAAATGGGTTTACTCCGGGTACTCCGGTCTCCCAACAACCAGAAATGCGTCCAGCCAGTGTGCGTGCGTGTGTGTATGTGTGTGTTTTAGCATTTCTGTTTGTGTATTTATTTGACTTTTTAGTACATTGACTTCCCTTTTGAGGACCGGTCACTCTGAAGCAGTCCTCCATTGGAACCAAAATTGTTGTCTGGTTAGGGTAAGTGTCAGGGTAGCAACGAAAATAAATAGAATTCAATACAATGTCCTAGTATGGATATAAACTAACCTGTGTGTGTGTGTGTATTTATTTGACTTTCTTGTACAATCGCTTCCCTTTTGAAGACGGATCACCCTTACGGCTCGCTGCAGCGGACCACCATTTTAACATTTAGAGATGGAGCTACCCTAACCAGAAGATAAGTGTTAGCATAGCAATAAAAATGAAAAGCATCTAATACAATGTCTTCCTATGGATATAAATTCAAACCTGTGTGTAATGACCCTGTAATGACTTGTCCAGGGTCAGCCCTGTCTCTCTTGGTTATTAATTTTATGTTGCTACATTTATTAATTTTTTTAGGCTCATTGCTATTTTAAATAACTATTTTGTGTGTTTCTCATCTTGTAAGGCCAATTTTTCCAGCAGATACTACGTTGTGAGGAGCAACTGCTCCTTATGGAAGCCAACGCCCGGCCCGTCGGAAGAAGTGCTGTTTTGTGTTGAGGGTGTATCAACCTTGTATCAGCCGTCCAGATCCCTCAGGTCTTCTGGTTCAACTCTACTCTGCATCACCAAAACCATAACTAAATATTGTTTTTCTCTGTTTCTGCATGTGTAGAAGCAGACTTCTAGGGTGTTGTCCTGTATTTTATTCATCCTTCTTTTTCTCCTCTACTCTTATCTCCTTCTTTCTGTGTTGGGCTTTGCCTCGGCACTCGAACAACAATTCTGTGAGCCACACTAACAGACAGGACGTTACAATACAACAACTATAATTTAATAAATAATTATATGTAGGTATGTATATGTATGTATATACAGACATACATATATAAATATATATACATACAGACATACATATATACACATATATGTATACACACGTGTGTATACACACACACACACATATATATATATATAGATAGATAGATATGTATATATATATATATATATATATATATATATATATATATATATATATATATACGGATATATATATACACGTGGATATATATATATACATGTATATATATATATATATACGGATATATATATACACGTGGATATATATATATACATGTATATATATATATATATATATATATATATATATATATATATATATATATATTATATATATTTATACATATCTCTATATCTATCGATATCTTATATATATTATATCTATATATATATAATAGTATATATATCAT